>VZTJ01003414.1:1058061-1093718 GCA_013397795.1 Orthonyx spaldingii | reverse complement strand
CCCCATCCCCGGCGCTGCGGGTCCTTACCGGGAGCGAGCTCTGCGGCGCGGGGCTCCCGGCGCAGCAGCGAACTTCGGGGCCGGGGGAACCCCCAAAACACACCCCCCAGCCCTGCCCAGCCCAGCCCAGCCCAGCCCAGCCCAGCCCTGCCCTGCCCAGCCCTGCCCAGCCCAGCGCGGCGGGCGGGCGCTGCGCCGCCGGCCCCCAAGGGCAGATGGCCGGGGGAGCTTTGTGCAATCCCCGCTCCCCTGGCAAGTTAATGCCGAGGCTGAAATCCCTTTTGCTCTCACTTTCAATCACAATCGGAGCTTTTATCTCCGTGCCTGATCCCGGCTGCGTAACTTCCTCTGTGCAGCTTTAGCACACACCATCCCACCGGCGGCGATGGGCTTCTTAAAGGTGCAGGAGGAAATGCAGGGGGGGAGGAGGAGGAGGGAGGGAAAACCACCCGAGGAAGAGGAGGCTGCGAGCGGGAGCCTTCAGCCCCGGCGGCCCCGCGGCTCCCGGTGCAGCATCCGCGCCGTCCCGCTGCCCCCGGCTGGATCACGGCAAGCCGGGAATGCCGCTCCTCGGGGTTTCTCTTTTATTTTTTTTCCTTTAAGGGCTTAAAAAAAAAATTTAAAATCATGAGCTCATGTTTGCTCGAGAGGAAAAAAAAAAAAATTCTCCAGTCACGAGGGCTTCCCCACACGTGTAAGTCCTCGCTTGGTGTGCCCTGAATATTTTGGGGAGGCTTCTGCTGGCGAAGATGCTGTAAATGAGGCTGCGTGCGTGTGTGTTGGGGGAAGAGGGGGTGGTTGGAATTAATAGGATAAACAAAGCAGGAACTCGGAGATGGGGAAATCGGATGGCTGGGAAATGCTTGATACTGGTGGGAATGTGCTGTGAGATTTAACTGAACCAGGTTTTGGTTTTGAAAGGTGGGGGATTAACGTGCTGGGCTGTAAGGGGCGACAGCACCTTGCAGCACCGGGCTGGAGAAGCAGCTGGGGTTGCTCAGGTCGGCTCTGGTGTGTCCGTGCTGAGGGGCAGAGGAGGCTCCAGCTGTGCACAAGGTGGGTAAAACTGTGGCAGGAAAAGGTCCAAGTTTTCCCTGCACCAGGCAGCTGCTGAAGGCAGGATTCCTGAGCAGCGACAGGTTTTTGACACATGGATAAATGACAGCTCATGGACAAACGACAGCTCATTTATGGGGAGGAAAACCAAGGAATCACCTCTGCCTCCTATGTACACAACCACCAAAAAATGACTGCTCCTTCCTAACCAAGAATTCAATCATTTCTAAGCCAGAAAATGCACTGTCCATCCTACAGGTGGTTTGAACCTCATGGACTCAGTATTTTGTTACGTGGCTTCCTTTGACCCATTGCCCTGAGGTCTCTGTGCGGCCTCTCCCATGGAAGAGTCCCTGGAAAACACACGATTTATCCTGCAACCAGACAGAGGTGATTTAGAGCTCTTCTGGGGGAATGTTTCCCATATTCTGGAGCATAAGTGAGATTTATGAAATGCTGGCATTGTGTCTTGACTGTGGCCCAGCCTAAATGCGCCGCCGATGCACAGGGTGGTCTTTACCTGCAAGGATGTCTTTGATTCTGGCTCAGTTTCCACTCCAGGACACGGTCTGATACTTTCCACATGCTAACTTCTCCTGTGAACACTTATTTTACAGCAGCAGTATAACCTAAGTGAGAAGCACTGGCTGGGAATCCAGGGCTGGCTAATATTCCTGGATTTCACTTTGTGCCTTTAGGTCTGCTCGGTAGTAATGACTCCCCTGGAAATTCCCCACGTCTCACTTATTACTTCTTTATTAGTTATTATGGTACAGTAACAGGATAAAAAGGAGTTGGTATTTCATTTTCATTCCCTCTAATAGCCACGGCAAAGACCAAGTGGTGTGCTGATTATTGACATCAGAGTTAAGTGATATGCACGCATCATTAGGTTTCAATTGGAAAGAATAACAGCACAGTGTGAGTCGTCACACTTCTAAACTCCGTGGCATTTAAGGAAAAACCAAAGTCGTTTTTCACAGCCCTGCAAGCTCAAAAGATCAGAAGCTGGCAATAATACTTGTATAGACACAGGTAAAAGGCGCTAGCTCCAGGCGAAGCACCAGAATTAACTAATGAGCGTAACCCCCTGGAGAGGCCGGCAGCAGCTGTGGGGCTTGTCCAAGGTTACACAGCGATTCAGGAGATCCGGGAGTGGGCTTGGAGGATGGGAAATCACCCAGCTCCTGGCAGGTCTGACTCCAAAAGTCCTTGTGCTGAGAAGGAGAAGGATTGTCTGTGGCACTCACAGAGCCAGGAGCCCGAAGGAAGCGGCAAAGCAGCGGCAGTGCTGCTGTCACAGGCAGGAGGCAATGGGGAAGAGTTGAAGTCATTGTCTAATTTCAGATTATCATTCTTTTACCTAAGCACATTTTGCAAATACTTAATGTTGAGTATGGTTTTCTTCTGGATGAAATTTCTGTGGGGAGGAAAAACGGATGTGTTTTTCCTCGAGGGGACAGCTCTGCTCCCTCCCTCGTGCCGAGCGCTCCCTCCTCACACGAGGAGAACGCGGTTGAAAATCAATGGGTCTGCGTGGAGATTTAATTACTCTAGCATAGGCAGGGGTGGAGAATAAGGCCCTTAATATTTAATACAGCCTCTGCTCCCAAAGGGATCCCCAGGGCTCAGGGGCCAAATGTAAGCCCATTAAAGTCTGGTGTAATTCTATTGACATATGCGGGCTCGCACCTGTTTATACCAGGGCTATCTCTGGCTCCCTAAATCTAAGTGGCAAATGGGACTTTTGACTTTTGTGTGGAAGAAGAGGGAAGTGTTTTCCGATTTGGGATGATAGAGGATGTACTGAAACAACAGAAGGTAAACGTGACACCTCGCAGTCCCCGCCGGCCGTGGCGATCGCTCGCTAACACCTCGGCTGAGCTGAGCCCGTGGAGAGCGATCCGAGATCGCTGCCAGAATAATAACCAGGCTTATAAAGGATCTCTCACTTGAGGGTACATATTGCTGTATCACCTATAACAGCAATACGTTCTTTTTATGCTCCTTATCTAGCAATGTGCGGCCAAGGATGTCAAAGTGCCTCCTGCGAGTGAGTAAGCATTTTTTTGGGTGGAAACACACGGCTTGGAATTGTGCTCCGAGCCCAGGAGCAGGCAAGAGACCCCCTTGTGAGGGGTGATATCTGCCAAGCACAGCTCCACCCAACCCTCATTCCGGTGGTGGCTTTCTCCAGCCCACCAGGACCTCTGGGGAGAAGTTTGCCAGGAAAAGGGAGGAAATGACTTGAAGGTGCTTTTGTTTGGGATGTTGCGGATGGCAGAGGCGAAGGCTGCTTGAACCTCGCACTTGCAAGGGGGATTTGTCTCATCTCACCACCCTTGTACTGCTCTTTTGTTCTTAGCAAGCTGAATGTGAAGAAAGCTCCCAGCTTGATCAGGATGGGAAGGCTGGTGCTTCCCAGTTGCTCGTGCTTGGTGCAAAGGCAAAATCACGGAGGTTTAGAAGGCAGAGAGGCATAATATTTTGTAGTTAGGAGAAACGCTGGAAAACCCACACAAAGCCTGAAAAACTGAGCCCCAGCCAGCGCTGGCACCCGGGAGGGTGGGTGGGGGACATTTATTTCCTTTGCCTCCCCACAAGCTGCTCTGGGCTCGGGCTGCAGCCGCTGCCCTGCCCTGCTCCGAGGCACACACAGACTCAGGGAGCAGGAGATGGAGGAGCCGAAGGCTTCAGTCCCTGGAGTACTCCACATTTTTCTTCCTTTGTGAAAGCTACTGGGGAAATGGCAGAGAGCATCTGCTCTGGGAGGGGAGGCTTCCCCGGCTGCCTCCTCCCACCCTCCTGCACAAGACCTCGGGATGCATTTTCTGCAGCTCAGGCGGTTTCACAGGGCCCTGAGTGAATTTTGCCCTCCCTGATTAGATAACCAAAGGAGCAGTGACTGTACTCTCCAGAGAGGAGATGCTGTCTCTTTCCTGCCAGAAGGACAGCTGGAGGGAGGGTGGGATTTTCAGCATGCAAGCACTTAGCCAGATCAAGGAGATGGGATGCAAAGCATTTTAGGCTAAGAAAGGTTGTTGTGCAGGGAAACATGAGGCTGCTGTTCTGTTTGGGAGATAACGCTTCTCAAAACGCTGCTGCGTGCCAAACTGCAAGCCTTGACTACAGCAGGTCATTGCCTCTTTAAGGAAAACAAGCATGACAAGTCAGAAGAAAACCCATCAGCGTCTCTGCTGAAAAACTTTGATCATTTAAATATTATTGATGTGCATTAACCCCAGCAGAGATGGGCTGGGTGATGGGAAGTGCTTCACCTTGACACAGGGAAAATATGTTGCTTTCTGCTGCCTTGTCTTTTGTTTCATATAGCAAATAGGAGCCCAGCCAAGTGAATCAGCTCAGGAAGCATTTCGGATGTATTTGATTTTTGGGGAAGGTAGAGCTTTCCTCATCTTTACCAGCTGTGGGGGTGTAAGCATGGATAAAAACAGGAGGACTGTTTAAAGGAGGGATCTATAATTAACAACCCCTCAGAAGGGGAACTTTCCTTTTAACTTACTATTAAAGTGGAAGTGTTTGGAGAATATACAGTTTTGGCTCCGGGGATCTCCTCTGTATCCTTGGCTGAGCCCTGTGAATTCCTCTAATTCCTGCCTCAGAGAGTGTCTGGCTTTAAAAACAGCTCCTGCTACCCCATGGAGGACTCACCTCAATCCCTGGATGGATTCCCATGCTCAGGGAGGGCAGCAGAGGGAGAGGAGCTCCCTTCCCAGGGCAGGGCTGTGTTGCCTGAGCAGCCCCGAGCCCTGTCCTGGGAGGAGACGCCTTCCACAAAGGCTTTTAAACCTGAGGAAGGAACGTGTCACTTCTAATGGAGCTGACAGCAGCAGGGAGGGGTTTTAGGTTAGTGGCTGAAGAACACACTTGTAATGAGTGAAGTAATTGAATAAACGCTGACAATTTGATGTGGAAAATGCATAATCAGCTCGCTGTGGAAGGTTGGCTTGTTCTTTTTTCCTTCTTTCCTGAGCACTGGGATAAACATGTTCATTCTCTCCCAAGCAGGTGATCAGTTCAGCAGCACAGAACCAGCAGATCCATGCACATGTCCCCCTCCCAGGCACACATGTGCTGATTCCCAGATAACTGACCCAGTTATGCTAATATGCCATTAATAAATACATATGTAATAAATCTCAGCACTTAACTTTCCTTGGGTCCCGTGCTGGTTGAACACCCCCTTCAGTCATTTCGCTGGCTCCAGCCCAGATCACAGTCCCTGTGCCCCTGCTGGAGAGAAAGGTGCCAGTCCCTGGGTAGTGACAAATGAGGCCCACCCCAAGTGGCACCAAGAGCTGATCATGCAGGAGTAACTGGGATTTCAACTGGCTTTTCAGATCCCAAGCACAGCTAATAAATTGTGGATGCAGACAGTAGGGCTGACATAATCCAGTGACTTTCCCTACCCAACCATCATCTCAGCTCTATGCAGATGGAAGCTCAGTGAATTTCTTGTCATCAAGCCCCCAGTTCTAGCGTGACAATGGGAACAGCATCATCTGTGTCATGTATGTTGGAAGCAATGAATAGAGAGCTGAGCTCACTCATCTATTTGCATATTGAAGATATGGAAAAAACTCCTCTTGCTTACTCTGCTGCCTACTCAAATATCTGTGAATCAAGGAGGAGAATATGGGCCCCTTTGTACATCAGATCCCAGTGTCCTTGAATAAAATGATTGTTCAATCCAGCCTTCTGGGATGAGTGTGAAGCTCAGAACTAACTGGTGCCAGGAGCTCTCCATGTCTGCAGGGTGGTAGAAGAAGGGCAGTTCCTGGATTAAGAATGCTCGTCGAGGCGGACACTTTGACTTTATGTCATCAGGGCACCTTCTCCCCTCCATGTCCACATCAGCACTTGCATATCTGGGGCACGGAGCTTTGACCTGCCAACTGTTAAGTAAATCACAGCTCACTCCCCCCAAACCATTAGCATGGAACAGCACACACCCAAGGGAGACAAGCTAAGGACACGGCAGTGCACGGCAACAATGGGCCATAGGAGCTTTTCCCTTCTGGGTAGAGTTGAAAGAGTTGTTTATTCCAGAGAAAGTGGAATAGCAGAACACAGCAGCTCATCCATATCCTGTGGAGGCGCTGGGCTATGACTCCATAGCCAAGGCTGAGCTCATGTTTGGGCTTGGCTCTCCCAAGCCAGCTCTGGATTACCTTCTTTTTCACTCCAACAACTAGTTTTCCTCGATGTTATATATGTCTTAAGCAGTAGAAGTGAGATCCAGATCAGGCTTTAAGGGATGGCATTTGCATGTTTTTTTCTTGTGCTTCTGGTATTAATTTCATATGCAGTGGAAAAGTAATATCCTGTCTGTCACTAGAGAGGAAGAGATGTGCGTGCATGTATACGCACAGTCACTGCTAACTGTTGAGCTTTTTCACTCAAATTTCGTTTTGGGGAAAATTTCTAAATTAAAATGAAAGCCGGCCGCAGAAACGACGAATGTGAAATAGCAATAAGGCCAAAGCATGGGATGTTTTCTCTTGTTTTCGTAACTCGTGGTCTTTGTGTATAAGAGTGTATTGCATGGCAACTGCATTCACACTTCCCTTTAATAAAAGATCCAAGCAGATGGACCCACTATTAACGTGTATCCCCCAGATTTGCATTTTTCATATTCATGCCAAGATGGCACTGAGCTCACATGGGATGAACAAGGCTGATATAAACACAATTGCACCAGATTAATGCAGTGATCAAAGAGTATTGTCCCAGCATCCCCGTTAGGAATCCAGTTTAATATTAGTTATTAATATTGTTAAACTCCTACCGGAGTCAAATTAAGGTCTTCCAAATACAGTCGGACAGGGCTCTTAGGAACTACAAGTTGATGAATATGTTATGAATTCCTGAGAGAGAGGGCTAAGAAACAACATTTGCATCTGAGCTGTGAAGAATCCAGCGCTGGAAATGTGCAGACCTCGAGCTTTGGTCCAGCGTGCTGTGTAATTAGGACTCGCTTGAAATTCAGATCTTATCCAAGATCTGTATCTGGGTTTCTCAGAATTCAAGTGCAATCGCTTCTAGTCAGAAGACAAGCCTATCTGTAATATCTCATCAAATATTAGGCATTACAAAGTGGCATTCTGGAGCCCAAAATATATTTGATCGCATTGTTCTAGTCCATTAATCAAACACTGGGCTGTACATACTAATAGGCTCAAACATTAGGAAATATTTATGAATGAGTATTGTTGTGACTGCAAAAATTAAACACAGCAGGTTTTAAATACACAAGATCTCAAAAAGGAAAACTTGATTATCTCCTACATATCTGGTGCCAAATTCAGAGTGAATTTTAAGTGAGTAATTTATACCTCCTTGCAGCTCCCTTCAGAGTGTAAATTATACCTGCTCCCACCTCTGCTGAGCTGACCCATTGCTCCGAGGATGCCAAGGAAATGAGGCAGCACCAGTTTTGGAGAGGGGCTGTGTGCCCACAATGTGCTTCGTACTCTGGGGGTTCAAAGCTCAAACCCAGGTGTGATATCCCTGATTATGTTCTGCCTCTGCAGCTCTCAGTGGAAATAAACCTGTACTTACCAACCTGAGCAGTAATGTAATGGTATTTCCACTGCTTCGGGGGCTGGGTGGAGTCTGGACATGGTAAAGTCCCTGGATTGTGGGAGTTTTGTCCCTTACTTCAGAGGGGACAGAATTTTGCTGGCTAGATCCAAAGGCAAGGCATGGCACTGGCATGAGGGATGCAGTAGCCCCAAAAGCTGTGGTTTTGTCAAGGATAAATCATGCCAAACCAATCTAATTTTCCTGTGGCAGGGCAGCAGGAGTCTCTGAAGGGAGAGGAGCTGGAGCTGTGGCGCAGCTTGAGTGCAGTCAGGCTTTTGACTCTCACTCATGGGGTGTTCCAGGAGCGAGGTGGGGGAATATGGATGGGCAGAAATGCTGTAAGGTACCAAACCAGCTGGACACACACACTGCAAACTGTTTGCTGTTCAAGAGGAAGGGTGGCTTGAATACAGTGCTGGAGGGGTCTGTGCAGGCTCTGTACTCAATATTTTCATCAGTGACTTGGGTGGTGGAATATGGAGGAGACTTATTGCAAGTAGAGACTTTTTGCAATACCAAGCTGAGAGGGGCTGTAAGGGCTCTCAGAGAACAAGAGAAAGATTCAAAAATCTTAACAAACTGAAGAAACAGGCTGGAAAGAAGACATTGATGTTCTACAGGGATGAGAGCAAAGCTGAATGTGTGAGAACTATTGAAATGTGTGTCTAGAAATGGCTGCATAGGCAGCATTTCTAAGAGAAAGGGACAATATCATGGGCTAGAAATGAACCCTGAGCCAACTGTGGTGCCCTGGTGTGAGCAAAGCAAAGGTGACACTGCTGAACATAAAGAGAATGTTTTGTGGTACAGTGTTCCCATCTCTACTGAGTGTTGGAGAGGGGCAGTTTTGTCATCAGACTTCCAGAGAAATACAGAAAATGGAAAGAACAGTCTAGAAAATAAACCTCCCAAGAAAGAAAGAGCTGTGGTCCATTGCCTAAGGCTGATGAAGATACAGGAATAATGCCCCCCAATATAAAAGATGCTACAAAAGTAATGAACTGTTGCTCACAGACAGAATTAGTGGGATTAAACCACAGAAAAAGCAATTTGAGTTAGACTTTGGGGAAAATGTGCCATCTATAAGAATAGCTGACACCCAGAATAGACCATCTGGGGAGCTTGTGGAATCGCCTTTAAAACCTCCAGGGATGAACAGGTTAGAGAAACTCTCCTGTCAAGACCGATTTAGGCAGGGTTGATCCTACCCTGGGGGAAGGAGATGGACTAGGTGACCTCTCAGGATGCCTTTTCCTGTGATTCCCCGTGGCTCTGTGTTTGTTTTGTGTGGCGGTGATGTCACGGGAGCAGAGAGCTTGATTCTGCACATTGGGTAAACATTTTACATTTAAATTGGGAAGTCTTGTTTACTTGTCAGTCCATTGTGGCTTCAGTTGAAATTTTACTAATTTAAGTTGAACACTGAATTATAAATTACAGTGATGGGTGTATGAGGAGTGTCTGAGGAGACAGGTACTGAAACCTATTAATCTATTGATTGCATTGATCAGACTGTTTAATTTAGAGCAACATGTTCCTATTTTTAAATATGTTTTAAAAGACTCTTTTAAAAACAATTTTGTTTTATCACAGTGCAGGAACTCTCCTCCTCTTTGATAGGTGTGCATCCTTCAGCAGGCACGTGGAAAAAATTATATTGGCATATAGGGAAGATGCAGGATGAAACCTTGTGCTACCACAATGAAAGGAAACCATCAGGTTTTAAATTAAGTCAGGGAGCGGTCTGGCTGCCAATTAATGAACACATTACTGCTAAGTGATAGCTTTAAAAAAAAAAAAAAAAAGTTGCTGAGTTCTCATAATGGTTCTTGCTCCCCCTTCCTCCAAGCCTGCCCATTTACTGGGAGAGGAGCCCCTCCGGCAGTGGGATGCAGCAGCTCAGGACCCGGCAATGAATAAGGATCCCGGGCTGGAAGGGGGATCCACGACAGCAGAATGTAATTCCACAAATTAATTTGCTCGGGACCCGGGGGTTAGCACTAATTTCGCACTAAATACCAGGAGAGCTTTAACGACCGCAAATAGCAAACACTTCAATTTTTGCTTCGTCCCGTTCGGAAGCCAAAACTGCCAGGTTTACAGTGCCCTCTAGTATCGCTCCGGAGCATTAGCTTTCCTTGGCACCTCGGGAGCTGCCACATCGCAGAGCATCGCTCGCTTACCGCAGTTTTCCTCCGGCGCTTTCGCAGCGGAGCCGCAGCGCTGGGAGAGCGGAGCGGGGCTGGCCGGGGAGCCAGGCGAGGTCCTGCCTTTTAGCCTTTTCTAGGGGGGGAAAAAAAGCAGGTGGGGTTAAAAACGCGTGCTCTGCTTAGAAGGTTGCAGTGAGCAGGCTGCTTGGGAGAACGGTGCTTGGAAGAACATGTTCCTGCCCGTGGCAGGGGGTTTGGAACTAGATGATCATTAAGGTCCTTCCCAACCCAAAGCACTCTGTGACTCCTTTTTTCAATAGTTGGTGCCAATTTGGCAAAGTGCTGTTAATAATAATTTGCCTTGAAATGGTACTTTGCAGCTGTTGCTGCACAACCACTAACTGGCAAAATGCTGGGCAAGGAGAGGGAAGGACAAAGGAGAAAAATCTGAGTCATATGAAACCCACTGGACATTACCCAGGACCACGTTCCATCCAGCTGAGGTCACTTAAGACAAGGACTTCTCAGAGCTGTGACCTTCAGCCTCGCACGGATCCCTCCGTGGAGCAGATGCGGGAAAATTCCTTGGTGGGCTAGGATGTGGCACCCGCTGTAAGAGTGGGCATATTTATAAAGCACCTCTAAAGATTTCCAGCTGCTGGAGCAGCCTTTGGAGCTTCCCTGGGTAGGACCGAGCCGATGTCGTGCAGCGTTTCTGCTGCTCTGAGCAGTGCCTTGGGAAAGGCGCCGTTCCCATGGAGGCAGAGGGGAACCTTAAACTCCTGCTTGCCTCCCAACGTGCTGTGCCCGTGAGTTCTTCCTCAGAAAACCCTATTCACAGGAGCTGAGCTTGCAGTGATTCGTAAAAAAGCTGCCTAGATCGTTGTTATTCTAAGAAATCATCCCAGTTCCTGACAGTGAACGAGCTGGTCCAGATGATGCCTGTGGTACATTTTCCTCACAGGGAGAACGACTTAAGCAGTGAGCTCCAGCAGGCACAATCAAGCTGGAAGCTATGTGGAAGTTATTAAGTTTACATTAACTATGGAAATTTAGGAAATGAATTGTTAACATTCATCTTCAGATTTTTCAGATCGTTTTTCATGGCTGCTGATGAGATTGTCACGGACGAAAACCGGCATAAAATGGATCTCCTTTAGTACCCAGCAGTGCCTGCACTTTCCTTGGAAACACACAGCCAGAGGAGAAAGCTTCCTGTCAACTTAGGCATTGACTTCTGGTTGCTTCAGTTCCTGGGTTACAACTGAAGTCACCTGAGCCACCTTTTCCTGATGGCACTGCAGAGAACAAAACCTGGTTAACGGCATTGTTACTTTATGAGAGGATAAATAATTCTTCCTGGTTTTGAACCATGTGTGGGGCTATCACACGAATTAAAAATGAAAATATTATAGGAAATAGCGACCAGTGTGTCTAACAGAAAGGGAGAAGGTAGAAAAAGTGTTATTAAAATAAAATATTAGTAAAAGTAGGAGGTGTAAAAGGTACAGAGGAAGATGAGGCCCTTGGTGTGTATGTAAGGGCTGAACTGAGTCTTATTTTTCATACTGACTTTCAGAAACCAGACATTTGAGATAGTTTTCCCTCTCTTTTGAATTGCAGGTCTGTATGGTACATCCAGGTGGGTTTGTTTTCCTTCGTGTCATTCCTAACTGCAGGACAAAACAAAGGATGTGCAGGAATAATCTGCATCCCAAATGAGTATTGTCCCTCCAAAACCACTCAGAGTTGTAGCACACTGACATTCTGAAATTTCTGAAGCACAGGCTCTTTTTCATCAAAATATTTTCATGCCCTGTCACGAACTGTGTATTCAGATAATGAACTTTCATTATTGCCAATGTGCTTTCCACACTTGGAGCCACAAGGATCTGAAATAAGAGGTCTGGAGCCCTTCTGCTTTGAACTCTTCCTCCTGCAAGCGCTGTGCTAGAAATGAGGGGCTATCTCATTGTACATGCAATCTGTAAGTGGTTTGACAAGGATGTCTCTTTACAGCTTAAGTGTCAGCTCTGGATGGATGGATCAGGGGTCTTGAAAGACACACGACACATCTCTGCACCACTGCTCATAAAAACTTTACCAAGTATCTCAAATTCCTTGCACAGCAATCCAAGCAACTGTCTCAGCTTCTCAAGGGCACTACACCTTTGATAATGAATATATTTAAACAAAAGGGAACAAAAAACCCCCCACCTTTGCTGAATATAATAGAAATGCAGCTTTATACTTTCATATTTCATGGGACATGAAGGTTCATCATTTATTGAAAATAAGATGTGGACCTTCAGTAACATCCTGTCTAGATTTCATTTTCGGAGTGAAATGCCTTTCTGGTAAAATACAAGAAAGTGCTTTTCTCAGACAAAAACTTTGTGTTCCAGCTGTGTTGCAGTATTCTCCTGACTACTTTCTCCCTTTTGCTGGGCTCTGTTATAGCTTATTTTGCCAGCTAAGAAACTTCTTTTACAATTCTGTTTTCTCCTTCATATTTAAAAATTATATGGTTCATGTGGGCCAATTTCCATAAGCCTTCAGGGGCTTCAGATTTACTGTTATTCCTTACTGGCCAAGAGACAAATTAATTTGATTAGAGCTCAACCCTCAAGAGAGAATTTTGAGGGAAGCAGAGCCCAATTAAGGAATACCTGGGGTCAGCTAATGAGTGAACACCCCCCTAAGGAGTATTTTCTCCCTCTTCCATGAGCTGAGCTTGCCGTACATGAGCAACATTTCCAGATCCAGATGTCACAGGGCTTCTCCACGCAGCAGAAGGATGAGGTGTGTGCTGCTGGAGAGCTCATGGGCTGCAGTCACAGGGACAGGGATGAGCTGGTGGGGAGGAGGCAGCTCAACACCAAACCCCAGGCTCAAACACCCAAGGAAGGGGCTAAAAATGACTCCTGATCCCCATTCCACAACAACGAACCAATGCCAAACAATGCAGAGGAGTGGGGACGTTGAGTGAAGAACAGAGATGAAGCAAACAAGACTTTCTAGCGATAGGGAAAGCAGAATAACTATCACCAGTTTCTGAGGCAGCTCTCTTGCCTGCAGTACCCCTCTGACATCCAAGCTGAAGTGTGCAATGGATGCATTCCCAGTGGATGAGGATGAGACCATCGAATCAATGGGCTGCACCCTCATCACCTTGCAAAGAGATATTTGCTGTTCTCACATCTAACAAGAGTGCTGGGTCAGTGGCTGGAGGACAGATGTCAATGGAAACCTTCTGTGCTGCAAAACATTGTTTGGGTGGCTCAGAAGCTCTGTTTCCTCAGAATAAATATCAGATTAATGCACGGGGGGTTTCACTGGAGGCACCACGCTCTGGGAGATGCTGGCTGGAAGATGAGATATGGAGCTGAAGTGTACTTGTAACACCTACTTGTAATATTTTAACAATTCAGCAACAACTTTGTAAGGCAGGTTATTAGCTGGACGGGACAAAGCAATTTCAGCCTGAGTAGCTGAGTTCTCTCACTATGAACGTTGCCCCTGCATTTTTATTTCTGTATAATATGCCTGACTTGATTTCTTGCATAGTGTTTCTATGCATTAATAAACACCCACTATTTTCCACTCTAGAAATGGCTGCATTTAAATTTAGGGGAGATTTTGGTGGAGAGGTTAATCTGCAAAAATACTATGTAAGTGCAAACTTTTAATTACTGCTCCTGGAATTTTAAGCTCAGAACCCATGGCTGCAGGAATGAATTTGGTGCATTGGCTCACTAAGTTACTGAATACTCATTCTCTCCCTTTGGAGGAGCAACTCGCTCTCCCTCTTTTCTCTTTTTCTTCTCCTTTTATCTTCCTTTTTGCCCAGTTGCAATGACCAGATCGTTCATCCTCTTTCTCTCATTGTGAATTGTCTCCTAAACACTGAAAGATGGCTTTGGGGGTTTGTTCAGAAGATTAGCATCTCTTCCCAGAGCTGTCCCCAGCTGTATTCACACTTATAAATCCATGGAAAGGACCCTAAAGAGCAATATAGAAGCTGATGATGCAACAAGCCAGGACACGCACACAAAAAAAAAGAATAATAGCCTGCTAAGAGTACAAGGCTAATCAATACTAATAGCAAAGCTGAAGATTTTAAAAGCCTCTCAATGAAGTCAGGCACAAGGTTACCAGGCAGTCAGTGAAAAATGAAGTGGGCCTGCAGAGAGGTCTGAGGGAGAGCAGACCCTGTTTTGGGAGGGTCTTGGCTGGGTCAGTTCCCCTGGATGCCCTCACCCCCAGTAACCCAGCCCAGCTGGTGAAGAGCAGGGAGAGCAGGGATGGGCAACCAAGCACAGCCACCACGTCAGCCAGTCCAGCTGCAGCCAGAGCAGGGTGTGTAAGTCACAGAATCACAGTCACAGAGGGATTTGGGTTGGAAGGGACCTTAAAGACCCTCTCATGCCAACCCCCTGCCATAGGCAGGGACACTTTCCTCTCACCCAGCTTCCTCCAACCTGGCCTTGGACACTTCCAGGGGTGGGGCAGCCACAGATTCTCTGCCTCACCCATGCCTCGCCACCCTAACAGGGAACAATTTCCTCCTAACACCTAATCTAAACCTGCTCTCTTCCAGTTTAAAGCCATTCCCCCTTGTCCTACTACCACGCGTCCTTGTCAGGAAAGCCTGAGAGGACAGAGCAACTCTTTGCCCTGTGTGCCAGCACTGGTGCCTGGCTGTGAGCTGCCTGCGAAGAGGAGGAAGGTTGCTTAGCTGCTGTAGTTCTGCCAGTCCTTGGCCCCTCCACTGAAACTGCTACAAAAGCAGAAAATCACTTCAGCCAGAACTAAAGGCAGCAGCAGTGCCGTGGAGCTGCACTGGGTCGTTAGGGTGGTTAATATTCAGCAGGCATATTGCTAAAAAGGCAGTGCATGCTAAGGAAAAAAGCAACAAACCCCAGTGCTGCACACAGGTCCCTCTGGCAGAGACATCAGCAGTGACAATGTTGTTAGTACAACAGACAAGTTGTATCCCCTCAGAGCAGACCCAGTGCCACGCCACATCTCGCTGAGGTCGTGGTTGTGAAACCAGTCCTGGATAACATGGGCCGTCTGTAAGCCCATGAGATGGTGATTAAATGCTTTTTACTGCTTTACTGGTCCTCAGATGACTTCTCTGCTTTGGCACAAAATTTTCTGGTCAAGCTGATGATGTGTCTTTGGTCAGGGGTCCAATATAAATGGCACTAACCAGTACCCAAGCCTGCACATCCTTATATAGATGCATATTTTACAAGAAGTCTCAGTTCATAAATAAAGAAAGAACTCAAGGAACTCTTTCAGAAGGCCCCCAGCTGAAGAGAAAGGCTGTCTATCATCATGAATGCAAGGTGGCTGTAACAGGAAATTTTCAATATATAGAGAGACTCTGTAGTCCAAAATGCGTTATCAGGCAGAAAAACCAAATCCTTGTAAAGGGCCACCCCTTGCTATAATGCAGGTCTTTTCTATCACAGAGTCAGCTCTGATATAGAACTATTGCTGCACTGCAAGCTGCAGTAAATATTAATGTGTCAAACTGGATGCCACCTCTATTTCAGGATGGAGGCAAAAGCCAGCCTGATGGAGGGTGAGTCGCAGTCCTGCCAGGGAGCTGGTGCATTCCCAGGGCTTTTGGTACGGAATTTTTTTCTTTGCAGTGATTGGATCCTGCATTTCTCTAAAGAATCACCAACCCTTCCATTTTGCTCTGTAAGAAAGGCATGAGATCTGTCTGAGCTTGGGGCTGTGCCTTGGGGGAGTGATATTTGCACTTCATGCTGTGTTCATTGGAAGTCTGCCCTCGTGCCAGTCCAGCATTTTGTAATGCAACCCCCCAAGGTCATTCCCTGCCAGGTGACAAGTCTGATGTTAAAAGCCCAACATCTACCACCTTGCAAAGAGATCCTGATGTGTACAGTGCATTTGTTTCTCGCAGTGCAATTACTCCACAAAGAAAACTAAATATGTATGTAGCTCTGTGCCTGTGTATACATCTTATAAACTAATCTGTTCTTGCCTGCATCATGGCAGCTTATTAAATAACTTACCTAAGCAAGTGTCTGTGAGTGGTATTACCAGACCAAACATCTGAATGTATACTTGTCCTTAAACATAATATTACTCTAAACATAGGATATAAATGTAAGTAAATATTATACTAAATATTCATGTTTACTATCCCATGCAACAAGAGTGGATTAAATATTTACTAGCCCACTTACCTGTGCTCTTGTGGGCATAGCTGCCTCACTACTTATGCTATGGAGTGTTTTTGTGGTTGATTAAAATGCAGTTGTGTGTACATCTGCAATGTTTGGCAGGCCTGGTTAAACAGCCACTTACAGAAACAAACAGTGAATGCTACTCCTTTAAAAAAAATTAAGCTTCTTATTACAGATTCTGCAACATTCGTGAAGCTCTTATTAGTGCCATGCTAGGTACCTGAGGAGCAGCAGGTTGATTTTGAAGTGTTGGGAGGCCCACACATTGTTACTCTGCAAACAAAAAAACCCCAGGCATGAGAAGCAGCCTCTGTTTGTAATGAATCCTGATTATCAACTTCAGCCCACAACACAATGGTGAAATAGAGCTATTTTCCTTCCACAGAAATGTGTGTTTGTATCCAGGAATAATCCTGTTAGGTTGGGAGACAGGAAAGAATTGGAGGAGTATCCCAATATTTTTTTCAGCAGAAAATGGAACAACAGGGCAAGTGGGAGGAGGATCCCACACTCCTCCATCACAGATGGAAGAGGGAAGGGGGTTATATACCCCCACTGCAGGAGGATTCAGGCAGCATTTAGTGTTTATTCCATCCTTGTTAAACTTTCTGCTCTCCAGGCAAGCACTGTTGCTGCTGTTCACTCAATATATTCCAGCAGAAGCAATTTGCCTGCAATTAGTCAGCAATGCAACTCAGTTCCTGGGCAATCTCAAGTGGCAGCAAGCACAGTTCCTACTCCCCCTGTTCTCTCTCTGAGCAATTTCCACACCCTCATGATGCACAAGCACCACATCTGCCAACAGGAGATGACCAACCCTACTGTTTGAAAAGTCACTGTAAAAACTCCTAACAGAAATAACTGCTTTGGCTCAAATTTAATGGCAAAAATGTACGTAAAAACCTTGTTTGTGAAACTCATTGAACATTAAATTATCTGCAGAATTTCAACAGGGACAGGGAAGAAGAACAAGCTCTTTGCTTTTATGGTAGATTCCAAGCAAACAGCCTTAAAGGCTATAGGTTGATGTGGTTGTAATGTTTTTTACTTGAAAGAAATTGTCTCTTCTGGGTCAAATCTTAACCTCATGGCCGGTTGTTATGCTGGAAAACATCTGGTCAACCACTCCACAACCACGTAGCATCAACCAGAAGGGCTGAGCAAGGTGAACTTTGTAAGGCAGAAGAGACTGCAATGAACACGGAAAAAAAAAAAACCCTCAAAAGAAAGCCATTAAGCGCTTTTTCATCCTAACTAAGTTCATTGTGAAGGGTGGTTGGGAAAAGGGGTAATATGAGACCTTCTTATTGAAAAAAATATTGATCGTTAGCAATCAATAGCATTAAAAAGCTGTGTCTTAAGCACCAGGCTTTGAAGGCCTCCACAAGCTTTTCCGTTCCCTGTCTATTCTCCTGCCAGAACTTTGATAGATTTAGCCTGCAAACCAGCAAATGCAGTGATTTGATGGTGGGCAATATATATTAAAAAAATTAAGGTGTCAAGCATGAATTTTATTACATCTGCAATCAGATCTACTTCCTTCAGTCAGCTCATCTGCAATTAAGTCCAGCTGTTCTCAGTGGAAAGGACTCTTCCAAGGAAATTGCTGTAAAATTTAATGGGAGTATTTTCCTTGGTGCTTTGTTGTAAATATTGTTTTCCTAATAGGCTTGTAAAGGGCTTTGCTTTTGCATTCAATAGGCAGAAGATCTGTAATTTTTCAGGCATTAGAAAATGAATAGATCAGTGATAGAGCTCATAAAACTTATACAAAGATTCTCATTGTATAGCAAGAGAAAGAGCTTTAATAACTCGAAGACGAGGAGGTTTTTGAATTTTTTTTTTTTTACTTTGCATAGTTTTTTGTTTACATATGAAGGGCTATTTTTTAACTGACACATCAGACAGTTTGATCAATATCCTTTATTGGGTTTCTTCAGCCTAAAATTGGGTATGACAGCCAGAGAGGGGCACCAGATTGCAGACTTCAGAGGATGATCCTTCATTTCAATATTGCAGTGTAACATCCCACAAGGACCAAAATATTGCACCACGAACCCACAACACTGCAGTGCTTCCGTTTACTGTCCCAAAATCCTCTTCAGCCTTTAAGCAAATGACGAATATTACAAACTTTTTTATCTCCTTCTGCTGTGTCCAAAGAGCATCGCTTTCCTTTTTACCACTTAGGCAAAGCTTGGATGTGTTTTTCCTCTCTTCCAGCAACATTTTCAATCTGTGTGCTTCTGTCACTTCAGCAGAACAGTGCCTAAAATAAAACCGTGAGATTTGTAATTATTGGCATTATTTTAAGTTGTAATGCTGAAGCATTAAATATAACAAAATGAAACTATTTTGAGGGGAAATGTTGAGACATGAATGATAGCAAATGGTGTTACCGTGGATTTATTTTCACCCAACCAAAATCAGACTCCTTCTCTAATGATGAAATATGACCTGGCTCTTGCAGAGAGAGTAATTTGCTAATTTGTTTAACGTTGTTCTCTGTGCAGGAATACATTGCAAGAGAAAGAATTCAGAATGGATCTAAAGTGCAGGTTATTTGGGGGGACAAAATTAAGCCACTTGTTATTCTTTGAGACAGTGATCATATTCCTTTTCTGGCAGCTGTGAATACTGAGGAGAAAACAACTCACCCTGGTCAAAAGCTGCATTATCACTGCTGCATTGGTTTGTAATGAAAGAGGTGAGATTATCTATCAACAAAACCCTTCTGCTGAGGCAGTGGAAGTCTTTCTACTCGTACAGTTTGTTTGAAGAGCAGGAATGAGCTATACAGTAGGAGAAATATCCTTTTGCTAGTATACTTATATAGCTACCTTGGCAAATCCTCATGGCTTAGAATCCCATCTCCCATGTCTGCAAATAGCAAGAGTTAGCTGGCACAGTTTGGAACAGTTCTCCAAAATAGTGTAGCAGAGAAAGTTACGGAGGAAATATCTGCTGAACATGTATGTTCCTGCGTGCAGGCTTCGGAACAGATTGATAAACCTGTTCAGAGATGATTAATCAAAAGGGTTTGGATCAGGAAATGACAAGGCAGCCAGAGCTGCAGAGGAGTGCGAGATTAGGTCTCTGTAGAAGAACGTCTTTCACAGAAGTGATTAGAAAATGAACCTCAGAAGCTCATGATTAGCAAGGGAGGAGAGAAGGGCTGGAACATTGTCAGGCTCATACGTGAGGTGAACCTGTATATGTGTTTTATTTGTATCGTTTGCTTGGCTTTGGTTAAGTCATTGCCTCTACAACACAGTCTGTGATTTTCATCTCGACGTGGTTCTTGCAGTTGCAATGTTTGGGGGTTTTGCTGTTGTCTGAATTCATCTGCTGGGTGTCCCCAGCCACAAGGACTAGAACAGTTCTCCTTGTTCAGGCCAGTACTTGTGTCTCCATTTCCTAACTCGTATGGGAAATATCTAAAAAACAGACCCAAAGTACTGTGGGGGCTGTGGATAAATGACATCACCAGCCTGAGAAAGCTGCAAATACCACAGAGGCACCACTGTCTGTTCATTCACTCAAGTTCTCTGTGTGTCTCCCAGCTGAGGATTAAAACTTACACATGAAGTATAGGAACTGTAAAGGTGCCTGGCTCACATTTCAGCCAGTACCTGCTAAGGGAAACAAGCCCAAAAGCACTTTTTAGCTCCACAACAGAGCAGCTGCTGTAGGAAGCTGGAGATCTGGTTCTGCCTGCTCCCAACATTAAGTGCCTTTATGGTTTGTGAGAGGTGATCCATCAGGAGGTGCATGACAGCTTCTGGAGAAAGCTTTCTTGGTCTCTGAAGGATTCAAACATTATTCAGCCATCAAATTCACAGCCTCTGTATCAGCATTTACCGATGTATTTGGCTTAAGTGAAGAAGAGCTTCTATAGAAGTCTGGCTCTGTTTAAAATAGTAGATAGTCTGGGATCCAGTACTGAACTGTTTGAGAAGATGCAGGTTCTACCTTGCATCTAAATGTTTTGTTGTTTTTTCCCCTTCAGCTTCACTCTAAACTCAGAAGGTGACCAGAATTGATCTCTGGGTCTTAAGTATAAAATTTGGTCATGGAACTTTGGAGGCTGGAGTGCTCCAAAGCTTCAGGATAATACTTTCCATTCTCTTTGGGCTTCAAACAGCAGAAAGATTCTTTCCATGATGTGATGGGAATCCTCATGAGAGCACAAGAGAGCATCTTCACCACAGGAGGTCATGGGAAGTTTGCTCTAGGGACCTGACTGGCAGTTCCTATTTTTCACAAAACATCTGTCCCTCCAGCACCTGAAGTTTTGATTTGCATCCAATGTCTTGAACCCAACTCTGGGACACCTTGTAGACTGAGCTACACATGGAAATAGCATTTATGGGCTGTTCCCTTTGTCCATCAGGCAGTGCCTTGTGTCTACAAACAAATTATCTTCCAGCAGCCTGTCTCACCTCTTAGAGGGAAATCATTAAACAGCTTGAGAATGAAAACAAGACTGCTTGGCACCTCTCTTGTCCACTCCTTTTGCATTTCTTGCTGCAGTTCTGAAGCACCAAAGCTCAGCTCCACACAGGATCAATAGCAGAAAAGATAAATCTGTTGGAATTGACTACAGGCTGTTCTGTCACTAAGTGACGATGAAAAATGATCACAACTTGAATACACTGCATTTTTATCTTTAAATCTTTCAATAGAAGCAGTGCCAATAACAGAGCACTAAATAATCTCTAGATAGAAGGAAAATCTTTCTTTTTTTCCTTTTTTTTTTTATAAGAGGGAAGATGGATGTCACTTTTTTGGGAGGCCTTAAATACTGAAGTATGGAATTAGATCTGCAAATTCCAGGAAGTGATTGTCTGTTTAGACAAACTATGCTGCATTTTAGGAAAGACTGGCTGGATTCTGCTTGAAAACATCGCTCAATTCCATATCACAAAAGCACCAGGGTAACTCTAAGTGGAATATGCAGAAATAAAATAAATAAGGATTTTTTTTTTCTCATGTTCCTTTGGGGATAATATATCTCTCTGAATTGGATACACCTGCCAGAGATGGCCTTTCTTTGCTTTAAAATATGTCTGACCTTTCCCTGAGCTAACTGGATGCAGTTTACCATATTGGCCCAAGTATAAAGCAAAGTCTTTTTCGGATAATAACCTTTGGAAAAAATCCAGTCTGTTCTGTATCCCCCGCCCACGCCACACATCCCAGCCCTGTGGACACTGGCAGCTGGCACAGAGCGGGCCGGCACCGACAGCGCACAGTCCTTCCTGTGGCTTTTGGGTTTGCTGCTCTCACTGGGGCAAGACCCAAAAGGGCTGACCCTGGCTGGGGGTGCTGGAAGCTCTGTGGCCCCACTGTGAGGGCATCTGCTCTGGTTCTGTCCTGACAAAAGGAAGCCGAGCTTTTGTTTGAAGTCAGTTTGTTTCTGCATCATCTGGCGCCTCCGCTATCTCCAAGCGTTGATGTCCCTTTTATTATGAGACAGCAAGGAACATGCTGCTGCCTTTGACATCAAATTGGTTAACTTTTATTTTCCCCTCATGCAGGATGTTTTCCATAACAGTGTCTGAGGGATTAGAAGCTTCTGGGTAAATCCAGTCCGGTGGCAATTTGAGCAGTGCCAGTTGGGTCCTGGTAACATGTGGAGTGCTGCAGTGACTCGGGGATGCTCTGTGCACTTTTTGGATATGTGTGTTCCACACAAAACCCCCTCCTGAGGACATACTCTCTTGGCTGTAGACTCTGTGAGCTGAGCCCTGTTTAGCTGCCCTGCAGATTCCAGAGGAGGATCTTGAAGCAGGCAGCAGTGCTGGAGAAGGGCTTATTGATTGAACACTCCCTTTGTATGTACTCCAAGTTCAGCTCAAGCTGCTTTCCTGAGTAAAGGTCAAGATGAAGTACTGAATTTCTGAAATGCTGAAGTTCTGAATATCCCAGAACTTTGCTTTATTCTGCTTGTTTTGTATGGATATCTGTTTAAAATTGTGGCTGTTTGTCCTCTTTGATGGGTTCATGAACAATAGTGAGTGTGGAATAGCTTGTAGAAAATACTGTTCTATGCAGTGGCTGGAACTGCTTGACTTGACTGGAAAACAGCAAGTTTCCATGCCCTCATTCAGCCTCAAGCATATTTGACTATATTTATTTTTGTTGTTGGCCTCCCCTTTTGGCAGATGGAAAAGAAAAAGGGCCTGCAAGAAAAGCAGTAAAGAGTAAAAAACCCGACCTTATTGTTTCAGGATGGCTGGAGCTTTAAGGGGAAATCAGCCAAGTTTCATCTGTTAAAAATCCTGCTGAGATTGATTGGTGTATGGAGAGGTGATTATAAAAGCCAGCAAGTAGCTTAATTAGGATGGAGAGTTATGAGAAGTAGCTTGGCTTTTGTGAGAAGTACTGGAGCAAATGACTCTTGGCAAGTGGCTGGTGGAATGGGGAAAGCTAAGCTCAGGAGTTAGAGGGTTGCTGCTTGGCATGCTGCATTTGTATTTAGAAGGAATAAAGCTGAGGGTTGCCAAACACATGCCTGAATCTGGTTCGTGTCAGGCCTTATTGTCCTGAGATTACACTTTGCACAAATAATATTTACTAATCAGGGACTTGAAAACTCTCTGAACTTGTCTCAGGGATTTTTACCGTGTCAGGAGTTTTAACGAGCCGAGGGAAAAGCAGCTTCTGCTGTTCCAGGCTGCAGGTGAGAGTTTGCTCCTGGCAAGAAGAAATGCCATATACTGTACCATGAACTCCATCGTATTTGCTGTCTTAACAGTGGATACAGTGCCATCTAAAAATTCCCTGTGCTTGTGCAATGAAGAGCAAGAGCTACTGGATGTCTCCACCAGGTATTGAACAACCATCACGCTCCAAGCTTCCCCTCGCCTGCTGCAAAATCCCTCCGCAAGAACTCGGTGAGGAGGAGAATGGAGCATTACGTATTCAACAAATTCTGCTGACTGCTGCTAGGCAGTGAGGCTGGAATGATTGTGCCAAATCCTGATCTTTCATGATAATGGAAGCGGAATTTTCCCTAAAGCAAGCCAGTATCAGAGAGAAAACCCAGGGGACAACACAGAGTATTTGAAAATACAGCCCAGTCATTAAAAAAAGCAAATAGGCTTTAACTAGTTAAATTACAGAATACACAAATATCCCAGAATTATGTAAAAGCCTGATCCTGCAGTCTTTGGGTAGGGAAAACAATGTTTAACTGACTCTAATACTGCAGGATCATCAATATAGACAAGAAGAAACAACTGGGTCATTCTGTCTCAGCCACTTGCATATTGCAGAACTACTTGTCTGTGCCTGCTACTATTTCATCCCTGCTAATGTCTTATTTAACCTGCTCAGGATAGTTGTGATTTTACAAATATGCAGAATATATTAAATTTTAACTACATCATTTAAAAATACATATTTGTGCAGATTTTTCAAAATGACTGGGATCTGGATGTGTAGGGCAACAGAACACGACTCAAAGCCCAATTTAAAGAAAGTACGTTTTGAGCAGGCATCAACAGATAGACTGAAAAGCAAGGCAAAAGCATAGGGGTTTTTTTTAGATGTTGAGTGGACTAAATGTAATGTGAATTCAGATGCAAACCATCTGTGATTTCTGGTATTTTTTGGTGCCTTCACAGCTCTAATTTTAAGCAGTTCTGTAGCCTTTAAATAATGGTACTTTCTTCCCATTCGGTTTTACATCAGATTCCCCATTTGATCACTGAATGTTTAAAGAAAAGAAGTAGCTGAGTTCTCTGCAGATTGTACACACTGAGAATAAAACAGCAGCCTTTTATTTTTGCAAGTAAAATTTGACATATTTTGGGACAGAATTCCTCATGCATAAAATAACACCATGAGTTTTGCTGGGTATGGTTTACTTTTTGTATTTTGCTTTACACTTCTCATGTAAATTCGGTGCTGGGATAAGGTGTTAAGTTGACGTCTCCAAGGAACCAAGTTCCAGAAGCAGCACAACACAACAGCAGATCCCTTTCAATTTTCTTAAAACTGACATCAAGAGTGCCAGTTTCATCAGGGAAGAGGGAACCGAAGAGTCAAAACCCACCCAGCCCTTGGTGGTTCTGCAGACGTGCTGGATTCTCTCTGTGTCATGGGGACACTTTATAACCATAAACTGAAAAAACCCACTCTGGATTACTGAATAGACACCCAAAAATTGTAGTTCCTACAGTTACAGAGACCCCCTGAGGGGGCAGAGAGGCCTCCAGGTCTGTTTTCCACATACCATGATGTGGGAGAAGATCCTTTTGAGTGTGAGCCTGGTCGCTTGCGAGCATGAAACAATAGGAATCTATTCATCCCACAGGAAATCTGATGATAACTACATCACTGTCAGCTCAGTTCATTATTTCACTGTTTCTTCTGGCAGGAGTGTTCAGATAAGATTTTTGCTCACTATTGTTGGATATAGTGGAGGATTCTGATTCAGGGAACAATAGGAAAGAAATAGCACTGAAGAGCAAGTCTCCTCCACATCTGAAAATGTCTTGCCATTTTCCAGCCTTCTCTAAAGGGAGGCAGGACACATTCCCTTCTCTTGGCAGAAGCCTCAAACATGAGTCGATAACCCCTCAGCTTCTCTTCTGTTTCAATAATGCATCATGTAGTAAACTCTGTGGCTAACTGAAGACTGAGAACCTGAAAGAAATTAATAGGAATGTAAAAATAGCAAGAACATCTTGCCAATTGCATTATTGAGCATCACAATTATTTGAACAACAACAACAACAAAATCAGTTTATTATATTTATCTGAAGTGCTGTCAAGAATGTAGCAATGAAGTATAAAGAAATGAAGAGGTTCTGGTGATGAATATCAGTCCAGCTTGCCACAGAATAAATATCAGCATTTATCTCTGTCAGAGGAAGATAAAGATAATTTCTTATGTTATAAGTTATTTCAAATATTGAGCCCTGTTCGGACGTTTTGTGAGAGATTATCTGCACTTGCTTTGAAACCCAATAGTGGCCATTAATTGTCTCTCCTGACAACAAAATTAATATCTCTTAAATGAGAATGCATTTCTAATTGGGCACTTTCTTCCCTAACAAATTGTTTACAGTACCTCTGCAAGGATTCTAAAGTCATCCCTTTGCTTTGATGTTGCTGATTAATTACAGCCCACGTGGTTCTTAGTAGCTGCAATTTGAGTAACATACTTTGCTTTGAAAGGTTCATCTTAATTACACACTCCCCCAGCCAAGCTTCTGCTTGAGAAGGGAACTGAACTTCTCTTGCTGCATGTGATGCCAGGCTGGATTGTTACTTTTTTCCCCCCCTTCTCTCCAAGTGAGTTCAGAGCTTATGTACGTTCTGAGACTGACAGCACCCAAAATGAAATTCTCTCTTTAGCCACAGAACAGATCCAGAGCTGGCAGCTCAGAGCAGCTTTCTCTCTCCCATCTCGTGGTGTCTCTGCTCGGCACGGAGCAGCAGTGATGGGGAGAACTGGGCTGGCTGGAGCATCACTGTGTTAGCTCAGGGGGCTGCCACAGCTAATTAGCCAGGCTAAGAGACAGGGTTTATTAGCGTGGGCAGGATGCTGCTGTAAGGGAGCAGGGCTGCTGTTTGCACCTCTCCGCAGGACACCGAGTTGTGCCATGTGGATATAACCCCTATGCCTTAAATGTGATCCTGTTTTTGGTGGGAGATCACTAGGTCCTTGAAGTTCTGGTGGACAGGATAACAGACACCAGTTCTGACGCTTGCTCAGGTGTGGAAACCTGCCCATGTTGAGCCACGCAGACAATTTTGCAGGAGCCCACTCAACAGCTATCAGATAATAAGATTTTTGGATGTTTTGAACATCAGTTGGATTCTTGCTTTTATGTTAGATTAATGATTTTAAGGCAAGAAGATTGTTATCGGTACCTTGGAGATATCCTGGTTCCACATATTTTCTCTCCATAATGCCCCCTTACAATGCACCTATAATGAAGATGAAGTGAACATACTGCCTTTGGCTTGGGCAAGCTGCCAGTTAAGGGATTTTGTTAAAAGAAACGAGCAACATAGGCACGGCAATGCCCTACAAATGAGCACACCAAATGATGCAGCCTTTTCCTTCTAGATGTGGCAAAACAGGAGGAGGAATAACAAGAGGAAAAGGAGCTCCTGCTCTCTTCTTCAGCCATTATCTGTAGGTGTTGAAGCAGCGCCTGCCTTAACTCCCCACGGAGCCAGTGGAGCTCTGAGTGCTCTGAATTGCCTGTTGTCTGTTCAGGAGAACTTGGCTCCTCATTTATGCAAGAAAAAGCAGATCCCTGGAGCAAAAAATTGTGAATGCCCTCCTTTGAGTTTCTAAGGCAAAGCTATGCAGTGCACTTTGTTCTATAGGGGCAAGTTCCAAATGGTTCCTTATATATTTATGGCTTTGTTTTCAGGCCACTGTTTTGTCATTTGTTTAAAAATAGTAAAACAACTGTCAAACCGTTTTTACTGTTCCAGGTAGGATGTAAAATCAGAGCTCCTTGCATTTGGGCACCACAATGACAGGGATCTTGGAGATAATTAAGTGCAATATTGACATGTAAAATATATGTTTAAAAATACTAAATATTAAATGGAAAAGAATAATCCATTTCCAAGTGCTAACACATAAAATAAGTTACAGACATCTGCAATGTGCACCCAGAGTCTGAACTTTGTAGTGGGAGGGAAAAAAAAAGTAATACCATGCAAGAATGATCTCTCAGCCTGCGAGTATTCCCTTATAACACAATACCTTCTAGACCAATCTATTATAGTCCAAAGAAAGGTATTTTATGTTTGAAATAGCTAGCATTATAAATCCATAAACATTTTAGGGTGCCATTCTGGCTGAGATAGTCCTGTCCTTTCTGCCTCTGGCTCCTTTTCTTTGATTCATTATTTTTTAACACAAAGAACTATTCCTATCTTGTTCCTATTTGCCTTACTAAGTGTGCTCAGTCCATTGCTGATTCTTTGAAGCACATTGCCATGGATTTCACTGGCTGTGTAGGCTGAACTCCATTGCTTCATTCTATATTGCTTCCAGGTTTGCCTTACCCCAGTGCTCGGATATAACAGCATCCCTAAGCCCAAGAGAAGAGGAACCGCAGCCCTTTCATTTTCTCATTCTTCATGCTAAGTAAAAGGGTTTCACTTTCCAATACCTCACGTGGTGTTCTGAGAACATTTAATTGATTGGATACAATTTTCAGAATCTATCACTTGACAGACAGAAAAATGTCACTCAGTGGAGGGCGAAGCTTCGCTTCACTTGGCCACTGACACCTCGGCTGTTCCTTGTCGTATTCATTTCCATTTTACATACAAAAAAAAATCACCCCTGGCTAAAGGATCTGTGTGGATTTTGCTTACTGAATTTAATTAACACCTTTATGGAAGGGGTTGTTATTTACTTTAGAAGCTGAGAAAACAAAAGATCCACCCCTGTGCTGCAGTTTACTCTGTGTGGAGTGACTATTGGCCTGTGCATACTTCATTTACTGTAGCTCTATTTATTGTAGCTGCACTCTGAGGGTGAAAAGAGCTGTCGGTAGCATAGGAAACATAAGCAGCTCCTACAAAATCAAACTAGTACTGTTTAGTGCTGTGAAAGCACTCCTGAACTTCGCAGTGCTTTGCAAAGGTTGGGTAATGAGGGCCTTGTTTCAGCAGTAATCACAACTGAAATATAGAAACAGAATCACAGGCTGGTTTGGGTTGGAAGGGACCTTAGAGGTCATCTCGTTTCATCCCTTACCATGGGCAGGGACACCTTTCACTGCACCAGGTGTCCCCATCACTAAGACATGAACTATAACATGGGACCTGCACATCTCCAGTCTTCCCAGGAGCATCAGGTTGATGGAAGAGCTCCTGCCTGCATCAAGCTTGGGGCAATTATTGCAGCAGGACTGGGGGCCTTGCTTCCCATTCTAAATGGTTTTATTTCTGGTTCTGTGCCTGGGAAACACCCTACAGAACCACAGAACATCCAAGGGAGGGAATAAACCCTACATATACCTCATTGTAGTCTGCATCTTCCACAAGAGGGGAAAGGGAGGTGCAGGCACTGATCTCTTCTCTCTGGTGACCAGTGACAGGACCTGGAGGAATGATATGGAGCTGTGTCAGGGGAGGTTTAGATTTGATTTGGGAAAAGATTCTTCCCCCAGAGGGTGTCGGGCAGGGAACAGGCTCCGCAGGGAACGGGCACGGCCCCAAGGGTGCCAGAGCTCCAGGAGTGTTTGGACAACAGGGGACATGGTGGGATTATTGGGGTGTCCATGCAGGGCTAGGAGCTGGATTTGATGATCCTTGGGTCCCTTCCAACTCAGGATGTTCTGGGATTCTATGATTTTGTAATTTTGTGATTCCAGGCATCTGGATGTGGTGCTGGGTGACATGGTTTAGGGGTTGCAGTGGTAGTGCTGGGTGGATGGTTAGAATCGATGATTTATAGATTCACAGAATATTCCGAGCTGAAAGGGACACACAAGAATCATCAAGTCCAACTCTCAGGTAAATGACCCACACATGAACCCACAACCTTGGTGTTATTAGTGTCAGGAAAATCAATCCACAAACACCAGAGGTTTATGTCCAAAAAGGAGACAGAGGAGTCCTGTAACTTTATTCAAATAAAGGGAGAGGCCATGGGCATTTCCCGTGGGGTCTCTCGAATTTTTGGGGGGTACAACCCCCTTTTTATCCTAATTTCCAGCTGCAACACCCTCTTCCTTTCCGCATTGGCTGAGGTACTCAGAAGGTACAGACTTCTCAAATCGCCTATGCTATGTCCCCCTCTAATATGCACCCCCCTATTTGTTATATAAAAGAAAAAAAAACTATTCACAATTCCATTAAGTCTTTATTCTTTTTCTCTAGGTTCAGGAATTTAACACGGCCTTAGCTGAGCAACAGTCTGTGTTGATTAGTAACATCTTCTAGAACTGAGAGTTTTCTTCTGTTCCTTCCCTCTCTCACAGCTTCTTGCCCTATCTACAAGCAGATTCACACGGTCTGTTTGCAAAGACACATTCATCTCATTCCTTTCATTAGCATCATAATCTATCCAACTGAGCTAATCCCATGATTTTACAGCTCTCTTCCAACCTTGACGACTCCGTGACTGTTGCCGTCAGCGGCCCAGAAAAAGAAGATAAAACTCTCAACTCTCTAAAAAAAAAAAAATCGCTTCGTGGCGAGCAACACCCGGCACCCCCACACGAGCCGGGACTACAATTCCCAGCGTGCACCGCGGCGGCGCCGGCGCCGGCCAAGATGGCGGACGGGGCGCTGAGCCCCGGCGTGAACCTGGAGGCGTTCTCGCAGGCCATCGCCGCCATCCAGGCGCTGCGCTCCAGCGTCACCCGCGTCTTCGACTGCCTCAAGGATGGGATGCGCAACAAGGAGACCCTGGAGGGCCGCGAGAAGGGCTTCGTGGCCGCCTTCCAGGAGAGCCTGCACTCCGTCAGCCGCGACCTGGGGTGGGTGAGCAGCGGCCCCGGCGGGGGTTCCCCCGGTGGGCAGGGGGAGGGTCCCGGGGTGTCCTGGCTCCTCTCAGCGCCCGGCGGGGCCGTTTTCACTCCAGGGGAAAGTTTTAGGCAAATAAACGCGAAAATGCTCTAATTCCCTTCCCCCACCCCAGCTCCTTCCGTGTTACCCCTTCATTGTACACAGTCTCCAAAGGGTTGGACGTAATAATATTTACCTGGTTTTTGTTCTCGTTTTGTTTGCACGAAGGACCCGTCGGTGGGATTGCAGTGACAAGGTGAAAGTGTTTGGCTGCAGGGAGATTTTCCTTTGTATTTTGAAGTTTTTTGTTAAAAATTCACACACTTCCTAGGTGCAGACTATTCAGTAGCGTCTGAGGGGTTCAAGAAGGAACGTTTTATTACCAAAACTATCAGGCTGGAAAGTTATTCGAGGTAAGTGTAGTTATTTAGTACCAGCAGGTGTGCTTTGTGTAAGAAGAGACAAACTGCTGAGGCTGAAGACATGAAGGAAAGTTATGGGCAGAAGAGAGAGCCTGGCTCAGTTTAATTCAGCAGTTTTATTTTAACTGAAAACCAGAACTGAGTACTTAATGTACATTCAGGGACATGGTTTAGTGGTGGACTTGGTTGTGTGAGGTTTATGGTTGAACTTAGTGATCATAAAGGTGTTTTCCAGCCTAACAGACTCAGTGATGATCCATGTTGATCCCACCATTGGGCTGCTGGGTTTGGCTGTATCCCCCTGGGAGCCACTGTCCAGGGAGGTGTCCACAGGTACTTAACCTCTTCCCAGAACATCTTCTGGTTCAGGGTCTTGTGTACCAGAACGTGTTTCTTGTTGATTAAAAGGCCTTGCTGAGTTTTAGTTGTGATCATGGTAATATAATTTATTACCCACTTCTCTTCTGTTGGGAAGGGTGGTGGATAACCCTTCTCATGAATGATGCTGTACCCAGCTCTTGGGATAGTTGTTGTATCCTGCTGGTTTTTAGTTTTCAGGTTGAGGACATCTCACAGTGCTCTCTGTGGAAGCTGAGCTGTTCCTCTGGTTTTCTTGTCTTGCTCTGTGGCCTTTTAAGGAGTTACCAGGTATAACCTCAAAATCTTGTTCCCAAACAATAACAGATAAAAACCCAGGAGTTGGACTTGGATCCTTGTGAGTCCCTTCCAACTCAAGGTACTCCATGAACTCTATTCAAGTAGCCAGGGAGTACTCCAAGGTGTACTGAAGTTAATGCTACAAGTGGACTTTGATGTAACGAAAGTATTGACTGGCATCTCTGTTCAGCAAATCCTCAGTTATTATGCCTAGTCACACTTATTTTATTGTATTCTTTTGTCAAGGAGTATTAAGCAGATTTGTGAATGTTCACAGCACCAGAGGCTTGGAAGGAATGTAGGCCATGGAAACTTGAAGGAATGATGATTAAAAAAGGAGAATTTTGTGGCAGTGAAGTGTGGAAGTCTTTTAACTGTCAGTTCCCTGATTGTTCATGTTTATTTTTGTAATCTTCCTAAAATGCAAATTGAGATATTTGGGATTTTTCTTTACAGATATTTTCATAAGCTGCCTTTTCAAAAGTCTGAGTGCTGCACTTAACTTAGGGGAGTTCTGAAGTTCAGACTGGGGTGTAGCACTGGGCAGTCAGAAGGAAAAGCACTTGGTTAGTCATGTCACTTGAAAAACTGCTTTTTATATCTGTGTAAAGTGGCCAGTCTTTCTTCTTCAGTTGATTAATGCAAGTTTGAAAAATTGCTTAACTTTTGTTATGATTAAATGTTGTGTTTGACAAATGAGATATGAAGCAATGATAGATCATTTCACAGTGAGAGATTTTTTCATGGGAAAATGGTGCTTATTATGCTTCAGTTGGGTATTTCATGCTACAGATATACAAAATGCTCATGGAAATCAGAAGATCCTTCCTTGTCCTGAGAACCTGGAAGGCAGATACTTGATTATAGTAATCACAGCCTTTGCAGGGTTGTCTCCAGGCTTAGGACTAATGCCAGTTCTTGTGTGTATTTATATGGGGACAATGTTAATTTGGAGTTCTCTAATGAGATGATGAAGCATCTGCTTGCTTGGTGGCTAAAAAATTAGTATTGCAGGTAGTGCTAAAGTCAGAATTTTGTTGTTTCTGAAGGGCTGCTTTGCTCAGAAGGTGCCCTGGGTTGTGAACAGGACCTGCCATAGGCTGACTCTTTCCAGGTTGTTTTCAAAGACTCCAGACTTGCACTTTCTCTCCTAAGAAGAACTGAGCTTAACAACCAACAGACTGCTTCAAATAGTTTGGGTAATAAAGTGATTATGTTTCAAATCAAATTTGGGACGTATTTAAGACTCATTTAGGTACTAAAATAGAGTTGGTGCTTGCTGCTGTCCCTGGAGGATTGCACGTCTGCGATTCCCAGACCTGACTTTAAGAAAAGCCCTTCTGCTTTCTTCCAGTGAACTGGAGCGTCTGAGCAACCTGGTTGGGAAACCCTCAGAGAACCACCCCCTGCACAACAGCGGGCTGCTGAGCCTGGACCCTGTGCAGGACAAAACCCCCCTCTACAGCCAACTTCTCCAGGCCTACAAATGGTCAAACAAGGTAACAAAATCCATCTGGGTAATGTAGTTGTGTATTCCCATGGTATGTTGGATTAGTGGTACAACAGACTTCTGAGTGTTTGGGGCTGTCAAAAGGGCTGACTTTTTTTAGAATTGAGGAGCATAGTATGTTCCTAAATGTACTTCCAAGGATAAAATGATGTTTTAATTAAGAGGAGACTTTTCTGCCATACTGAGGCGTGCCCTTGGTCACAAAGGGGGTATTAACTCCCAAGTAGAACAATGCCTTCCACATTTAGCATCTTATGTAGATGTAAAATAAATGTATGTTGTGTCCTTGCATCTGGCAGTAAACACTGTAGGAGAGGCCAGGGGGATATCAGTGCAGAGAATCAACAGCTCGTGTCATCTCCAGCTATTTGTAGGAAGGAGTCAGGTAGGGAAGTTATCATCAGAAATCTCAAAACTAACTTTGTATTCAGCACTTTTGACATCCCTCCTGTTTTCATATCATATATATGGCATTGAATTTTAAGTAGTGTAAAAGAAAAAGGCAGATAATATTAAGGCAGTCTTTTATATTTTAAAAAAATGTGGTTTTTTTGCTGAAAGAAACTTCTTAACAACACAATTCAGTTTCATAAACCCGTATGTTGAATATCTGTAGGATTTGGATAGGTATGTTTCCTTTTCTACTCTGAATAATCTACTTGTGAGTCAAGACCACTCCTTTCCTCACCTAATTTTCTTAAATAAGCAAACATGGTATTGCAATTATTGTTGGCTTCTGAGCACGGTTATGTTTCAGGTTGCCTGTTCCCATCCTGATTTTTTTTTAGCATGCCTATTAATTTTTATAGAAATATTAAAATGGATAAGTATTTTAAAGCTTTCTTAAAGTTATGTTTGAAATACTATAAGCTGTTAAGAAATATAAAAGATGGATTGATTTCTATTATAATAATTATTAATAGTGAGAGTGTCCAGAGTTGTAGCTTTTAATACCCTTATGCAAGACAGCAGGAGTAAGCAGGAATAATAAATCTGAAAATATTTAGAGCATTAAAAGAAACAGTTCCACTTTAAATTATTTATTATGATACATGAGCCAGGAAGACTTTGAGAGTACACAAATACTTCGTAGGCAAATTCTTGTTGTACATTGAACCAGCCAATCTAATATTACTCAGATTTAAGACAGAATATTGCAATAGTATTTCTATGAATACCACAATAATATTCATACAGTAATGTGTCAGAATACAAATCTGTGTTAATGTTTTCTAAAATGAGCAGAATTTGGCATTGATAGAAATCTGATGTGATTGAAAAATGGGGGACAGGAAAGATTTTTGAGTAGAGATTTATTAATTGAGAAAATACTTGCATGTTTGCTTCTGTTCCTTGCTGTTAGGGGCAGATTATTGACACTGAAGAAAAAATAATTCATTTGCTACTTTCAGCAAAAGTAAAAGTAGAAAAACTTATAAACTTGTAAGGCAGTTAAGTCTTCAGGGATTTAATTACTTCTTTAGGTTATTATCAGAGTAAACTCAGGTGGTAATGAAATAGCTTTGACAGAGCTGTTCGAATGTAGTTTTTTATTAACTTAGAGTGTTATGGAGCTTTGAAGAGCAATTTTTTGTGATCCTGGATTTGGATTTCAGAAAGCTGGAAGTTTTAGTATCCTGTGCACTCATATACACAGCAAAATGTTGCAGGAGAAAAATAGTACCTCTTACTTGAGCTGTAAGACAGAAGTCAGAAACAACAGAGATAAAAGAAAAACACTAAGTTGCAGGAGCTGTGTTGCCCATGTGAGGCTGTGAGCTGCTGGATTTACCAGCACAGATCCTTCAGTTCCTGCTTAATTCTTCATTGCTAAATACACTTCTTGAAGAAGAGTTATTTCATTACATCTTCTGGCCGCCTTCTTTTCTTGTTATGTGTCTGTTGTTCCCAGCTGCTTCGCAGGGATGGTTTAGCAGTGATGGTCTGTCAATACACTTTAGGTCTGCCTGCATTTAATTTTTAATTTGTGACCCCTTTGTGGCTTGCCTGCTTGTATTTTTGATGAGCTGAGATAAGGGCATTTTCCTCTGCCTTTGATTGTTCATGCATTACTGATGCCATGAACGGCCCCATGGCTGCCAGGGGAGGAGAGGTCTGGGGCTGTGCTGCCATTCCAAAAGAACATTCATGAAATACAAGGAAAATGAGTGCACAGACTGTGTGGCACGTTTCAATGCATTCTGCTTATTTTGTAGGACATGAGGAGACTGTTAGAAGTCACTTTTAGGACAATAAAAATTAAGGTTGGTAATAACTGGGCTGGCTATGAGAAGCAAATTAGTATTCAGTATATCAAAGTACTCTCCTGTGGTTCATGAGATACTGGAGGTTAGAACAGTTATTTCTTTCTGTTTGCAGCTTTGGTTTGATGTTGGGTCCAGCAATGCCTGATTTTGTTCTGGTCTTGGATGCATGGACAAGTTTTTGGGTTAAATAGCAGTGCTGGGTGTAAAATGGAGTGAAGATCATAGTCACAGACATAAATGGAAAATGCTGTGTTTAAGATGTGAGTGTTGACATAGGAGATTAGACTCACCTGACAGCAGCTTGTTTTGTTTCCATAACTAATACTTGTAGCTGTGCTTGGTTATGTATTTGGAGAAGACCCACTTCCAGGTGCAGATTTGGCTAAGTGCAGTAGAGATGGTTGCATTTAATTGTGATTTCACAGATACTTGCCCTGAGCCTTTTTTTACTGCTCCTGTGAGTCACAGCACTAGCTTCTCTATTTCTGATTTTAAGTTTACCTGCTTCAGGAGTAAGAAAAAGTCCAGTGGGAAGAATGAAAACTTCCCTTTCAGAACTGTGCTATCTTGGCAGTGCTTGTTATTTACGAGCACCTGCTCTCCTGATATTTACTTACTGTAGTTTATCCAATAGTTTTGCAGATGGTAAAGTTGTCTGTGTAATGGAAGCAGCTGTTTGGGAACACAGCAGCTTGTCAAATGCATTAATTGCATACACACACAGCTGTAAAGAAACTTGCCTTTTTCAGGTGTTTAACAGCCCTCACCAAGCCACAGCTGAAAAACACAAGAAGTTTAAGTTTATTTTATTGCAAGCAACAGCCAAGAGGTTTTTTTTCTTTGCTTTAACTTATTTTATGTATCAGTGGAAATCATGGAAGTGATTTACTTTACTGCCTGTGGGGTGCATGGAGACGTGTAGTAGGCATGGAGCAGTATTTAGGTCTACTTGATACATTTCTTTTCCCCTCCTCTTCAATTTTATTTAAGAAAAGAGATTATCTTTATTACAATTGAAGTGCTGTTTCCCAGAAGGATCCATATGTACCCTCTAATGTAATACTGAAGATATAATATTAGATAAGGTAAAAATGAGCTATCATTCTGCAAGGTTAATGCAGAGAGAGTATTATGGGTAAGATAGGAAGTTTGTAGATAGCAGTAGGTTTTCTTCTCATGAACTGTCTCTGTTGAGTCATTGTACTTGAATTCTGGGTTTAGTAGTTATGTACATCTTGGCAGTTGATTTTTTTTTTTTT
>VZTJ01003414.1:962326-1058027 GCA_013397795.1 Orthonyx spaldingii | reverse complement strand
TTTTTTTTTTTTTGTAATATACTGCTATATCTGAGCAGCTGAAATCTGAGATGATAGCAGCAGTCAGGAGGGTTCCTGGTTTGTGTGTGTGACCTGATACTGCCTGGAACAGTGAGGACTGGGTCTGTAGAGGCTCTGCCCTACCCCTCATTACCTGCTGCCTGCTTCTTGCATTGTCTTGGAATTCAAGGGAAATCACTGAACAGAAGGCATCAGCTAAGTTTAGATTACAGGAATTTTTGAAAGTCACTTTCTAGACTGAAATACTGATTCAGTTTTGATTTTTTTTTTTTTAAGAGATGTGACCTCAGATTTGTGGCAGACACTGCAAAAACTCTTCTCTTGCTCTTCAGGACACTTCTGTGCCAGGTGTTCTGATGCCATCCTGCTCTGCTCCCAGTGCTGCTTGTTTCCTGCAGGAGATGAGACCAACTCATGAATATCAGCATCCTTTACTAAGCAACTGCATTTTTCTCAATATTTGTTCTCAATACTGGGTGACAAAGAGGTTTTGTTGGGGGAAAAAATACTTGCTGGTGCTGTGATTAAACAAATATCGTATTTCCCCATACATCAAATGTTTAATGAAGCTTGTGGTGGGGTGGTCACTTGATCCAGCCACAGTAATGCTGGTGGTCAGAGTAGATGCAGGTTTTTGGAATCCAGGGGCGTCAGCTCATTCTTTGAGTGATCTAAACTTTGGGTTTCCATCTGCAGCTTCAGTGAGGTTATTTATGGCCTGCAGTGTGCACTTGCTCATCCTTTGCCCTTGGCAAAGTGTTCTGTGCCCTCGCCCTGTGGGTGCCTGAGGCAGTGCCTGTTAAGGTGTTTCCATTGGCTCCAGTGGAACAGAAAATAGTGTGTTTTATCTCCACTGAGCAAGGAAAATGCTTTTTTGGGCAGGTTTCCCCTGTCTTGCTGGGATGCTGTTAAGTAGCTCCTGCCCCACACTTGAGCTTTGATCACTGTAGACGTTTTTTGCTTGTCTGTTGTTTGTTTAGGTGCAGGGTGTGTGCAGAATGGATCAACTCCCAAACCAACGCTCCAGAATTACTTTCAGCCAGTGAAGGAACACAGTGTTTGTTGGAGAGCAGCAAACTCAGGCTCCCCTGCATTGCTGAGTGACAGCAGCATCAGCAGAGTTCACTTGCTCATGTAAAAATAGTCTTCTGCAAGTCATCTTTCCTTCCCCCCTTCCTTTGCAGTGAAGGGTTTGTGTTCAGACTTTGGAATAATATTATTAACAGCAGTGGAAGTGGGGAAAATTGAGAGCAATTGTAGTCTTGAACAGGTGATGTTATTTTAAATTTTTTCCTTGAATTTTAACTTCACTGAAGTGCAGTGTTGTATTCCCTGCTGTTTTCAGAGTTGGATTTATCCACGTGCTTTACTCCAATTCCAACTCTTCTTGAACCCATGTGTGTAGGTGTGTGTGAGGGGTGGTGGTATTGTTTTATCTTCATGAGATGCTGCTTACAAAACGTGATAACCATGTGTTGGGGAATGTTGTTTTCTGCTCCTTCAAGCAGAAAGCAAAAAAATCAACTTTTCTGACTTTATAACTTTTTGGGGAAGTAGGATTTATATCAAATTATTTAATTTGCTTATCTGTGAAAAGATTATTTTGGCAACTTGGATACACTTTATGATATCTGTGCATTATAAGTTTTCCAAGTGAACAAAGCTGGACAGGAGTTGTCATAAATTTATTTGAAAGTAATATGCTGGAAAATACAAAATGAAAAACAATTACTGTTGATCTGCATGTGGAAATAGGCTAAAAATATTTGGATTTAAATTTGTTGCTTCATAGCTTCCTCTTGTTTTTACATAAATTTAAAATCGAACTGTTAAGATTACCATTAATGAGTTAAAATGATTTTCTGTCACATGACTGAAGAGAAAAGGTATAGATAGGTTTTGCTTATTGAATTATTTTGATATGTTCCCTGATAAATTATTTGTATAAATTGTGTTTATTGTAGGGTTCAAAAAAAAAGAAATCAATAGAGCATGTAGAGAAAGACCAGACTTGTTACAGCTGCACTTGGTAGCTTAGTATTGATTAGACACAAATATTGAGTTTAATGACAATAAATGACATTAAATGTTAACCATGATAGTAGAGAAACTCGGTGGAACAGGAAAAAAAAATACTTCATCTTGATTATAAAAGGATGTGTTCATTCCAAGGAACACTAAGTTTGAATTTTGGGTGTGCTCAAACATTGTGAATTTATTGCAGTTTTACAGTAGTATGGACAATGTAACTGGATTATTGTGTTGGCACTTCTTGGGAATTTCAGGCAGGTGGCCAAAATGTTGTCCTTTCAGGACTTTTTTTCTACAAAAATGGGGTATTTTAATATTGTGACATCCTGTTATGTGGAGATCCACAGATTCTGGTGGAGTCCTCTGTGTAAGAGCAGAATCAGAGCTTACTGGAGGGAGCTGCATTGGCAAGTCCAGCTGTGAATGCCTTTGCTGTGCAGATCTGCCAAGAGTTTATATTCCTGTCACTGGAGAAATCAATGACACACAGACTGCTGGGTTTGGTACACTGGACACAAAATAGGAGCTGGGCCACCTGGATTCTATTCCTGCTTTTCTTACTAATTGTTATAACCTTGAACAGGACATGTGAATTTTTTCTGTGCCTCACTTTTCGTGCAGATAAAATAGGATAATATTACTTAACCTACTTCTTGGGAGAGTTTCTAGTCTAAATGTGTCTCAAGTGCATTGGGTTCTTTGGACAGAAATGTTTTGTAGATGCCAAGTGTTATATAGCCAGTGACTAATGTTGTTTGCCTGGCAGTCTGGAAAAATGCCCTTTATGGGTTTTTAATTCTGTGTGATTTTGGTCAAATGTCTGGTGAAATGCCCTTGCTGTTCAGAATTACATTAATGTCCTGTTTTTCCTCTTTTTTTAAAATATGACTGGGAAACAAGTGGTTGCCTCTCTGCTTCCAACTGCTGCAGTTATTCATTACTGCTCAGTTGTCTGCCTGGAGAATACTGACTTTTATTATTGCAGGGTTGATTTTAGTGACCAGCAATGGCAGGGATGGCAAATTCAAGTAGTGTGCAAATTATCCTTGATATATGATGGGGGGCAAAAGCACTGAAAAGCTGTGATGAGGAAGAAGGTGCTTGGACTAAAATGTAATTTCAGTAGTCCTGTGCTTTACTGGAGAAGGAAGGAAGTGGGACATGAAATTTTTCTGAGGGTCTTAGAGCTATGCAATGATAGTTAAAAAAATGAAAGTAAATATAATGAGAGGGGGAAAAGGGTGAAAACCATAAGGAAAATAGGTAAGCTTATAATAATAGCAACAGTAAAGGCAGAATCACCAGCTACTGTTTGTTAGATAGGGTTTGTTTTCCCTGGAAATCCTGCCTGAAGCAGTGTCTGGGGCATTAGAGATGGATAACATCAGTTATGCCCATCTTCTCTGTGGAAGATGCATCTTCCCTCCTCAGCTGTGAATCCCTGGAATCTTCAGCTCTTGGGCTCTCTTTTTCTTTGCCTTTGATTTTTATGTTGGTTTCAGGCAAAAGTCCAAGCCAGGGCTATCGTAACTCTTTCATTGGTACCCTGTATAATTGTGAAAGTGTTTTTGACACCTGATAACCTGAGTGAAAGGAGATGAAAGTTGCCAGTGTGTTTTTTCTTTGCACTATGGAAAGTTACCATGGCAGGTGAGAATTTCCCACATATGGTGACTTGTGCTAGTAAAGAAATTAGTTGAATTTATTTGACATTTTAGCAGACTGAGGTTACTCTGTTACTTCATGAAGAGAAGAGTTACGAGGAGGGACTTGTTGCTTTAAAAAATGAGAAATAATTAGCCTTTGATTCTGATTTATTTTTGCTACATAGTTTGAATGTTTTATATCTGTGATCTTCCCAGAGTTATCACAGAAATAATTCACACCAGGATGCTGTTGTGAAATAAGGTTATGTGTCCAAACAGAATTGCCTTTCTTACTGAATTTTTTTTTAGACTATTTTGTTTCAAATCTGAAGCAGCCTGAGAGCAATGATATGGTGTTTTTCTATTGTTATGCCTGGTGTTTGTTGTTATTCACCAGTATTTTTCATGGCTCTGATCAAAATAATGCTGTAAGCAGTACCAGTCTCACTTTTCCTAATTATGGGAAGTGATCTATCAATAACACACTATTATAAATCACAGCCCCCTTGTCAGCTGGTGGGAATTATTTAATGCTTTGCAACACCTTTATTTGCTAATGAGTGGGTTTTTTCCCCTGTTTCTTTGATAAGTATTAATGTCCTAGCTGTTAGCCTATTTCAGGATGGAAATGATTGATGTGGCTCTGTTTTAACCAAAACACTTCCACCCACTCCTGGTTCTTCCTCCCCTAACTCGTTTTTTCCCTCTGCAAGAACTCCTCACACAATTCATGCTGGATGGCTCAAATACGTGATTTATAAGTGATCACTTTCCCTTTCTAACTTGTGTAATGTGGTCATCAAACCAAATTGGCTAAAACTGCCTTGTTTAGTGTTGAGTTTGAATCCAGCTAAGCCAGGCACAGACACAGAAATGTGGCCTGGGGGTAACTCATGGCACAGCCATTAGAGCAGCAGAAGAGGCTTTACTTTTAGAATCTGAGGAATACAACAAAGTATGACTGGAAATCCATGTTGTCTGGGGGTTAACTGATGAATATGCAGGGCTGCAGACCAAGAGCAGGCTCGTGAGAAACCCTCAGACCCAGCATTCCTTTGAATTTCCAGTTCTCCTGCTGCCTCAGCTCTCCATGGCTCAGACTGACTCGCTGCTGGTGATGAAGCCTGACCATCTCGTGGATGGTGCCACCATGAAAACACAAAGGATGTTTTCAGAGACTCAGTGCCCTGTCTCGCTTTCTTTGAGGCAAATTAAAGATGTTTGTAAAGCATTCCGTGACCTTCATATGAAGGGCACTCAAGGAATATGAACACTAATATAAAATAACTGATGCAGGTGATAAGCATCCCACAGATATTCTTTATATGGAAAAAATTTTTTTGTAGCTTCTAGAGGAAATCAAATAAAATGGAAAATTTAATGATGTCACCCTGTTGCTCTCTACTTTTGTTGTTGTCAGGTCTTTTATTGTGACTGTTATTTGTTTTTTTTTAATGCAGAAGTCCATTCATCTGTTCTTCTTTGGAGTTCTCTTTTGAAGTTACTGAAATTGCCCCCCCCTCCCCCCAGACAGTTCACAGTGGATTTATTTGTTTGAATTGCATATAAACAATGCTCAGTTCTTCCCCATTGCATCTTAATCTCATGCTGTTGATAATTGGGTAACAAAACATGGAAATGGCCTGACAGCTAATAAAATTGAGACTAGTCTGTGTGAGGAACTGTGTAAGTATGTAATCAAAACTGCATTTCTGACCACTGGTTGCTGCTTCATGGAAATGTGCATTTGGCAAAAATGTGGCAGCAGTTTTTTGTTCAGCAGGAGATAATCTTGAACTGCTGATGTTGAAGGTGTGTAAACCAGAGCATCTGTGGTAACTCAAAATCTCTTGCCTTTTGGGGTCAATTCAGACTGATTTGTGTTTTCCTGGGCAGGAAGAATAATCCTGCCCTGGATGACTGGTGGTGGTTTGTGGCTCTGTGACAGTTGAAGAATGTGAATAAGAAATTACAGACCATGACACCAGGACCATTACTGGGTAAGAACTGTAGGCTGTGTCACTCTGTGCCTGGCTGTCAGGCTTCTCGAGTAGTTCCAGAAACATGTCTTGGCTCTCCTGGAATCTGAGCGGTGCCGTGGTTGGGCTGGTTTGGGGATTGATAGGAAAACAGAGATCAGAATATGATCGTTACACTCAGATCTGCTTCACTCCTAACTCCCTTTGCTGCTGGTATATTTCCTTGGTGTGAGCTAGCATTTAAATTTGCTAGAGTTGTAAAATCCTGACGTTCTGGCAATAAAGACACTTATCAGCACATGTTATCATGTCCTTTGCTGATACAAGATTAGCCCAAGCATTTATAGCAGTTCATTTAATCTAATTTTAAGTGCCTGAGTGTAACGATTCTTGCAGAAGAAACAAAAAACATTAATAAAATATTTTAACCACTGACATTTATTCCGTTACAGTATACATGGAAAAAGCTGTCCTCTGAATTAATAAAAGAAGATTTAATGAAAGCTGATTGATTCCACCAGGTGCTAGTCTTTCACATTTTTGATCTTTTCACAGAAAGATCAAAAGTTTCTGTATCCTGAGCAGCAGTTACCTTGTTGTGCTCTTTTGTGAGGTTCTTGGCTTAGTGTGGAGCATTCAGTCGTGCCTGGGAGCTGCACTGAGTGTGCTGAGAACTTAAGCCCTCAAGTTAAATGCCTAAATCTGCACTGGCTGAGTAATCTGAGAGGAGAAATTGCACATGGCTGCAGTTGCATGATTGCCTGGTCTTCTAGTGAGTTAAAAATGCTTTTCTTGGGGTGTACATTTTTTTCTATGCTCACGAATGTGCTTGTTCCCAGATACCTCTTCTTCAAAAGCCCATTTACTGACAAGCTGACAGTAATAACTAATATCCTTATTAGATGGAATTAGCATATATCATCATTATGAGAAGAAATGACCATGTTGAAATGCTAAGGGTGTTTTCAAAATTGGTTGGAAAGTAGGGGTATAATGGCTACATCTTACAGCGTGTAATGAAATCACAGAGGTCTTTGATGTTCTGAGCTGTGCTTTGGAACAAATAGTTCCATTCAAAACCAGCAGAGTCTTGATGAATTTGGTTGTTGTATCTGGATTCTCCAAGCTCCTGTAACTGGTAATGGCAGAGTACTAAAGGTGCTCTGTGTACTGCACGGGCCATTAGACACAAAGGAATTGTATCTTGATGTGACATTTTGCAGTATATTCTAAAATAGATGTATTTACTTCTCCTTATATGAAACTGCAATTCCTGGGGAAATCAATATTGAAAATACCCACTAAAAGCCTCCCAGGATCTCCAAGCATGCACAAAAAGGAGTTGGATGCATGTGCTATTACCTACAAGTGGTGGGTTAAAGTGAAGTGTTTTAATCTTTTCATGTCAACATCAATTCAGTATATTTTCCTTATTGCACCAGCCTGTAACTGCTACAGAAGATGCAGAGAATGTGGACTGGAGCAGCAAGAGTCCTCAGGTGTCTTTAAACTGTTTTAAGCTGCCCATGGTTTGAAAATATTCAAGAATCTGTGATATGAGCTGTTTGACATTTTTCCTATTCCAAATGCTCAAAGGAATAAATCTACATAAAGAATGTTAAAATGAGAGAGTCTCTGCCACAACGTCTGGATCTCAGAATGTTACTTTATTTCTCTTTTGGCTGACCACCACGATAAAACAGCTGAATCAAATACGTTCTTTTATGTATAAAATATATTTTTTGGGTTTTGACAGCTTGTTTCCAGTTTTAGTCTAATTCAGTTTGAAACAGCTGTTCCTGATCTCTGCAAAACAGTTTTCTGATGGAAATCATGACATTCTCAACTACTGCAGTGTTACTGGGCTCTGTCTCATTTCAAATGGTGGCTTTTCTTTATGGAAAAAGAGTTCTTCATTCAGAGAAAATGTCACTTTTGTATCAAATAAGCTGCAGTTAAAAAGATAATGGCTTCCTCCTCCCTCCGAGGTTATCCCTCAGTGAGGGTGGATATATGTTTCTCTTTTGAGAAAAAACATCCCTGTGTGTTTTACCATTAGTTAGATTTTTATTCTAATGTTCCCTGCCCTACCCATCTGCTTTCAGTTGGGTTCTATTTAGAGTCTTCTCTGCAGTTGTCTCTGCACTCAGACTTAACAAGTTCTCTGGTTTGCCGTCTGCTTCAGTTTTACTCTGGAGTCAAATCTTGTATTTTCAGAATTTTCAATGTAGCATTTTCAGTTTGCTCAGTGCCATCTTTTTTTTCTCTTTTTCTTTTTTTTTTTTTTTTTCTTTTTTGGCTGCACTGCTTGATGCTTCCTCCAAAGCTGTTTGTAGAAATTTCATAGATCACAGAGCTGATCAAGTCTGTAAGCTCTCTTGTGCTTGATAAAGCACCAGCTAACCTTTCATTTCCAATTTTCTGCTTCTTTTGGACATCCTGCATGTAATATGGAGTGAAATTAATAACTTTCAGCTTAAAAGAAACTTGCTGTGTAGTTGATTCTGTGAACATGAGTGTATGATGTGGACTTCTCAAAACACTTCTGATGGGGAGGACGAAGGTTTTGGGAGCAGCAGTGTTGGTTGTACATCCTCCTCTTTCCTCTGTCTTTAGCTTGCTGGATGAGGTTTCACAAGTCACTTTGTTGTGCATGTCTTCTTTCATCTATAAAATACAGAACTATAAAATCAGGATTGTGCTACAGAATCAGTGCTCAGAGAAATCCAAGAGAGACACTGCACATGAGTAGGATCACTGGTGTTTCTGATTCTCACTTCCAAGGTTTTTATTTTAAAGGACAATTTATCAGCTGAAATAAAACTACCATCCAACACGATCCGAAAGCTTTAAAGCTTTACTTCCTAAAGAGCTGTTAAATACATTTTCTGTTCCAAATTCAATGTTTTGCCTGGCAAATACTTTGGAGTGTTTGTAGTTTTCCTTGTATTTATTTTTTTCCCACAGTCTAAAAAACCAGACTTGAGACTGCATTAGGATTAAGTGAGATTAGAAACATCTTCTTTCCATCACTCTTGTGTACCTCCTATGGATACATCCTAATTGTATTGATATTGCATTCATCCTGCCAGAATCTAAGACCTTTAGTGTCTGCTGATGCTGCAGTTTTGATGGTGTGTTTTTCTTGCAAGTAAAATCAATTCAGACAAATCTTGGTAACTTTTACAACAAAATGAAATGACTATGCCAGGCAGCCACGGGAAGTTTTTTAAACATGGCCATGCTCTTAGATCACACCCGGGGTTGTTCCAGCAGAATCGATTGGTTGATCTACTAGATTTAAAGGTCAACTGTAATCACATTTCAGGAAGATTGAAGAAGATATAAAATTGCTACTGTGCTTTTCTGGGTCGCGTACCTGCTTGTGGTGCTCTTTGCTTTTCCCCTGTACATCTTCATTTACTCAGCCAGAGCATCAATACAGAAAGGGCACAAGTCAATGCTCTCGCTTTCTGCTGTCGATGAGGGAGCTACTTAGTTGTTATTTCCTCCAAGCCAATACTTTCCCTCTGGAAGAGCTGAAGCAGAGGGGAGTTCACTGCTTGGAGATTTGGAAGATACAAATCTCTCTTCCAGGGAAAAGCTGTGAGGAAAGATGCAGTCTGGCTGTCTTGTTAGATAATCCACAAGCTGATGCATCCTAGGGATGATTCTGTCCTTTCAAAGTGCAAGAGAGTCAGCACAACCCCCTTTCACGTGTGGGGGCCCTCAAAAGAACTTCTCATTACTCCTGTTTCGTGCTGCACGTGGTGTTATACAGATGTCCACAGAGACCAGGCAGCTTTGGAATATTCTGTTTTGTAAATACGGCGTTTCAAAGTCATATTTTCATGTAATAGGCAGCAATATCTGCACACGCAGGTGAATACATTTCCTGTTAATTTTTTGCAAGAGCCCAAATGAAACAACTGTGTTGCCATGGCAAGTTGCATGAATTAAAAGTAGCAGGGACATGCAATATTCACCTGCTCAGATAAAATTAATTTTCCCTGCAAAGTAAAAAAGTCTTGAAATGAAAAAGGGGTTGATGGGGGGAAAGAGATTTAATTTAAGTTGATAAACCAAAACATATTACTGTTAAAGTTTGTTCCCTCATGAACCATACTATTGCTATATTGATTTGATAGGACTTTATTAGTGAAGTTTTGCTCTTTTCCTGTACTGATAAACTTGTGTTGGATCTTCCATGGAGTAACAGAGGAGAAGTATTTAAAATGGAATAGATTTTAATGGCATGGGAACTGTTCTTGAATTGGAGAATACAGCATTGCAGATGCTTTTAGCTAATCTTCAAACAACTTTTAAAGTAACTTTATGATTTTTTTTTGTGGCTAGTAAATGCATATTTGCTGATGGTCAGGCTATGGAAAGGGTTTTGTTGTGTTAGCAGAACATGGAAAGATGATTCTTTTTAAGAGTCACATACCTTCAAAAAATCTGTTGTAGGTCATGTTAAGTGTTTTACAAAGGTTATTTGTAGTAGAACTGTCTGAGCCTAAATTAACTTGAAGAGTACCGTCCTTAGTGCATTTTCATATGTGCTAACTTGCAAAATGTAGTAATTCCCAGATGGATGGAAATCAGGGTCTGTGGCTTTTCTCTAAGCATCCATGACCTGCTTTTAAGGCAGACGTGGACATACAGCAGTGGCTGAAGGCTCTGCTTGAATGGGCTGAGGAGACATTTATTGTGCATTTATTTAAGGTGCCCTTTTTCAGAGATTCTTGCTCTGCTGGCTGCCTAAATCCAGTCTGTGTTTTGCTTTGTCAGCCGCTGTGAAGTCTGGAAAACTAATGTCTCATGTTCACTACTCTTATGGTAAATATGGAAAGGTTCTTTTTTTCTAAATAAATAATGGACCAGGGAAAGTTTTCAGAGACTTGCATGATCAAACTGGAGTAGCAGCACATTCTTTGTGGTTTTCCCAGTGGCTGATGAAGTCAAGCAGTGCCTTGACTGAATGATTTGGTTTTCCTTTTCTTGCAAGTTGCTTAAATCTATTTATTTTTTGTAACCTTTATTGATGTTTGTTTGTCTTCGTTAAAAGGGTACTTAGGGAAACAATGAATCTTGTAAAGGGCAGACGTAGTTTGAGAAGGGTACTGCAAATGCAGTTATTAATTTCATGTCTGCAGTTGCATGTCATCCTGACCAGTAGGTTAGAAAGATTCTTGCAGGGATTTCAAAGAGGTTGAAAACAAGAATATGTGACATGTTCATGAAGTTTTCAGGCTACAGGGAATTGTCAGGTTATAAAGGAGTGCTTCTGTGTGAAAGGAAGTCTGCAAAGTCAGAAAATCCCGTCAGTAGGATTGTTAGTGTCATGTAAACTTTATGCCTTTTCCCTTCTTGTTTTCCCTTCAAATCACAGGGCTCTATATCCCTTCTTTCTTCAGTTTAGTAATTGTAGCTGCAGATGCTGCTTGGAATTGAAAAAGTTTAATATATGATCCATCAGTTGCCAGAATAAAATACCCATTAGGAAAGGGGAAGAATAATTCCTTTATTATCAAGAGTACTTGAACAAAGATGTTTAATCAATCTTAATAGTTTGCTTTCTTAAGAAGAGCAGTGCCAATGGCCACAGCCTTGGCAGGAGGATGCTGGGACTGTACATGCAGGTTCTGTTCTAATTCTTGTGCAATGTCTCAGGCTTAAGTCTGGAAAAAGAGAAATATATCTGAAAGCATCTTCCTTAAAAAGAACTTGCTTTGATTTTCTACTTGATTATTACTCTAAAGAACAATAACATTTAGTTACTCACTGAGAGTGATGATAAACTTGTGCTTTTGAGTTTCTTTTGCAAGCCTACCCCAAGTACAGGCAGTTTTGTGCTCATGCTGAATTCTACACCGTTTATAAAACTGTGTGCAGAGGCCTTTTACCAGCATCAGCAACTATGTCAGTGAGTTTTGATTTAAGAAAAATAATAGACATATTCTACAGTAAAACACTCGTTTTAATGGATTTTTTTTAAATGAAAACAATCCTGTAGGTGAAACAGAAATATGTCAGCATAATCTGCAGCTGAGTAGCATCACCTGTCATGGTGTGCAAGGCAAGATGATATTTCCTCTGCTAAATCCAGCTACAGAGCTTGCCCTTTAAACAACCTGATTTATCACAGGAAACTTGCAGGGGAAGAAGGATCTTATGCTTGGCTTTAAAGTGAGGCTTTCACCTGTGCTCTGATTCCATAGTGAGTATGTATTTATTGTAAGAGGTTCTTACAGTCAAAGAGTTTATAATGTTTTGGCCTTTCTGAAAAGTTTTGTGCTAGATTTTTAGCTTATTTAAAGTCCTTGCATAACTGGTATATTGCTTAGTCACGATGGCCTTGAAATGAAATACTTTAAAAAAATTAGTTTGAGGTCCTTACGCATTTGTCAAGAACTCCTTCGCCCGCTCTTCCTGTGTTGATGTGTTTGTTGATGTGTTCACTGCCATTGCCTCTGAGTATGTCCTCAAGGCTCAACAGGGTCATTTCCATTTGGAACCAGCTTCTTGTCTCCTCCAGCATGGAGTTAGAAACTTCCTTTGGCAAATTTTGGTTTTGTTCCGTGTAAATAAGTCTGCCAGAAAGAAAAGCAAACCCTAAAACCCCCTCAGCTTGGTAATGCTGCCCGGTGCAGTCTGTGCCATCTCCATGGTTTTTGAGCCTTCATTATGCAGCTTGCACTCCACACACTTTTATTTAAAGCAGAGCTAAAAGTAGAACTAAATAGCTGACGTTCAGAGACGTTTGGTGTGATGCAGAATTCCTGGGAGGGGGCCGGGGCAGGAAGAGGAGCTCTGCTCCTGCCGGTGGATGAAGCTCATTTATTTGCACAGAACTGTCTATGCAGGACTCTTGGAAAAACTCTAAAGGAGCCCACGCTTCCTCACGGAATGTAGGCCAACTGTAACAAGAACTTCTGTTTTCTTCTACTCTCGTTTACTTTTATTTTGTTTTATCCTGTGAAATGATGGAATTTGGTTTGCTGTGGCTGTTCCAGCCAGGCAAACCATTGCTACTGAGCTACTGCAGCATCCCTGTGCCGACTGCTTTTCATGGAGCCATCTCCATATTGCAGAGCCATCTGTTTTCCTTACTGTCCAGGCACTGGGCTCAGTAGTATAAATTACTGACTGCTCCTTAGCTTTCAATTGTTCCTGTTTGTTCAGCGTGCCGCCAGCAAGGCTTCGGCTCTCCAGCACCAATTTTAAGTTTTCCTTGCTCTTTTATGTTTCTGTGAACGCCTCAGGCAAAAACTATAGTTGAGTGAATTGTCAGTTGTTCATGTTGCTGAATTATTGGCTTGATAAAATAAACTTTGCGAGGTAGGTAGGTAGTGTCCTCATTAAAAAAGATTTTGTAGCTGGAGAAGTGATGGAATCAAGTTAAAAAATCATGGTTTGTGAGAAGCAGTGTCTCGCTCCCCCACCGCCCCAGTTTCCTTAAATGCACACCAGTTTGTCATATTGCTGCTGGTATGAGCTCATACAGAATGATCCTTTTTGGTTGTGTAAGTACATGTGCTGCTGAAGAGTTGAAGATACTTTTAGAAAACTTAATGCTGAATTTATCAGTTTATGTCTGCTTCAAAATTGTATTTGTAATGTAAAATTTCGGCTGTAATGTAGCAGTTGCATTGAATTTTTTTTTGAATGTAATTCCCTTGTCTGTCTTCAAGACCAAAAGATACAGGTTTAGGGTTTATTTTCTTTTTTCTTACATGTATGATATGTTTTTACATTCCGCCTTGCAGTGGTTCTCCCATGTTCTGCACCCACAGTACTGCAGTGACAGGCACCATGCCGTGCTCAGCTCCATAGGGAGTTTGCTTCTGGCCAGCTCAGAACTGTTGGAGAAGGAGTTGCTTTGGTTTTTGAGGTGAGGAAAATAAGAACAAGTGAGAATCTAGGGTAGAGCATTTTGTAGCTGTTCAGGACTGGCAAGTTTTGAAGGGTGGCAGACCATGTATATGGGATGCATTGAGGTTTTTGTGGGAAGCAGTTGATAGGATGAGGTTGATACCAGTGCACCATAGGGTGATGCTGAAATTTTGGTACAACACAAACTATGTGTAGGGAGGTCAGTGCTGTTCCCCAGAGTCAGCTGGACTTTTTAGAGTTATCCAGCTCAGGAGTGGGTGTGATAACAGCTGTAGGAAATGAGAACCCCCTCAGACCTCCCTGGCTCTTTCAAGAGATTACGTCATATTGTGATGATTTTTTTTTTATAACCCCCGCCTTTCATTTTTTTTCTTGCTGTTGGGGAACATTCAGAAAAAAAGGCCAATAGTGTTCATTTGTTCTGTAGGGGCTTGTAGGCAGTGTGGCCTTCAGCAGAGATGGGTGAAGTAGCTAAAACAATCACTGATATTTGCTTATCTTCTGATTGAGGGAGGAAACCCAGCCTTGGTTGAATGAAGCTGTGTAGAAGCATTTTCTCTTCCAATCCAATGTCATTCCCTTGCTTGTCATGCTCTGGTTATTAGTGCTTTTAATTTACCTTCCAGTGAATGTGCCAGATGAGCCACAGTGACCAGCCACATTTCTGTTGATTTTTCTGATGATGGCCATCTGAAGCAATAGATTGATGTCTGCAATTTTTATTTCATTATAAATGAAGTCCACAAAACAGTGAGAGGAATGTCTGTTTACTTGGTGCCTTGAACTGAGGTACTGATAAACTGCTGGGTTTTGATCTGGTAGGATTTTTCATAGTGATTATCAAGATACAGAAATAAGGTATGTCCAGATTTAAATGAGGATCTGAAATGTCTGTGGGCTGGATGGCAGACATTTAAGTGGTAATTGGATTGTTGAAGAGTGCCTGCAAGACAGCCAGTGCATGGAAAATCAAATATATGTCAGACTCCTTTGAAATCCATGAAAAATAATAATTTCTGTTTTCCTGTGGCTTTAACCGTGTCCCACAGCAACATAAAAATGGCTCAATCTCCAAGTCTTAAAACCCTGTGGTAACACCAGTGCAAATTCCTAGCTAAGTAATGAATCTCTAATGTTTGTAATTTCCAGAAAGTATTTTCCCAATCCTGTAGTGGCAGTCAGTGTTAGGAATTCTGTAGGGCTTGTGTGGGCGGGGACGTTTTTTGCTCAATACAGTGACAGCTGCAAGTCTGGTCTTCAGAAGCCTGGGTTTGGCCCTGAGTATCATTCTCCTTCCCCTCTGTTCCTATTTTGAGCCCAGTAAAGACAAGCATATGTTTTCTTGCATCAGCTACGTCGGTGTTACCTTGTGAGGCATGACAAGGTCATGTGTTTATCTGGCAAAAGAAGAAATCTCAAATTGTGTTTGAGCTGTCTTAGAACTGCTTTTTTCTTGTGATATATTAAAGATTTCCATGGTGTACGTGGTTAATTTTTGATTCATGTAGGTATGCATGTGTTGATGCTACAGTGCTGCTCCTGAAATTGGTACTGTTAGATTATTAATATTGCAGATCATGCCAAGGAGGTGTCTTGCATTTAATACAGAACATAAGAAGGTTTGCCTACCCCATATGAAAATCTCAAATTGGAACTGAAGATGCTATAAAAATTTAAAAGGAACAAGGTCAGCCTGAAAATTGCATATTTTAAAAAGCAGAAAATCATCTATTTTTAACAGCAGATTTCTTTACCTGTTAGTACTTTTACTAATAACATTTTCAGTTATTAACACTTGAAAATGGTTTTAAGCATCATTTTAATTGTAAAGCTACCTAGTTACCATTTGTCTAGTGCTCATTAATATGGGGTTTTCTAGTTGAGAGACATGAGAACTGAGCCAGAAGCATTTGGGTTCCTATGCTCCTTCTGTATGGTCAAATAAATCAATTTATTCCACTCATGAAAGAAAAGATAATGGATGGGTCACCTGCTTTTTACCAACGTCTGTTGAGGGGGGGCGTGGGTGAGAGGGTTCTTCATTAGGGCAAACAAAACAAAACAAAAAAATACCAGTAATTGAAAATAAAAGTTTAACAAATTTGGACTGCTGCTGAGGTGGATGGTTTAATCACCCGTAGTAATTAAGAAGTGGAAGAATTGGAGAGGAGTAGTCTGGGAGTTGCCTTCGTTGGAACTCAGAGTTCAGCATCTCTTGTTTTTAGCTTGGTTTTGGAGAATATCTGGCTGGGTGTGCTTTGCTTCCAGTTAGGTCCAGACAGAAAGTTACAATGAACTGCTCCAGACGAATCCTTTATTTCAAGTGATAGAAGTGGGGTAGAGATTCCAGCCTTGCCACGACCTGTCTGAAAACCTATTCTGGCTGCTTCAAAGACTTGCTCAGCACATGACTGCAGTCATTATCTATAGAAACTCTACTACAAATATAGTAAGTAGTAGAAACATTTAGTGTTCTTAAAAATCTGAGATTCCTCAGATCCACACCCAGCATGAGTGGAATAAGAATTGTGAAGGTAAATTTAACAGTATTTGTAAAGAAGCAGGATAAAGCAGGAAAATATGGTAGAAGGCATCTGAGAGGAGAAGTGTGGGCATTGTGTGAGATCCTGCAAATAACATTCTGTGCATGAAAACGGTGCTGAGTAACTGCCTCTTCATCCATGAGATCCTGCAGACTGTGGTAATTTGAGGTCTGGAAAGAAGCACATAATGAAAGTCTGAATCCTTAGCACAGGCAGACTGATTTAGATTGCACAGGCATTATGAGGCATTTCCTAGATACGGAATTCTTCATTTGTAACCTTAATTTTAATGTAACTTCTTTAGTGTACCTAAAAATACATGAAAACCACTACTTTTCTCCTCAAGTATACGTTTCTTGGGTCAGCATGAAACCTCCCACCTCCCTGTAAACGGTGTGTTATAAATACCTAAAAAAGTACAATAAAAAGCTTTTGGAGAGGATTTCTTCTTTTTGGTTTCAGCAAGAGAGGAGTAAATAAAGTAATTGATGTGCCCTGTTAGCTGTCACCAAGTTTCATGTCCAGGTTTCATGTGGCGTGTCTTTCCTTTGGCATGCACAGAGAGGCAGCGGATTTTAGCACCTCGCCTACAGCATCCACCTCCTGACAGCAAAACTTGTCAATAGAGAAGCATTCAGCACTTCATTATTTCTACAACCTGAGTGCATTTGCAAATTAATTGATGTGTGGGAGGAAAGGCATCTGCTATTGTAGAAGCCCTTAACTGTTGCAGCAAAACTAGAAATAAACTGGTTAGCTGTAGTGAGCTGATATGCTGGTGCAGGTGTTGGAGCCTCTAAAGTGGATCTTGTCCTTTTTTCTTGTTGTTTTTGATATTACAAAAAAAACCCCCAAACTTCTCACTGAATTGTGACCATGGAAACACCAGCACAATAAAGATAATACCTTGTGTACTTCTATATGGTTGCTAGCAAGTCATTTCATATTTCTTGCTGGCTCAGCACCAAAAGAGAGTTTTAATTAGGCCTGTAATGAATGACTGGGAGCATTTTAAAGACTATTAATCTTGTGGTGTAATTGAGTTAATTATAATATCATTATAAGCTCCCATGAAAATAGGATGAAGTGTATTCCATTTGTTTTACTCCTAAAGATATTTCTGAGGTTCCCCAGCTTCATTTCAAATGCTCCTACTGCAAGTCTTCTACAGAGAAAGCTGTAAAAGCATTTCATGTGTCATTGCACCAAACCTTGTGCTGTGCATCATCCCAGTCCCGGGCTCTCTGAGCTGCCCCTTCACTGTTGCTGCAGGTAACTCCTTGCAGTGCAAAGTGTCTTTAATTTGCATTTCCCAGAGTAGTATTTCCTTGTTTTTGCGGTTTCCAATCAGTAACTCACCGGAGCATGGCAGATGAGAGTAAGAATATGTGATCTATTTTCAGAAATAAAGATTACAGCAGCTTTCGAACTGTTACTCTTTGTGCTGTGGCAAAAAAATGTGTAGCAAAAGAGGTGTTTTTTACAAAGCATATGGCTCTTCCACTCGTTCAGACTACAGTAAGTTTGGGATTTGGTTGTAAAACATCTCTGTGCTTTTTGCACTCTCTAGTCAGAGTGTGACATCTCCAGCAGATGGACACATAAACTTTCCATAATCCACTTCTATCCTTTCAGAAGAGGAGATGAGATTCTCATCTGTACAAGTTGTTGGGGAAAACCGAATTTGTTGAAGTCTATTGTGTGCTTAGATGTGGGGATGTGAAAATGTGGTGGAAACACAGCTCAGCACTGGAGTGCTGCTTTTTCTGGGGCTCTCTCTGCAGCTGTGAGGTCAGCCCTGCTTTTGGATGTCCTTCAAACCTCCTGAGAGCTTTTGCCAGGGAGGTTCAGGTTGGACATCAGGAAGAGTTTCTCCACAGAAAGGGTGGTCAGACATTGGAAGGGGCTGCCCAGGGAGGTGAAGTCACCATCCCTGGAAGTGTTCAAGAGACAACTGGATGTGGCACTCAGTGCTCTGGTCTAGCTGACACTACATTTGGCTGATAACACCATCCTGTGTGCTTTTTGCAACCCTGCATTATCAGGATTGTCTTGGTTTAGTGGTTTTAAAGTCTACAATCAAGAGTTGTTTCCAACCTTAACCCTGCTGGGATGGTGGAACTGCCTTTTTTTCTTTCAGGAACTTTGTTGGTCACACTTTTATATTTTCCATCGTCTTGACTATTATAGATTTTGTAAATAGTTTAGAAATGCCAGCTTGTGATGTATGGGCCTCTTTAACATTTCTTTGATTTATGTGCACTATGCTGAAAAAAAGCAGAGGAAGCATATTATTCTGGAAAAGAATGTTGCCAGTCTTCCATTTGTTCAGTCTTAGTTAAAAGCTACACTTTTATCAATCAAACCTGATAGACTCTTTTTGCATTCCCAAAAACATTCATAACTTAACTCTTTGACGTCTAAAGAAATAATTTGCCTAAGACTATTATAAACATCTCCTTATTTTTTTGATGTCTAACTTGAAATACCTTTTAACCTGATTTTTCAGAAGTTCCAGACACCTGTGGTGATTCCAGGGTTTGTGTCTGTAAAAGTCCCTGGTGCTACTTGGGAAGGAGGAGAGTTAAAACCTCTTACTCCAACTGGTGGTAGCAATGACCTTTAATTTAAGATTTGCTCTTATGTGTGGATGAATATTTTCTGTGGGTTACTTTATAGTGTCTAGAAAATGTGGATAAATTAATCTGATCATGAGTATTCTGAAGCTGTAGTAGGAATGTTCTTATAGGGAAATAGGCCTCGTGCATTCTATTCCAAAACTCTCCGGCTTTAATTCCTTGTCGCTAGTGGGCTGGAAATCAGCATCCCCTGCAGCCTTGCTTCAGGATGCCTACTAGATGTAAAGAAGGATATTAGCAAAAGTAACTATTTAAGGAAGAATTAGCTCCTAATTTGGCAACTTCAGCTCAGTTTAAACATTATTGCCCCAATCCCTTCTGCTGGTACAGGGGGGTGGTCACTTTGAGTAGAAGAGAGTGGTGATGTCTGGTGAAGCTTGGCAGAGCCTCGGGATGGACAGTGGAGTTGTGATCTTCCAACTTCCCCTTCAGGAAAGCCACGGGAGACTGAGAAAAGCCAGGTTTCCCTGTGCTGGCAGGAAGACCCTCAGCTGGGCTGTTGTCTGACACTCAGTATGCAAGTCTAAATATATTGTGCATTTTCATTATTGTGCAAGTGACCAAAGCTAAGGAAAGGCATTTAACAGAAGTTAAAATAATGAAATTTAATGAGTTAGGGAAAGAATAAATTAGCAGCACAAGCACTGGGTGTTGTCATTGCTGTTCCACTGCTTACCCACTAATTGGTTTCCCTCATCTCTGCTTTGACTGCCTTGTCTCCCCTTTGTCTGATTGTGCACCTGGACTGGTTGGATTTACATAAACTGCACCATGTAGACATTTTATTGAAGAGTATTAATTTCTTGATTTGTCTGTAAAGTGCTTTGTTTGCTGTAGCAAAGCCCACCCTCAAAGCTGCAAATCATGGCGTGGTGCTGGACATTTTGGGGAGTGTTTCTGTACCTGATTGCAGCCCTTTTTTCTGCCATTTGGGCTTAAAGTATCTTCCTATTCCTTATCTGAGCACCTGAGCACCCCCTGTCACAGAGGCAGCAGGTCATTCTTCATACTGACACAGCTGCCACCTGAGCCCCTGGCACCAAAGATTTAGTTTAGGGCTTTAGAAAATACTAATTTTATCAGGAAAGCAGTGTCTCCAGAGTTCTGACAGCTGTTTCAGGGAACACGGCAGCGCTGGAGGAAGGTACTAATTGTGTCATTATCTTGGAGTTTTAATGATGACTTTCCCCTGCTACAGATTATTTGTCCTATACAAAGATAATGCTTCTGTCAAAAAGGAATTAGGATTTTCTGTCAGATATTGATCATGTGCACTACTTGGGTCTTTAGACTTTAATGAAGTCCATTAAAGGAACACACAGTTGTGAATACGCCCCACAGAGTGACACCAAGACCATTTGCCTATTCTGGACAACCTCTGTACCAACCACCTGCCTTGAGCTCAGGGTTACTAGAAAATGCTTCTGTTTGTTACTGCACCTGGTTTTATTTTGTCATTTAAATGCAGAACACAATATAATAATTCTACTTTGCTCTCTGTGATTCTGTTATGTGTTTGTGTTGTAGCTGCATATACAGTGAAATAAATGCCAGTTCATTTCGTTATCTTTCAGTAAATATGTGTGTTCAAACCCTTCGGAATACCTGGAGGTATAAACATTTTAAGCATAAAATGCAGTTGCTATTCTTCTAAAGAGGTAAATAAAGTAGCTTGTAACCCCAGATTATGATTACTCTGCCTCTTTATCCATTTCAGACACGAGATCCCTTTAAAATTCAGCCTGGTGGCTGTGTAGCATCCCTTTGTGTTGGTATTAGCCAAAAAGCAAGAAGATGTCACTTCTGTAACTATTAAATGGATTCCAGAACATGAAAAAAAAAAAAACCATGGAGGAGAAGTAGTGGCTTTTGCAGAGACTTTGAATAGCGCAGGTCATTTTATTGGCAGCAAGGATGCAGATGCTGAAGTTTTGACCAATTCCTTGAAGAAAGTGCCTCCAGTTTTGCTATCTCTGCATGGTAGAAAGCCAAAGACTTGCAAGCAGTATTGGAGTGAGGGAACATTCATCAGCAGTCATTCATCAGCAGAACTTCAATGTTTTCGAAAGAAAAGTATGGGAAGAACACCCTTGAAGGCTGAAATCTTACACTAATTAAAACAACACTCTCAGCAAAAACAGGACTTCAGAGGCAATGGAATAAAATCTGTAGCAAAGACAAGGTGTTAAAAGAAACAGGGATACTTATCAATGCATTTCCTACTATTGTGTCATTACATATATAAATAAAAATGTCTCAGCTTGTTTTTTAACTCCCTGGGTCAGGGAGGGAGGGAGGAGAGAGACCTAGGAGAGAAGGCCTGTGCAGGACTGATGTTCCCAGCCTGCTCCATATCCCTGAGTTTAAATAACTGGTTTATGGACCAGGATGAGGTCATGGCATCTCACTGCAATGCAAATCCCAGCCCAGGCATGAGAGAGGACAGTAGGAGAAGTGTGAGCTCATTATTGTCACAGTTTAGGCAGATCAGGGTGTTTAGCAAAAGGTGTAGTAACTTTTGCATAGGGATTTAAAAAAGAATGGGACCAGTGCAGCCTTTGTTCCTGTCGTGGGTAGGTGTTCCTTGCTTAAATATTCTTGTAAACTTGAAAGTGTTTGGGGGGGCATAAATGCTATCAAAAAAATAGAATAAAGTGTCCTAATTAAATACTAAAATAGAGCAAAGACACAATGTCTAGCTTTCCGATTAATTGAAAAGGCTGCAACCCAGCTCCACAAGAGGAAAACCAATGAGTAAAGAAATTGGATTCTGTTCTTTTGGCTTATTGATACTGTTTTGGTCAAGTCGAGAATTCAGCTGTCCTAAAATGATCAAACGTTGTTTGGAGAAAAAGAGAATTTCCAAACAGGCCTCATTATCTGAAAGAAGCTTAAAAATATCAATTAAGGTAGTATAATTTCTCTCTTGCCTACTTTAGTCTGCAGAGATGAAACTGGGGGAGTGTCCTGCTTGCTTGCTCATTGCTCTTTTCAAAAGAACAAGTAGAGTTTTACCATAATAGACAAATCCCTTGTTATCTGCAAGGGAAAAGTTGTTTAATGATGAGGGGCAGGGCACTGTGCATCCTAAAGGAGGCAAATGTGCATCACCAGGGTTACAGTGAGCTCAGAAAATGCCACAGTGGGTGAGTATCTGTCAGCCACCTCTCTGAAAGGCAGTCCTTGGAGGAATGGAAATAAACTTTACGTTACCTAGATCTGAGAAAATGTTTTTCTGTTTATGTGTATGGTCAGTAAGTATTTGCATAAGAATAGGAAGAATAACAGGGTAATGTGGTGACAAAGATAATAATTCTTCTGATTTCACTTTTTAAAGTGTTGGTGCTTAGAAAGCTCTAATTAATGGCAAAATGTAAATGTGATGTGCAACTGTGAGCTGATGTGATCAGTTGTTAATGCTCCAAGTGATTTTTACTTTTTTTGGGTTTTTTTCCCCTGATTCTTACCTTCTTTCAGTCAATTTTTGCAACTTTGGATGGCCTTGTCAGGTAGTGCAGAGTACTCACTTGTTTGGGCAGCAGTCAGCACATGCAAAATCTCCAGCCCATGAATTATGTAAACTAAAGACCTCTAGACCCAGCTTGATTCTAATGATGAAGCTTTAGTTTTCAAAGTTTTAAATGAGCACTATGCCCATGTTTGTGGTTTCCTAACATTCACTGCAGAGCAGCCCTATAGGCTGAGATGGAAACCTGCCCCAGTATGGTCAGTGCTCTTCAGCTGAGCAAAGGGGCCTTTTCTGCAGGGTTCTGGCTGTAGCTGAAGTTTCCTGTCTACTCCACATCTTAAAGATCATCTGCACAAGACAGGATTTTTTGGGGGATGGGGAGGATCTTTTAGGTTATTTTTACTGTTTTAGGAGGTGCATTACCTTCGTTCTGGTAAGTAGAGTCTCTGGGGTAGAATAAGGAAAAGATACTCTGTGATTAACTTCTTTAAAAATATTAATGCTTTCAGAGACAGATCAAATCTGTAATTCTTCGATACACCTTTTTTTGTTTAAATAGTTCATGTGAAAGCCAAAGACATCTTATGTAGATGAAGAAATTGCCCTCCCTACAATTACAGCTGTGAGAAAAGTGACTCCCAAGTGCTCTCTCTGTTGATGCTTTTCACTTAGTGAGGAAGATTAAGAGCTGTTAATATATGAATATAGTTTTTATATACTGAAAATATGGAATGCTGAAAATATGATATATTAGTGATAGTATTTTGTTCTAGAAAAATACAGCCATATGGCCATTAACGTGGAAAAAGAATTAATCTTAAAAAAATAATTTAAAAGTAATCCAAGTTCTGTTTTTATTTACCTTCATGTAAAGCTTTTGTATATATCAAAATGTTATTTTCAGTACCTTTCCTACATTCCTAAGAAGAGTCACTTTTGATTTTAAAGTGTAGAATTCACACATCTACTTGGAACTGCAGTTTTTAAGAAAAATATCAGCCATCATGAGACTCATCATGCACCTGTACAAGTTGGCACTGGGGTATATCCTGGCTGCTAAATGTTGTAAATTGATTTTTGTTGCTGCTGGGTTTGATTTCTTGGTTTTCTCAAATAGCTTTTCTGTTTCATCTGCATGTATTGGGGGAAACGGGTCGATTGTATTGATACTATGCAGAAAAACATTTCATTAGGAGAAGCTTATCCTCACACAGACCAATTGGAATTCCCCAAAGCTGGAAAACGTGGATGCTTGCTGTAGTGATGGGGAATTCCTCTGCAGCTGATAGGAGAGTGATTTGCAGGACTGCCTAGTGCTCATTTCAGTGAGTATTCACCATCCTGCTGCTTTTACTGGGCACAGGTGTCAGAAGCAGAGGGAAGGCTGTTGGGAATGGTGTTGGGAATGCACTGGGCAGGACAGGTTTGACCACCAGGACTTTTTGTTTGCCACTTTTGGCCGCTCTGGGTCGCGGTGTCTCAGAGCCCTCTGAGGTGCTGGGACACCACAGCTCTGCTGGTCCAGCAAAGGCTCCTGTCAGCCCCTGTCTCACCTCCAGCTGTAGCACGAGCTCACAACATTCCCCACAGAGTTCTTCCACCCTGTTCTCAGGACTCCTGGAGCTCCAGGTGGTTTCTGTGCATCCATTAACCCAAAAAAGGGTTTGTGTCCCATGAGCTCATCTCAGCCTCCCTGCACCAGCCTTTGAGCACCCACAACATCCTCTGACAGTGCATTTCAGCACTTTTCCCTAAAGTGGAGAGAATATGTCTGGAAATGGTGTTCTCTTGTGAGTAAGCAAAAATTTGGGGGGATTGGTGTGATTTTAGCTGAGATTTTCTCTCGTGGTCGATGCTGGCAGACAAAGGTGTTTGTTTTGTAAGAGGAAAAGGGAACTGAATGGCACCTGTGTTATCCATCAGACCATGAATCTCCTGGCCATAGTTTTGATACTTGTGGTCCTGCTCTGGCACTAGTTTCAGTCTTGCTTCTGCTCCTCAGAAAAATGATTAAGAAACAATTTCCTGATCCCTTCAGTGAACACCCCCTGTCCCCAAAAAGGAGAGCACTCTGTGCAGTACAGTGTGTGATACTTTAATAATGTATAAACCAAGCTGGACAGAAGCTGCCTGTCAGTTTTATTAACTTTGACCTTTTCTCCCATTATAAAGATGGTTTGGTAAATATTTAATGGCCCTTACAGGTTTTGACAGTTGGACCTGCATTCCTAAGAGCACAGGTAGATTATGAAGAAATACTTACAATTAATAAAAATAACTTAATCACTGGGAGTCAGCCTTGAAGGACAAAATTGTGGTTTAGAATCTATTTCTTTTTAATTCCTTTTGTTGTTTTTTGGGGATTTTTTTTTTTTATGCCTGACAACTACATGTGACTAGCTGGGAGGTTATGGAATATTTTTAAGAGTTTACCTTTAAAATCCATCTCTGATTAGCACCAGTGATTACCTCCATCTCTGAGCAAGTGTCCAAATTATGTTGTTTACCTGAAATACCTGCACAGGGACCATCAGTGAACGGTGTCACCAGCACAAAACGTAAGAGTCAGAAGTGAGATGCAAAAAAGAAAGGGAAAAGCATATTCCTGGAGTCGAAGGGCTCTTCTGCCAGAGCTGTCTTTGCCTTTAATTCCCTGCATATTGCACTCCCTGCACAGTCAGGTAGTGAAGATTGAAAACTAAGCCCTGACACTGAAACATCGCCTTTCAAACGTGGACCCTCCATCGCTCTCATTGATTTTTTTTCATTTCAGAAAACTGTCAGAGAAAAACAAATTTGAGCAAAATCCATTGGTTGGGGCAATAAAATCCCCCCCTTGCTGGTGGAGCACAGCTCTCTTCCCATTAGGAATGTGATGTGTCTTCATGGTGAGCTCACGTGGCAGAGCAGCCAAGGGAACCAGGAGCCTGTCAGAAATCCTTCTGGATGTGCCGAGCAGTGACATCGGAGCCAAACTGGCTCAAGGGATCGTTTCCCTGCTGTTCACAGGTGTTTTCAAGTACATCACTTTCCAGGCTTTGCTTCCCTCCTTTTCAGTCACTCCCTGTCGAACAGCTTGGTCTAAGACCACTTTATTTTCTGAACATTTTTAAATCTTAGTTTCCTGACCATAACCCATTTTTTATGTGCAGACCATGGGGTTAGAGGTGTTAACGTGTGAAACAGTTCAGGTTTTTCAGAACAAATCTTTAGACAATGTAATGAACATGTACGTCTGGGTACTGGAATGATGAAGGAAATTGCATTTGTCTGACACTGAATCTCCTTCCCCTTTCCAGTTCAAAAATGGGGAACTCAGAATGTAATTGAAAGTGTTCAGAGGAGAACTTGTAACTTGTTGCACTTGGAGGTGGTTGCAGGACAGGCAGAGAGCCCTGTAGCTGTTCTTAAATCTGAGAGCTGCGGGAGGGCACTTAAAATCCTGCCGATTCATGTTGTGTCCTTCAGAAATTTGCCTTTTATTGGCAAGGAAACGAAAAGTTTAGAGGAGAAAGCTACTGAATGTGAATTGTTCTGCAATGCTATGGAGATGTGTGAGCAGGTATTTTAAAAGCAAGATGTTTCTTTACAGTGATAGAAATTCCTTTGCAAATGTTTTGTGTTTTCATGTTTAAGAAGAAAACGATGAGTGTTATTTCTAAAAAGCTGGTTTATATTGTGAAAGGGTTGCGTCTGTCTTCTTCTTATCTTCTCCCTAAAGTGAGAATGCTTAGTCCCTAGAGAGGAGAAGCAGTCTCAATGTTTAAAAGCAAGCCCAAGTTTCAAGAGAGTTAGACTTGAGAGGAAGTCCTTGATTCATCATCTTACTTGCCCTAATGCCTAACTTGCTCCTCACACCCATTTCACAGCAGACTTTTTCCATGTGCTTTTGTCCCTATTGCCTTCCACCAAGCAGTACATCTGAAATACCAGGCATTACCTTCCTGACTGGCTGTAATTTCAATCAGGTGCCACAGGTAGCAGAGGTCTGACACAGACAGAGTGCTGCAGTGGAGTGTATTTTAACATATATATATGTTTTTTCTTATCCAGTTGCAGTACCACGCTGGGCTGGCATCTGGCCTTTTGAATCAGCAGTCTCTGAAACGTTCGGCCAACCAGATGGGAGTCTCTGCAAAGCGCAGACCAAAAGCCCAGCCAACAACTCTTGTCCTGCCTCCTCAGTAAGTAACAGAATATTTGGAAGAGTTTCCATGCTGGGAGGGTGGAATATTTCTGAACTTGCTGGTTTTATGGTTTAATTTTCAATCATCATAATAAACAACGCCGTGCTTGCGTTTTTGTTCCATGCACATTCTCTTTGTAACAGGTCATTAAAAAACTTTTTGCAACACGAGCTTGTCATTGAGGAATGATGCTCACCTGATTAGTATGACTTGGAGCTTCAAGTAGGACTTTTCTGAAGGTCCTGAAAGACTGAAGCCAAAAAGTCTTTGGTGTGAGTACTTTCTCGACAAACGTCTGTTCCGAGTCCATCTGTTCACCATATGTTAATTTTGCATTGGATCTAAACCTCTTTTACAGGTGACAAGCAATTATGAGGACACTTAGACACTGTTTGAGGACAGAGAGTATCAACACTTTAAGCAGCCTGTGTAGTGATGCCAGAAACACAGAGATGTACACAACGAGGCTTATAAATTAATAAACTGCCTGAAATATTTAGTTACATGTAAGAAAATGATTATTATGTAGAAAATGAAGTGCTAAGCAATTGTTCATTGTGCTGAGCATCCTTGTAGTTTGTGGGAACTGCCTGCTTTTCTTCACAAAACAAGAGGCACTGATGTATAAACACTGTGCTACCCAAACCCTCGTAGTTGCAATAATAAAAGTCCCTGTTGTCACCAGATTTCACTGGTCTGTGTTTAGAGGGTTTTTTCTTAAAGGAAATTGAAAAAAATCGGAGTCAATAGAGCTTTCCCCTTGTATATTAACTTTAAAGTGCTGGTAATTCAAGAATCCATAAAATGCTCTATTGTTTTACCAATATATCAGATAAAGGAGAATGGTTTGAAGAGGGCTCCAGCAGTAGTTTGAAAACCAGATGTTATTTCTCTGAAATGTGTGATGGAGCAGGGGTATCTTGTGGCAAACTGGCTGGTTAGTTTTCCTTCTTTTTTGGGGTATCTGGAGCTTCAAATGGACTTCTCCAGGAAGTCTGTAAACTGGAATACTGTGATAGCAATTTGACACGGTTTTTTTCAGAGGTCTTAAAATATTTTGGTAGGTTTTTTGTTTTATTTCTTAATCATGGCATCTCTAGTTACTAGAAATACATATAAAGAGCTAACTTCTGTTTTTGCATAGAAAAATCTGTTCTTAAACAGTTGCAGCTGTATAAATCTTAATCTGAGATACATAATATATACATTTAAAAGTATTACATGTCTTGTTATCTGTTGATGATTTTCCTTCAGTGGTGCATTTACCTAGGATCTGCAGATAGACTGAAATTTTAGTGTGGTAGCTAAGCTTTAGCCAGTAGTTGAATTATGTTTCAGTATCTTATTACCACTTCCAGCATTATTCACATGGAAAATGTGTTTCTGCTGAGCTGGCCCTTTATCTGCCACTGGTTTCCTCCTCTCTGGCTCCTCTTTGACCTTTCCATATTTGTTCTTGTTTGCTATCTTGGTGTGTCTTAAGAGAATAATAGTGATATTAAGGCAAATCAAATACCTGTTGGGCTCAATATCTTGTTTCCAACACAGGACAGAAGCAGATTATGAAAAGACTTATGAAAATAGGTTTATGAAAAGTATTTTTTAAAAAAAGTGTGACAAATGGATTTTAATATCTTGATTTTGCTGTAGTTTCATGCAAATAGTGATGAATCATGCAGTGGGGTTTTTTTCTCCCTTCATTCTTTATAAAATGCGAAAGAAGAAAACATCCAGGTGCAAAACTACAGATCTCCGTGAAAGGGCATCCTGCATATTAATATTCCCATGGCAATTCAAGGATTTATTTTTTTTTTAGCTTTATTAATTCATCAAGGAAGGGGTAACTATTTCTTGGTGTATTTTTGCTTTGATGTATGCTATTAAAATGAAGTTCAGTGACAAGTCATTGGGCTGAGTAACAATGAGTCAAGTGTTTATTAAATGTTCAGAGCAACTATATTATGTGGAGCTTTGCTTAAACAGAAGTAGTTGAAACCAGCTGCGTGCCAAAATGTCATTTCAGGAGAGCAGGTTGGAGCGAATATCAACACTGCAGTAATTCCTTCCTGCCAGCAAAGGAACGCAGGAAACACTTGCTCAGGAGGTATCAGAGGTGATGATTTGGGCAAAGAATCTTCTCAGAATTTATTCTTATGCAGATTTTGCACATGGCTAGTTTGCTAGTAAACATGCCTGCATTTGAGTTAATGGTAGTATTAGAGGGCAGGTTACTAACCTGCTTATTTATGGTCCTGTTCCTTGAAGAAACTGCATGAGTAACTTTTGCTATTGCACTTTACGTTCTCAGTGGCAGTGGTGCGAGCTGAGCAATTTTCCTGCTCATCCAGGTCTTTGATCTTTGCTGCTGGGGTGAGACTTGGGTTGTATTCCACAAACTAAACATACCCAAATGGTGTTTCTCCTCCTAAAGGGGTGATACAGCAGAAAAATCAAGTTTTGTGTCAATTCACTGCTCACTTGAGCCTTCAGTCTCTCTCCCTGCTCTGCTTTTTTTTTTTCCTCTCCAAAATGCCTTTCTTTTAAAGAAACCAATCAAACAAAGCAAACCCAAGCCTGTCTTGGAGGCTCAGCCATCTCTTCCTACTTCATGCTCGCAGAAGGAGCTGGAAAAAGGGAATTGCTGATGGCAAAAGTGATTCCTGGTGGGCCCTCACCCCTTTTCCTTCCCAGCTTTAGGCTGCCTTCTGATGTGCTCTGGTTTGGAGGTGAGAGCCTCTAGTTTTTCACTAGTGAATATCTGAAACAGCAGCAGCAATTTTGAATCCAAAAGGCAGTTTTGAAAATGGAAGTTCTCTGCTCTGTGCAGCCACTATGAGGAAAATCTGCATTTTCTCCCTGTTGGTTATTTGAGGGCTTCTAAGGGTGCTGAGCAGTTTTGAAGAGAGGCCTTTTGGCGTTCGGCTTTGCTTTTCAGTATTGGTTTTCCCTGGCTCTGAAAGTGCAGAAAGGAAGATTGGATTGATGTGTGTCTCATTCCCAGCCAAATGATCTGTGTGAGAAAATGACTAACTGCTGGCTGCTTTCTCTGCCTGCTTTGTCCCTCCTTCTGTCTTCTATTAACAAGACATCTCCCTGTACGTGCTAATGGATGCGTTCCCTCACATGCCTCGCATCTGGCTGCTGCTTCCTTCCTTCTGTTAAGGAATCTCAAGGCAGTGTTTGCTGAAGTGCTGAGAGCTGTCAGCTCCTTCCCAGTGCCTGTGGAAGCGTCTGCCTGCAGCCCTGCTGAAAACCAGGCTGGCTGCTCCTGGTGGGGAATCAATAAATAAAGACAATAAGAAATGACGGCGTGGCTTTTCTCTTCCTCTTGAAATGTAGTAATTGGTGCAGTTAATTAATCTTGTATTGTTTCACTTGGCACCATATCTCAACAGCAGATTTGCAGTTATGAAGTTGTCTCCGAGACCCTGAGGGAGCAGAATTCTCTCGGGGGTGCTGAGAGCAGGGAGCCCACAGGGTAATTCCTGCTGCTGGGATCCCAGGGAGTCTGGTGTGTCACTGTCCAGCTGGAAAACAACAGCAGTGAGCCACAGTGAGCTGGAGAAGGAAGAAAAGAGGAAGCCCAGGATGTTATCTCTATCCTGGCAGTGGAGTTCAGTGGCACACACAAGAGGGTCAGTTAGTTTTAATGGGAATTTTTAGGAGTCTCAGAATTTTTAGAAGTCACAGGAAACCCTGTGACTTCGATAGCTCTGGTGCGTGGGGCTTTCTCAGTGCTCCCAGATTAATCGTCTGTCTTCTCTGCCTGGAAGAAAATTGCCAGAACAAGAACTTGATCACCACAGAAGGTACTGAGACTCTTGCCCTTTATGATGCCTTTTAGGGTCATTTGTTGTCACTTTGTGGTTTTGGAGAAATAAGCACACTATAAACAATAAACAAGTGGAAGTCTGGTTCTTATTTGACAACTTCAGGCTCAATGAACAGAGAGGTTTGAGTAAAAGAGAGTCCAGGTTTTTTTGTTTTAAGGCTCTTCAACTTGTCTTGTAAATCTCTTGTGGTCTGATGTATGCCCTAACCTGACAGTGAAAATATTGTAATAGATTGAGTAAAAATCTCTGTAAATTTGTACTCTATTGCTAGGAGCACACCAGCAGAATTACTTTTTTTTTTTTTTTTTAATAAAGGAAAAGACAGTGCTGCCCATGATACTGTTCTAGATAAATGAGCAAAAAAAAAATCTGTGGAGATAGCTTTCTTTTAGGAAATAACAAGGACTTGAAGATATAGAGACTTTGGAAGACCACTTTGTTTCTGCTACTTGTTCTGGGTGAGATGGAGGAGGTCTCTGATCTGCTCTCTACACCTCAGAATTTATCTGGATGATTCTTCTAGAGAAGAAGGATATATTCAAGACAACTCCATACTTTCTGCATCCTTTGGAGCTGCATTAGCTAAAGATGCTCCTTAGTGAGTGGTCTCCTTAAAAAGTTAATTTCCTGGCTCAGCAGGTATTTGTTCATCTGGATTTGGAACAGAACTGTACAGATATCCCAAACTCTGTGTTTATTATTGATTCAATACCAGCATAGCCAAAGTGTTATTCTGTCATAGCATTAATGTATTATCTGTTTAATAGTTCTGTCATATAATTAGTACTGTCAGATTCTATTGGCTTTGGTCAAGAGCTTTCTTCAGGATACTCAAATTGACTCTTAAGGAAGAATTTAGTATTAAAAAAAAAAGTTGCTGTTTTAACAGTTTTTTATATATATATATATATATAACTGTATACCTAGTCATCAGATGTGCCAAAATAAATTATTTTGAACTTAACTCGTATAATTTATCATTTTTGCATTAAGGAAAAATCCTGATAAGCCCTTTGCCAAGAGTTTTTTTTGGAGGAAAGCGTTTTTTCAGCATTTTGTTTTATAAACAGCATCTAATTGCTTCCTATGTTCAGGGATTTTCAGTATGTAAGAAAGAGGCAGGTTATTCTAAAGGTAATGGCAAAACATGCTTAAGCCAATAAATGTTCATAAGTTTTGTATTTTTTAAGAGAACTTGTTTAAATTATGCTGTGTTAGTCCTTTTCAGCCCAAACCACTGTGATTCCATGATGAATCTGATTCAGGTCAGTGTGACACCAGGTGCAGGGGTGGGGTTATTTAACATGCCAGTGTTGTTATTGCAATAATTCAGTATCAGGAGCTGGACTCCAAACTTTGGGCCTCCTCCTGACGCATTCGAGAGTAGATGACCAAAGTGTGTGGCTGTATTTTCTGTTTTGAGAAAAGTCATCAGAAGTTCTTGGTGCAGTTCTGAAATTGTTCTTTGCCTGTACTGGCAAAGCTGCATTAAGTATCAATATTCATTAAATACCACGGAGATGATAATGTAATAAAGCAATAATCCTCAGGCCCACATCTATACTTCTCTCCAGAAGAGCTGAGGTTGAGAATATAATTAAAGATTAAAACTCTGTTTGCATTCTGGAACATGGAGATATCATTTCGTACATGATGGGGAATTGTATTAATAAGGAAGAGATCAGTTTCCAATAACTTTCAATACTGGGAGCTCATTTCATATCCCTGTTCATGTTTAAGTTTCTCAAGGAATTCCTTTAGCTTGATTTTAGCAAGACAGTGCAACAGGAACTGTAAAAGAACGTGTTGCTGAAACATGTGACCCTTTTGCTCCACAAATTAATCCCCTTTTATATGAAAGAAAAAAAGATTATAAATTAGTTCTTTGTATTGTAAGACAATAATATTTACAAGAATAAGTTTAATTACTTTGCAGCCATGTACCTTGTCAATTGAACATTAATTTTAGTATTTGGTGTCTTGTGCACAGTTTGGATCACATCATTGTGCTGTTTTCTTTTTATTTTTAGTAAATTGTTGAACTCCTGTTGCAGAGGTCTTTTGTGAAGCTGTTTTAGTGGCATTTGCAGTGTATTGCCATTTATCCCTGACTGCCACACTGATTGCAGGGGTTCAGGGGTTGTGGAGCCAGGACACCGGGATCCCAAAGCTGGGGAAGCATCTCCCTCGACTGAACCCACCTGTATGACAAATTCTGAGGGACAATTCCAAGGGGATAGCACATCATTAACCTGTCTTGAACTGAGTTTTCCAAGGGAACAGCCCTTGGGTGGGTATTGCGTTGTCCTTTCTGGATTTCAGATGTAACACAAGTGAGTTACCCAGTCCTTGTCGTTTGGATGAGAGATGATTCTAAGCTTTTAAAGACAGATATTCTTTGTTTCCAATTGCCCATGTCAGCAGCAGGGACAAATGCTCCAGAGCTCTGTGACTGGCTGTTGCTTTATTCCTGCTGCTTTGGGTGTGTTTTGTTTAAATGTGGGGGGAGGGAAACAGTCTGCTATTAAATGTAATGGCAGTCTGTCTCTCTTAGTTATGTGGTATTTACTGTTCAGCACTCAGTATAGCTGGAAAGGAAAAACTCCACAGTACAGTTTTGATTCATGAAGGGCTTTATTAGGCAACTCCAGTGAGATCAAATCCAGTAACATACCAGGGATATAACAGTGGTCATCTCACTGTAGCCCAAGATACCTTAACAAACTCTGCTCCAACAAAGAGAAAAGGGAATAAACCAGCTGAAATTTTATTTTAGTGTAAGAGGTAAATTTTAAAGTAGGTGCTCTTAATTTGTTCGATGTCCCTGCTTTGTTTTCAGTGCTGTTCACTTGGGTTATGTGTGGTGTTCACTTTGGGACTTTACAGGTGCTTTGTAACTTGTTTAGATACCAAAAATACAGAACACGAGCTTTGCTGCTCTGTGCATCTTTGCAAACACAATTCTTTTAAACATTTTAATCTTGATTTAATCTCCTAATATGTTGATATATCTGACAGCAGGGATTTCTGCAGTAATCTTCTTTGTTTTGTTATGCCAAATCAATGCTTTTTTTTTTTTTTGGCTGTAGTTATTTGCTGAATTTAATTTCATTCCATTAAGTACTATACAGCTGCATATTTTCTTACAAAGTAATTACAAAAAACCAGCAGGCATTGATCAACACAGATTGTCCAAAGGAAATACTTTGACTAAAACTAAATGTTCCTTATGATATTCATTAAGAGGAGAACAATTTCAAACCATACAATACAAAAGGAGCTTGGATGTTGCTTTATCCATAGTAAATTACTGAAATATGTATTAAAGAGTCACAGACCAGTTTGGGTTGGAAGGGACCTTAAAGCTCATCCCATTCCACCCCCTGCCATGGGCAGGGATGCCTTCCACTATCCCAGGTTGCTCCAAGCACTGTCCAGCCTGGCCTTGGACACTTCCAGGGGTCCAGGGGCAGCCACAGCTTCTCCAGGTAACAAACATTAGTTATGATGTAAAACTTCACAGTGTATTCTAACATGGAGGAAAAATCTCTCTTTATTCGCTTTTCAACAACTCTTCTAACCAAGTACTGTGGAAAGAGAGTGCATGCAATTAAGATTTCACAATTTCTTTACTGTGTGTAGAGCTTTTCTTATGAGTGTGTTGTGAGCCACTGTGGACTGGTGTGATGAGCTCTGTGCACGTGCCTGTCATAGAGACATGAGCCAAAAAGCACCTGGGGCTGGTGGCTGTTGATATTTTGTTGTCATATTCCACAAATAATCCCCCAAACAGGATTGCTGTGAGTGTGATGTGGAGCCCTGTGTGACCGAGCACAGCGATTTGAAACAATTCCCATCCACTTTGGGGAAGATGAAGTGGAACACTGTGTTTGGGAAGTGAAAAAGATGAATCTTTTTGGAGACTCTGGGCCGTGTACCAGCCTTGATCTGCTGTTTCCAGAACATGCACAGATCCAGAGCATCAGACCCTCAGTGAGTTTGGAGTTACTGGGGACTGGAGCTCTGTTGTAAAAGAGCAAATTTCTGACTCTTTGATGTATGTTTGCCTTAAAGGTAATGTTTGTGTGAGAACCGTGCCATTAAAAGGTGGCAATTAATTAAAAGTTGTTCCACAGTCCCAACCATTAGAAGATGCCCTTGCAGCATTTAGAGCAGAGCATTAATATTGCACTGTAGGGAATCCCTGTACTTTCAGTAAAAAAGAAAGTTAAGGATGAAGATTTTAATGTGTAATTAAAGACTGCAAATACTAGTTTAACTGCTTGTTTCTGTGTCAAAAAAAAAGTTAAAAAAAAGAACACAAACTACATGTGGTTGAACTAATTAAGACAGTGAAGAACAAGCTAGATAAGAGAGGAAATTTGTATGAACCTAATAATGATATCAAAGCTCTTGCTAAAGCTGTGATTTTATAACAAGATTGCTTTAAACCCCCCCATTCCCTTATTTTTTTAGCTTTGCTATTTGGGGGATGGGGATTCGAGGCTGCTTTACTGCAGCAGACAATCAATCTGAAAAGAATAAATTAAAACTGCCTCTTGCCAATTTCAAAAATGTATTACAGCAAGTGTCTCCATCTGCATTGGTTGCATATTGTATATCATCTCCTCTCTTGTCAGAGACGAGGAGCAGGAAGAGCAGAGCTGGAATAAGTGAGAAGGTCCTTATATTTTGGTGGCTTAGCCAGATCACCTTTATTGTATAATCACGTTGTGTAATGTGATATAAGCCCATTGTGAATGTATTAATTAATGGCTTTATTTTTGTACCTCTACAAAGTAACCTTTGTCTGTCTGAGAGGAAAACTAAACAGCTACACTGAGAGGGGGGACAAAAGTGCTTTCAAATGGGAACCCTGTACCCTTGAGGAGAAGGAAGCTCTAAGTGTGTGCCACAGGAAAAAAACTTGGAAAATGCAAATTGTACCTGAAAATAAAGGCAATGAAAACACCTTGTGGCTTCAACAGTAACTCTGCAAAGGGTGAGGTTTTCCCAAATTATGAACGGCACCATGGGGGTGTCCTGGGAGCTCAGGGGGCTCTTCCCATCCCTGGGGAGCGTGGTGGTGCCAGGCTCTGGCTGTGCTCACAACCAGAGGCAGGGTCTGAGAGGATGCCTGAATGCCCGTTCTAACTGCAGAGGATACAGGGGAGAACTGCTTTGCTCTGCTTTCTTTACCTGCTGTTAAAAATAACTGTTATTACTTTTTAATTTCACTTTAGGGCATTCTCTGGGTATTCATGTGTTTACAAGGAACCCTATGGATGGGTTAAATGAAAAAAGCTTGGGGTAGCAAATTCCAAGTGATGACTTCATAGTTTTCTCCTCTAAATATAAGCTTCACTTAAAATGAAGTATTTTGGTGCACTTATTTTTTAGTCCCATTTTCCCAACACACAGTGGGAAAAAATAAATAAAATGGAACCTTTAGAAGTTTCACTGGGTGAAGTGACTCAGTTTTCATCCCTTTATAGATGCTGCTCTACTGTTATTTCCATTCTTGATGGGTTAATTTTGGAAGGCTCTTGCACTTTGTAGTTACTTACACAGGAGTAACATCATCCTTTCAGTTTCAGTGATGTTACTCAGCAGTGTGTGTATGTTATTGTGAAAATAAGTGTATTAATAATGTGATGCACACTGCTAATTGACATAGATTCATCTCATTATCTGTGCGTTTACCTGATTCTTACCTTTGCATGTGTAAGATAGGGAGTAAAAACTGGGCAGGGAAGACCTTGTTAACATTGGCAGACTTGGTTTTGGCTTTTTTCTGTGGCTGCACACCGTGTCTTTATTGTCTGTGAGTCATGGCCAGGGGAATCCTGTAGTAAGCCCTCTAATTTTAGCAACCAAAAGCACCTCCGTGCAGCAATTCTTGCATTGAAATTAAATTTATGCTTTTGTGTTGCTTAAGATTGTTCTTTGAAATTCAGTTTTGGGAAAGAAAGTAAGAGTTTGGCACAGAGTTCATGGTAAAGTAGTGAATCACTTATTTAATTTTTGCTGAGGTTACCTGGAATGAAATGAAATAAAGACTGTATTCTGTGTATGATCATTATGCTCCATTGTTGCTTGTAATGCTTTCATTCCATCCCTCACAAAATGTGATTGTGGAATAGCATTCAGCCTTTTCATTCTGTGCCATGTGTGTTTGAAAGCACTTAGAGAGACAGAGACTCCTAAACAAGTTCTTGCAGAGCAAATTACTGTTTTGTTGAGTTGTTCTGTGCCTCAGTTTCCCTGTGGGAATGGTGAGAATTTTATCATCTGGAAGCTATGCAGGAATACTGGGAGTGACTCGAGCAATACTGGTACAAAGCTGGGCTAAGGGAAGGCATTAAGCACAAGGCAGATGCCTCCATCCAGGGGAAGACTCTGGCCTTTTACCTTTTATTTTTGGTTGTTCAAGACCAGGTAATTTCTTTTAAAAATCCAGAGTCCAGGAGTAATATGTTGTGAGGAATGAATGACCAGGTAATTCCTACTTGCAAGGTCTAATAGGAAGCTCTCAGTATCCACTGTCAGCATTTGTTGTGATAAATGAGTGGTGATGTATTATCCTGTATCCTTTGTGTTCTTGCCTTTAGGTGCTCATTTCAGTGATGGAAGACAAAGTGCCAACACATGAAATAATTTCACACAAGCCTGGCTGGAGCCTGTCAGTCTGTGTCAAGCTGCCTAAACTTCCGTGGCCTCTAAATTGTTGAGCTCTTTTGCTGGATGTTGTACCCAGTGTTTGGTATTAAAATCAAACGTGCTCTAAGAGTGGCAAAAAATACCCTACGGTTTTGATGTGTTTCGAGTCAGAATGTGCTATCTGTGTCCAAAATAGCCCTGTAAAGCTGAGCTCCCCCGAAGCCCAAACCCAGGCTTTTCTGCTTCCCTGTTTTACATGCAGAACCTTCTTTCATTTTGGCTTTTGCATTTTGACAGTTGCTCAGCAAAGCTGATGCTTTTGCTCATGACAGATTTGTGTGTGCCATGTAGACAGGTCTTGAAAAGAGCTGAGAGCCCACTTCTTGTGAACCCTTGAGAAGGACGGTTTGAGGGCGGCAGCTGATGGAAGGAGAAAAGAGATATTTTTGAAGAAACAACATTAAGTCATAATGTAGATTATAGTAGCCTGCTGAAAAATCCCACAGTTAATTGAAAGGAGTGCTACAAGGAGGAGTGCTTGGCATATAAAGTAATAGTTGCATGATTTTTTATAAAATCTGAAATTTGGCTTAAAAACATTTTCTATGTTGATGCTTCCATGATCTTTTCTAGTTTGAAAGTTGCTCTTCATTTAGACAAAAGGTTCCTTCTTCAACAACATGATTTTACAGCATAGTAGATGATAAGGAAATTTGATGCTTTCTAATCTTAGATATTCCTAAGGAAGTGAAATGGATTTCTTGACATGACAGAGCAATGGTGGCTCTTGTATCCCTCTTGTAAAATGAGCTCGTGGACAGAAAATGCCAGGTAGAACTATTTTAACATGTGATTATGCTTTTTAAATGAAAATTTATTTTCAGAGCAAAGATAGCAACTTTAGCACCACAGACAGAAAATCAATTATAATTTTTGCAAGAACAACTAAAATATTATCTGCTGCTACTACTTTCTTTTTGTTGTTCCACAATTGCTGTCTTCCCTCCGTTTTTTATTAAGTCATCGATAGGGATAAAGATTCTGATATTGAAACCTGAGTGTTGTAATATCCTTCTTTCTGTCCTGCTCTGTACTTTTACATCTCTCAGCAGTGCCATGAGTGAATCATCTGTTTCTGTGCTGTTTCTATTAAAGCCTGTTAACTTGTGTCTTAGGCATCACCCTCCACCAAAAAGCTCTTATGCAAGTGAACGGTTTGCTTCTGCATTAATTGTTTTGTTAAAGTGTCAGTAAATAAATACTGGATCTTGGTCTGCATTTTGCAAATCTCTCAAATACCTTCTGCTGAAATTCTCAGCATATCTCAAAGTGCTGGGAATAAGGTACACAGAGAACCTGGTTATTGGATGGTCCTTAGATTTCAGGTTGTTTCAAATATTTCCTTATCTCTTAACCTGCTCTGGTTTGTTTCGGAGAGTTCCAGGGATGAAGTTGTTTTCTCTCACATGAGGTCTGTCCACAGTTGACTCCCATTGCTCTCAGATCCTAAATAAGTAGTTCATTCCCATCTCCTGAGTGTGAAGGAGAGGATGTACTGAGAAAAGTTCAGCTGAGTGATCAGAGCCTCTCCAGGTGTCAGGTAGCACTGACCACTGTAATACTGGGTAATGTTTGTACACAAATGTACTTTGAGGGGTTTTTTTAAGCCCTTGAAAAGAATAAAATGAGCCGTTTGTTTTGTTTACCCATGTTTTGGCTTTTGCTGTTGCTGACTTCTCACCACTTGACTCAGCTGATGGGATGGGGTGCAGGACATCAGTCAAAGCAGAGAATTCACTGTGGTGGATATAATTTAATTTCTGTTGTTCTCAGTTAAGCCTTCTCTTCCAGCTTTCCATCTTCCTTTTCAGAGTTGTTGTGCAATGTTTGTCTCATTGTGTCTTTTACCAAATAGTTACACAATACAATCAATGGCAAATGTTTTGTCTCCTTTTTAAAAAAGCCTCTGAAGTGCTCTTAAGAACAGGTGCCATTAGATGAATGCCAGTGTAGTTTATGTTTCGAATCTACAGGAAACTTGATGATCGCAATTAGGCAAAAAAGTGAAAATAATTAAATGGTGAAAGGAAAGTCAAATACAGAAATGCCCATCAATGCAATGAGCAGTGAGTGAGAATGGGTGGGGTGCTCCCTTAAAACACCTGCAAATTCACTGATGTTTGGAAGTGTAACTGCAGGAAGATCTTTGGAGCCAGTAGCTCCCATTTGGTAATATTTTATCTCTTTCTGTAGGGCATCGGTTTCAACTGGTTGACTCACAGTAGCTATGTGGCAGCTAATTAATCATATAATTTGCTGTCATGTTACTGGGTGAACCTCTATCCTGGTAGCAGCATGAATTTGAGATAATGGTTTCCTAATGATTGAAACAGCTCTAATGGCCCTGGCCCTCGTGGTTGACTTCAACATTCCTCTGGTGTCTCTTAGAAAAATCTTTGATAGGAGGTTACCCTTAATGAACATTCTGTGTGCTATTACAGGTAGTTTGCAGCTGTGTGGATTCATACAGCTGAGCCCCTTTCTCTTCTTTATCCAGTATATTTTTAATTAAAACAGCATATTAACAATAATACATTGGTATATAATGTACGTGTGTTCAATATCAAACTTCTTCTGCAGCTTTTGCTCTGTGATGAAGCAAATTTGGGTTGTTTTGTTGGGTTTTTCTAATTTTTAATTGGGTATGGGTTTTCAGACCTTTTCCTAGGAAATTATAGAGCTCTGTATTGGCTGGAATACTTCAGCAGGTGTGCCTGGAGAGGTTTGAATCAGAAAATTATTGAACTCTTTCACAAGAAACCTTTAAGCTTGGACAGTGTAACTTTGTAATGTAAACAGCTATCTCAAAAAAAGGAAAAATAGAAACAGGAAGTTTAAAACAAAAAGAAAACAAAAGTAACCTTGCCTTAAAATACACTGTCATTTATCTCCATATTTAAAATTTTGTGTGCGTGCAGGGAATGTCTTTAGTCAGTGTAAAAATCTAATTAAATCTTCTCATGGCAGTGATTCAGGCCTGACCCTCTCTTTATTGGAGCATCTTATTAGAATAATAAACCACTCCCTGCTGAGAGCCACTGGCATTGACAGACAGGCCAGACACTGGGGCTGCTGATCAGAAAGGGTTCATCAGGCTCGTGTTGTCTGCAGGGTCTGCAAGAAATGTTTTATTGGCCCTTCTCAGCAGCACTTTGGAGATGTTTGGCAGAGTGCAGACCCTGGCTTTTGACCAAGTACAGTCCCAGGGACAGGTGGATTATTTCCTACCACTCAGTCACATCACAGTGGACAGTCTTTATTTTGTCTTTGTTTGTTTGTTTGTTTTTAAATAAAGGACTGTGAACTCACAGACTGTCTCTTTCTTTTTATCTGTACCTATTTACTGTTAGAAATTATCTGACAATTTGGAAGTTCTTTACTTTGAATAACCAAATTGATGTTCCTTAAAGGAATTTACTCTTCACAAGTTTTGAGCTCCATATTCATGAAGTGGATAGGGAAATGTATTTAGGAACTAAGCTAGGCACTGTTAATTATCATATTTGTACTTACCTTGGGAGATCGTCATTCCTTGGATTTCACTTGGACACTTTTCTCTCTTAGTCTACCTACATAAACAGAATCATATTCTTTTTTAGTAGGCTGAGCTTTTCTCCCTGATTGCACCAGACATGGTAGTTTTGCAGGGCTTACTCTGCTTTAGATATATTTGGCATTAATGCTGGCTTAGGTTTTCTTTTTTAGGGAAGTCCTGCAGGTGATGTCAAGTGATGCAGGTACAGGACTATACTTCTGAATTTCTGTATTTCTTACTGTGGTACTTGGCTTTAGTCCAGCTCTCATCCCCATGAAAGACTTTAAACTCCAGCTCGGAGGCTCCAACATTTCAAAAGCCACAGTGAACTTAAAACCTGTCTGATCTTTGCTGGGGCTGCACATGATCCTTGTGCGAGAGGAAATAACAAATGAGAGAGAATCTGATGACAGGAGTGAGAAAATGGCCAGAAAGGTGCAGTGAATTTCTGCCATCACTTCATGTCTGGACTGTGTTCACCAAGCCCAGGAGTAACAGCCATGATGAGCCCTTTCCTTTAACCAACTTTCTTGCTCAAGGAGAGAGTTTTTCTCAGAGAATTTCCTCAAGGGAATTCGCCCTCCTCCCCCACGTTGACTTTCAGCGGAAGCCACGCAGTTAATTTCCATAAGCCCTATAAAAAAATCTCAACCTAAGGAACAGCTTGTCATGCTGGAGGAAGAAGTGATGAAAGCGTATTTTTTATAAAATAATGTTTTTGAAGGGCTTCTCTCTCTCCTAAATGTTTGTACTGGGAGAGTCCTGAGTTTATAAATGCCTAATTGTACTTGTTATCTCCAGTTTTTCTACTGAAGTGTGAAGATGACCTTGAAGGAGTCTTTTGATAAACCTCTGAGTTGTAAGATAGATTTTTATCTCTGTAGTATCACAGGCAGATCGAAGTACTTGGTCAGAGCATAATTCTGAAGAGCTAAAAATCAGGACTAATTATGAAATTCCCTCAAGTAAACTTAAGTGATCAAAAAAGTTGAAATGGGTAAAAGCTCGTGTAATAAATTGCAGTGGGCTGTACAACATTTATATCTCACCTTTTCTGCTTTTTTCTTCACCTTTGCTTCCCTCTTAATTACAGAAGAACAAATTGATCTTAAGGATTCTTAAAGGGCTGATATGAAGTATCCTAAGTACCCTTAGAACTAGTGATATTAAGACTTGCCTGTTTCTACCACAATTTATAATTTTAACAAAGTGTTACATCTGGAAGTGGATGATTTTTTTTTTTTTTTGAGTGGCTGTTTGAAGTCTATTGATGAGGCCTAAAATTTGACTCTTTACCTGCTAATTCTGTGTATTTTGGTCCTGTGTATCAAAAGGTCTGCTCTGCTCACCTGTTTTGGTAGATCAGCTGTTCTCCAGAGGGTTAGATCCCTAATCCTACCTTCTTCCCAGCCTCTGGAATTTGTGATGCCTTCCCTAAGTTCTGGGACTTGAAATGCCTAAGAGAAGTGATCACTAAGATCTCTTCCTGCCTGCAGTGCCTGTCATGGTCAAGCCCAGTGTATGGAAAGGTCTAACTGGGCACACCATGCTGCGTTTCCTGTTCATCAGTCGCTGCACCCAAAGGTAAAATCTCGCTGCTGCTCGTAAGTACAGAATAAATAACAGGTATCATGCATCATCTGTTGCTGTTCATAAAAGGAGGTAAGTACTGTAATTTCTGCTCTGTTGAGGGAGAAATAAAGCACAAAGAAAGAGAGCGAGAAGGCTTTGCTCTTGCAGTAAATCTTCAATAGCAGAGCTGAAAATAACACGTTATAAAATACTGAATTCTAGCTTGAGATGGCTGAACTCAAGTTCAGTGACAGCGTGGAGTAATGGACAGTGTCAGGATTCCATCAGGTGCTCAGTCCACACAGTGGGGCCTTTCCCAGATGAGAGACAGCTCCCTCACTTCCCTTGGCAATCTGCCTGGGCAGGTGGGCAAGAAACCATCGCAGCCCATCCCATGTCCTCGAAGCAGGACTGAACTTGATGCCTTCCTTTGAGGCCATTGTCAAAGCACCGTCTGGTGTTCACTGAGGTCACCATCAGCTAAGCCTCTGTCCCTCACTGCAGGACTCTGGGAGTGCAGGAGAGGGGAGTTCACCTCACAGCACTGACCCACCAACCCCAGGTGAACTCCGAGAGGGTGGAGGGGCATTACCCAGCTTTGGAACACCACAGGGCACAGCTCTGTGTGGTGTGTGCAAACACTGCTTTTCCTTTCGAAAGGACTCTGGCTGAGTCTCTTGGCTTGAGTTTCTCCTGAGGCATTCTGACACAGCTCTGCTGTATGGAAATGTGTGTGCTTGTGCAAATTTAGGCTGACGTGTGGGGCACAGATTGCTTGACAAGTTAGGGATAATTCAAGAGCCATCTTTGTAGATAAACACTGATGCAATAATTCTGATTCTTACCCAGGTCCCTGGAAATGACTCCTGTTAGCATTTATTGTTGGGTTGTGGTGCAACATTGTGTTTCATGAAGTGGAAATATAAACAATAAATACGTGCTGTGGAGTTTTGGTTCTGAAATTATTTTATCACTGATGCTGCATGGTTAAGGGAGGGCTGGTTTTCCTCTCAAGGTGTGTATAAAGGAGTTAATGCTTTTCATAAAGCACAGACCAGTGCAGGCTCAGGCAGGGTCCTGGTGATGACTGTAAAGTAGATGCATGCTTGTTTTTTTAACCAGTTTTCACACATTCTAATATCCATATTCCTCTCATGATTACTGCTGTGAATGAAAGGCATTTTGAAGAGCATTCCACATAAGCACAAAGAAAGCTATTTCAATACTATAATAAAATAGCCCTGGGAATTGGACTGCAAGGTCTCTATCTGTAACTTAAAGTTTCCTTATTAAAATTACGCTTTTTAAGGTGGTGCACTGGAATTCAGTGTTGTGAACAGATGTCTTTTTGCTCTGTGTTAAAAAACGAAATATGCACTGGCAACGTGTGTTTTCAGAGTGTGTTACAGGGGTGTTTGTTCATATTTCATGTAAATGTGCAGATGTCCAGAGATCATTTGATTCATCAGCAGGTTTGCACTCCAGAAGCTTTCAGCAGGAGAACCTGAGTTGATTTGTGCCATCACTGTCAGCTCAGACCTTTGAGGACATTCCAGGCAGGTCTGTACCACAACCCAACAATAAATGCTAACAGGAGGCATCATCACTTAGCAGTGGACTCACGGTGGCACTGAAGAATTCAGAACTGTGTTTGCTGTATAAACAATGCAGTTTAAGTAACAACATTTTACCATAAACCAATATTATATTGTTGTAATAGAATGACCCCACTGTACAGCATTCCCAGCCCATGATGTGTAGTGCCAGCAGGAATTGTGCTGGCAAACAGGGAGTTGAATCATGAAACTGGTTTAGATTTAAACTAATACTTCTTTTTTTTTTTTTCCAAGCCAGCTCAGTTGTGAGCTCCAGCTCCTCCAGCACAGCACAGCTGAGGGGGCTGAATGCTGTGCAGGAGGGGATGTGTCAGTGCCTTATGTCACTGCTGGTGCTGAAGCCTGAAAACTGTTGAATCACAGCCTCAGGTTTCTAAATGTCTTTGTAAATCCAACCCTTAAACACTCTGTCTTGGCTTCTGGAGAACTGTCCAAACGATTCCACATGCATCCTTAAGTGCTGTACCAGGTTTGGCCTTTTGTGAGTGAGAAGTGCAGATGGTGAGTGTTTGATACAGCTCTGTGTGCATATGCTTTTGCAGCAGACCACCCTGTGTTTATGTGTAAACACTGCTAGACTATTTAGGCACATAACTTAATCTTTTGCATCCACTCAATAATAAAACATAATTCCTCCATGACCGAAATAACATCCGCAGCAAAGCTGAAAACGAGCGGATTTGTAAGAATCAATGGAAGTCTGCCTTCTCTCAGGATTGCAGTTGGATCTTTCAGTGTTTTCAAATGTGTGTTGTCTCCCTTCTCCTCTGAAGGTGCAGTGGAGTTGGGCACAAATTTTAGCAAATTTGTTCCTTAGGACCTTTGTTCAAGGTGTCTTAGCAGATGAGTTCCTTGCAGCCCACACATCCTGATTTCTTCCCACACCTGTGGATTCACATTGCCAAGACTCTCCAGTGCTGAAACTCCCTCCTATTCATTCTGTGCTTTAGCCCCGAGACTGAAGAACTCTGCACAGCTCAGATTTGCTCCTTCTGCCCTCACCTCACCTCCTGGTAGTACGAAGTCAGTTAGTTATTTGAAAGAACACTTTTCCTTTCTGACGTGTCATGAATAAAGATTTTACAGCGGGAACGGAGGCATTGCAGGAGTAGCAGAGACCAAGTCAATGTGCAGATGAGAAAGGAAGAAAAAGATGAGCCAAGAGGATCCTGGCTGGAATCTTCCACCACAAGAAAAACTTGGAAATTGGGTGAGAAGAGAGAGGAAACTGCTGAAGCAGTTTGTTCAGAAAGGACAAGAGGACGGTGTTAACAACTGTATGAGAAACCAGCCTGGCAAGGAAACTCATAGCTGGAGGAGAAATTGCTCAAAACAAGCGAGTTTAGTACCAGAGCCAGGAAACTGTGAGCATTTTATAGAGGCTCTACAGAAGTAAAAAGCAAGAGCCTGCGTTAACAATAATAAAAAAAATTCGCAACAGAACCTGTGGAATTTGGGAAAGGAGGCAGAGACTTCCAGGATTGTTGTACAGATGTCAGGGATGGTGCCAGCTGTCTAATTTAGTCTTGAGACGTGAAGTCGCTTTCTCAGCGTGAGTGGTGTTGAATTTCTTTTCACGCTCTTCATTGCCTATCCAAGCAGGAAGTGTCATCTCACCAAAGCTGGCAGAGGTCACTGTTTTAATAACTATTGTTAATTGATGCTTCTGAAAAGCCTTCTATCAATTTGAATTTGCTACCTGCAGAGACTTGCCTAGCAGGTAGCTGAATCAAATTAAAACTTAAATTCCGTGATGAATAAATCACACTAGAACTGTGATTACCCTGCATGTGTTAAAATATACTATTTCTCTAATCATGCTGCCTGAAAACTATTAAGTCTCTGTATAAATCTATAATATTTTAAATCCTGCTGCTGATCTTTAAGTTATATATTGAGTCTTGGTTCTGCAAAAAATAGCTGTTCCATAGGTCTTGGAATGAATGCAGGCAAACGCTGTCCCCCGATGCCTTCACAAACCACCCGAACATGTGCAGCAGGGCCAGCTCATGCTTCTGAAATATCACACATGTGAAAAGAAATTATTAACTGGGTTGAAAATATTAACTGAAAGCCAAAAAAAATATTAAAATCTGTGAGCAAGTAAATGCTGCGCTAGTAAGTGAGAGGATGTGTGGAGAGTTTCCCCTGTTGCTCTCCAGAATATCATGAATCCAGATTAAACAGAATTGTAGAGTTTATTTTCATCTTATGTGTGGTGTTTTCCACTGAGTGTACAGGAAAGATAAACTTCTTTCATATTACAAATGTGTATTTTTTCCCTTCTCACTTTTTCTTCATCTTCCCAATGTCATTTAGCAAAATTTTCTTTCTTCTGAAAGACCTCTCCAGAAAATTATTAATACCTATATTTCTAATCTTTAAATTGTTGTATTAAGTGGAAAAAATGAACAGCATGCAAGTGAAACACTGTGTGGGATAAATGCTATTTAAGTCTTGTCTGAGCTGTTAAACATCACACTAGCACTGGATTGCTGGATCTAATCCAGTAAAAATAAAAAAAAAAATAAAAAGAGAGGTCACATTAGAGAGCGAAGCCATCTGTCCAGTGTGGAATTGAAAGGCATTTATAATGAATTACTTTCCTATATTGCTGTCTTTTGGGGGGCCTTTATGTGAATCAAAGAGATGGTACAAGACCATCTATCTACAGAAATGGTTCCTGAATTATTTCTACATTGTCAACCTGATGTTTTAGCAAGAAACTTCTCTGTGAGTGTTTTGCATAGATAATTAGGCCTTTCTAAACAGTATTTTCTAACTGGCTTCAGAGGTGTCTTTTGCATGTTCCAGGGATTGTTTCTCTAATAGGGACTAAAGGATTTATATGTACACTTACTGGCAAAATGGCAGAGAGATTTTTCAAATAATATCTCTACTGCTTTATTCTAGTGTTGATTTTTCTGCATGTTCGTAACAAGGCTTCATCTGAAGTGTAATATTTTGAATTAATTTTAGTCATTACTGATGTTCATGAAGTAGATTTGTTTTGTTTTGACTTCTGTAGTATTAATCTGGCATGTTTGTGAAAAAAAATTACTCTTCTACATTAAAATAAATATACTGATTTATGGTGTTGACAGCCTTTGAGAGCATCTGATGGACTGGCTGGCTCTGCACATTTAGATGCACACCCATGAATGGTACTATTAGCATTTTTAAAAGTAAAGATTTTGTGTCTAAAATACAATTTTAATACTTCCTTACACATCATGAACCTGTGTCATGAAGGAAAGAAGAAGAAAAAATGGGAGAGGGAAGTTGGTGCAAGCCTGCTATTGAAGGTGTTTTTTAAATCTCCCCTCAGACCGGTAAAATTACATTGGGGAAATTGTTTTAGTGCTTGATAAGGTTTAAGGTGAAGTTGAGTTGAGTGTGTTCTTTTCTGTGTAGGATGTTTAGGGATCTGGATGAGGAGGGACACATGGATCTGGATTAGGATGCAGGCATTGGCAAAGTTACTTAAAGCTTTTTTGAATAGAATGGGAGTAACTCAGGATGTTGCAATGAGAAGTTAAAGTTTTTTGAGACCTAGGATAGTTCACTATATGAAATTCTGTCTATAAGGGGTTTAAATTCTGTGCTGTAATATGGGGGTTATTGGATGTAACCTTTTGCACTCTGGCTTCAGACCTTTTTGAACAACCTTTGCATCCCAGAGAAGCTGTGGGGAGTTTGTCAGTTTGTCTAGACGCCATTCAACCCTCCGTGGGCAGAACAATGCCTGCTCTAGGACATGAAATTTCAGCTTGTATTTAATTCTGAGAATTCCATGAATTTCTTGTTCTTAAGATGAAAATAGGCCAAATGTTTGAGCAAGTCTATTGCCATTTGCTTTTCCCCGCTTTGCGTTATTTCGTCTGGGTTTGTGAACGCTCGTTCCAGCCATCGTCTTTTGTATGTAGGAGAAAACCGAGACGTGCAAAGGATGTCAGAAGTTAGAAGTGCTTGTTGGCAAAGTAAAATTAGACTTTTCTCCAGCCTCAAGTGCTTTGCTTCTCTGAGAATGGGCAAGAGGTTCTGTAACATAAATAGGAACTATCATATTTTTGAGCTAAAGCTGGACAGAGATGTGTAAGTTTTGTAAGTGCGTATTTTGGCACTAAATTTATGTATTTCAGTTCTACAAAATAAGTTCCAGACAGCAGTTTTTTTCTCTGACCCTCTTTGCAGACAGCCTCAGGAGTGCACTTTATGTCTTCTTTATCATGTGTTCCTCAGTTTTCTCTGAAGTCATCATCAGTTCCACTTTTACATTACTTTGCTGCATCTGATTTTTCAAGTCCATGCCTTCACAAAGATGTTTTACCAGATATCCTCTCTGAAGGGCAGATCTGCAGAAGAATTTTGCCTTAGATTAGGTTGTTTGTCATTTCATGTTTGAGGCCACAATCCAGTCAGGCTAATTGAGTAATTATATCTGTATTTTTGAAGAATCTTTCTGTTCTGATGAGTGTTCAGGAAAGCTTGATGTCTACTTGAAAAAAGGCATAGGGGCACAAAACAATGCTACATACATCAATGCTCTTTTCTCCTGTTGGTTTGGAATCTTCTCTGACATCTCACTGACTGAGAAGAGAAGGAAAAGGCTCCCTGTGTGGATGGTCCTGATAGAGCTGCTAAAGTAAAACATCACATTTCCTGGAGCACGTGGTTTTAACTTTCCTTCTTCTGTCAACTGATCTATGAAAAATGGTACAAAATTATCAGGCATCTAAGCCCAAAACATCATAGTAACACACTTTTAAGTGCTTTCAGGATGTGGTTAATGCAAATTAGAAGATTTCTGATTTGCTGTGTGTGATTTCATTTAAAGGGAAGATTTCACAGCTCTGTGAATTTCCTGTTCTGCCTTACACTGCTCACGTGTGATGGTTGGGTTTGAGTCAGATTTTAGGCCTCATGGTCAAGACAAGTTTTACATTTAAAAATAATCGTATCTCAGAAAGACTTTGAAGAACTGATTACCTCCAGCCAGCCTGGGTCCCATTTTCAAAGGAAGAGTGTACATGTCTGCTGGGATTTTCAGAAGGATGTAAGCAGATTAAATGCCCGACTCCAACTGTTGTTCACGTGATTTAAAATTGAATTTTCCTTCCTTAATGCATTGCCTATGTCAGTGTCTTGTTTTCTGCAACTTCTTATTTTGTTTGTTTTTAACTTCATATTGCCTAAAGCTTGGCAAATTGGAAAACTTAAGCGATGCAAAAATCTGCATCACGGCATGTTCAGAACCACAGAATCTCTCCTTGCCTGTACCACATCCAGTCATCCCTGCTCCCCCCCAAGCAGGAGATTAATTTATTTGCAGCGCCTGGAGTAATGGCATTTATGAAGCAGTATAAACTCTCCTGCTGTATGAAATAAGTCTGGGATTCAGCAGTGTTGGAAATGAGTTGGGTTCGTGCCGTCCATGTGTAGCTTATTCCTCCTGGAGCAGTGTCTGATGCGCCTCCTCTTTCCTGGTGCTGAGGAAGTTCTTGGCTCCTGGATGTTTTTGGCTTTGCTTATCAGCAGCAAGTGTTAATGAGTCATTGCAGTGAATGGGGGAACTTTCTTCAGCACAATGACAAGTGTGGATTAAGGTTTTTGTGCAAAATTGTCATAACTCATTCCATTCTTTGGTTGCGTTTAAAAGCTGGCTTTACCAGCTTTTAAAGGAGGTGTAGCTTTTCTGATTTGATTTTATTTTTTTCTGATTGTTTTAATCCTTTGCAAAGTAGCAATTGGAGCATAGCACCTCATTGTTGTTCAGGGGGTTTTAGCACTAACATTAGAACAGAATTACTTTGCAGTGCAATAATTCAACTTTTTTTTGCCTTTGTTTAAGCAGATTAAAGGGAAATTATTAGCTTGGGTTTTTTAGTTTTACTGTTAATCTAACTCAGGCAACCAGTTTTTCCAAAGTCTTTTTTTTTTCAGAGCACATATGTGGATTAGCATGAAAACAGTTTTATTTAAGAATTCATTCATGGATCTGATCAAGTTGCAGAGTTTGTAGATGGGGACAGATGAGTGCACAGATGATACAGACTGTCCTGTAAACTCTGCTAAAGCAAATGCTTCGATTCCAATATGCACAGAGGAGTGGCTGAAGGATGGGAGGCATTTCCGTGGGCTGGGGCAATGTGTCCTGGGAAACAAGGTCTCTGTAAGGCCATTTTCAGTGTTAATGGAGGTCAGCGCTTAATTTGATCCCAGGGAGCAGAACAACTGTGTGCCAGCTCACCTTGGCCTGCGGAAACATGGATTATACCCAGCAGAGCGGATGTTATTTTACCTTTGTGTTTGATTGCTCCAGAGAAACATCTGGAATTTACCAGCCAATTTCAGAGTCACCAGTGCATGAAATAAATTGGAAAGATTCAGGGGGAAAAAAAAAACGTCCCTAAGAATCATCCAAAGACTTTGATAAAACCTTTATCTGTTAAGTTTATCAGAGAGTAAGGACATGACAGCCTGTGAATTCCTACACTGGAAGAGTAATTTTAATCATGTGTCCTTCAACCCCCCTGAGGAGAAAGCATAGAAATACAATGGCAGGAGTTTGAGGCTGACAGATTTGGACTGAAAATTAGGTGAGTGCATGTTTTTAAGGACAGAGTAATTGATTTTCAAAACAACTTGCAGAGGGCTTTGGTTTTTCTCCTCTTTTCAATAACTTTTTGAATTATTGCTTGCATGTGTTTTTGAAAAATATATAGGTATCAGAGACAAATTGATTCAGGGAAGTCCCATGAACAGGGTTAGAACGGATAATTTTTAAAAGGATAATTGTAAAAAAAGATGAATGTTTTTTAAAAGCACAGTTTTTATAATCTGCGTGTGTTAACGCTGCTGTTTGGTTTTGTTGGTAGATACGTGGATGATGTGATCAGTCGGATTGACAGGATGTTCCCTGAAATGTCTATCCAGCTATCCCGGCCAAATGGAACCTCTGCAATGCTTCTGGTAAGTTGGATCATTTCATCCCTTGAGTTGAATTTCTTAACAGGTTGAATTACTGTCCCAAATATGCAGGTTATTAAAGATTTTTTTTTTTCAGAAACATATAATTCTTCATTTGTTGCAGCAATGCAGCATCTTTCTTGCTCTTAGGCAAATAAGTGATAAAAAGAATTTCCCCTTCAAACAAAAGATGTTGCTTTTGTTATTGTTAAATGTGATAGTAGAAATATGAGCACAAACTCAAATATTCACTGGTTTTCAGCAGACTTGGCAATGAGTGAATCTTAATCATGATGATTAAGAAGGAAGAGAATGTTGTGAGGAAGAAAAGAAGAAGAAGGAAACCAATATGATTTAAATTTGTTCACATTGCTCTTGGGTCAGTGAATTTCTGTTGTATGATGAAGTTAAGAATTTGCCTTTGAAGTAAATGAGCAGTAAAGGCTGGATTTGAGATAAACAAGTCCAATACATTCGACTTATTTCTGCCTGACCAAGCAAGATTTCATTGCAGAGGAACCTGTTGTTCACATCCATTTTTACAGGCAGCTGTTGTGCTTACAGCAAAAGAAGTCTTTACAGCTCTAAGACAGCAAAGTGGAAGAGGAGTCCATGGTGTGGCAGCTGGATGCTGATTCCTTCTAGGGAAAGGCAGAAGTCACATATTTTGCCAAATTTTAAATAAAACTAGAAAATATACCACATACACAGATGAAGAACTGAGGCCAGTTCAGTCTTTTCCATCCACATTTCTCATGGAATTTTTTCCTTTCTCCCACAGATTCTTACAAAAGGCTTGGGCACAGGGTAGATGTCAGTATATTCCTTGTTTCCAGGCAAAGGGTAAAAAGAATCTGCAAATCATATATTTTGTGAAAACAAAATTACTAAGTCAATATAAGTCAATGTTAGGGCTGCTCAATAGATTTTATATTGTGAGTTTGTTGAATTTAAAACACTATTATGGTTAGATTTTTGCCTTTATTTTTCAAAGTTTCTGTTAATTTCCCTATAGTAACTATTGCTGTGATTATTTTTAATTTTTAAGTATTTTAATTGTATTTAGTTTTAATTAATCAGCTGCCTAACATCTCATTATTACCTTTCTTTGAACGGCCACAAATTCACAAGAGATTAACTGAGTCAGAGGTTAAAATAAACAGCTGGCATTAAAACATTTAATCTGCAATTGTTGGATTCACCAAGTGGAACAATATATTCCAGAAAAGAATGGAATTCATCAGTGCAGTCTTAAGAAGTTATAAGTCTTAGAAGTTTTTGCATTTCCTCTTAAGCTGACTTTGTGTTTTATCTATTTTGCTGTAGAAAAATGTCTGGTTTTGCTTCCTTACTTTGAAACGCTTTCCATTCTCTTGGAGCCCTTCTTTGCATACAGAAGTACCTTCCACTTTTGGTGGCTTTTTGAGGTGGTCAGGAAATAGGTGATGTTTTTCAATACGCAGGCACAGTTAGGAAATAAGGTAAATTATCTTGGATGTGACTGCCAAGGAACAAGGTTGGGTGGTAAGTGAAGGAGGCGCCTTTCACCAGCAGCAGTGACAGTGAATTCCATGTGGCAGTTGCTCTCTCAATCAAGGACATTTTTGTTGCTACAAGATCCCAGCCCCATGTTGAACCAGTGGTGTGCATTTGTCCTTGGATCAGAGATCAAAAAGATTGTTTTTAAAGTATTTTTGTACGTGATTGTGTGATGGGTTTATCATTTTTCCTTTTAGCCAGGTTTTCCCTCTTCCCCATCTGTCTCAGTTGATGTTGCCAATATGGCACTTTCCATCTGGCCCTGACTGCTACAAAAGCTTTTGCTGTTTTCAGCCACAGATCCTTGAGTGAAAAAGGTGCTGCGGGATGGGCAGTGTGAAGAGCACCTCCCCCAGAAGGAGGGAGGTTTCTCCAGCACTTGTGATTTCTCACTCTGAACTTAGCCCAAGTTACATCTGGAGCAGCTCCCCTGCACCACTGTGGTTTACCACAATGCCAGAGGCTTCAGATAATGCTCATTTTATTTAAAAATATTTCACAGCCATACTGTTTGCCCAGAGTTAATTAACTGACTATGTAATCTCAACCATGCTCATCCTTGGACTGCTCATAGCACACCTGGCATCTTAGGAAGGTCCTTGATGCAAAGGTCTAGTTTTTGTAACATCTTTAAACACAATCATTCCACCTACCAGAGAAAACCCATGCATTCATCTTCAAAGCACTGGTAAGCACTGTCTGTATCTTAAAAACGTGTAAATGATTGGAGGGAGATGGGGAAGAAGAGCAAAGGAGGCCTGGGAGACTCTTTGAAACTTAAGAAAACATTGGGGCCTTTGCCAAACAAATTATCTTTCGGAGAAAGCCCCAAGAGAGAAGGTTTCAGCCCCAGACTCTACAACTTCATGTGCACATGGAAATCAGTTTATGTCCTTAGCTGTAGAGTGGGACTTGCACTGTTAAGATTCATCTGGTGGTTCAGGAAGATGTCTTTCTCTTCAAGAAGGACAGAGGACTGCTGGAGGGGGACCTCAGAGGCCACAGAAAGGATTTGGGGGCTGGAGCATCTCTCGTGTGAGGAGACACTGTGGGAGCTGGGCCGGGTTAGTCTGGGGAAGAGGAGGCTGAGAGGGGATGTCATCAATCCGTGTAAATATCTCCAAAGGGTGTCCAGTGATGGTGCCAGACTCTCTTCAGTGGTGCCCAGTGACAGGATGAGGAGCAGTGGCCATAAACAAAAAGAAACCACAAGAAGTTTCACTTCAACGTGAGGAAGAACCCTGAGATGAGCTCCCTTGGTTAGGGCAGGGTGCCAGTAATGCCAAGTTTATGGGTTTGATCTCTTTATGGGCCATTCATGTAAGAGTTGGACACAGTGCTCCTTGTGGGTCCCTTCCAACTCAGAATATTCTGTGATAAACTTCCTTCCATGGAGGGTGACAGAGCTCTGGAACAGGTGCCCAGGGAGGGCATGGAGTCTCCCACTCTGGAGACATTCCAAACCCACCTGGACAAGTTCCTGTGTCACCAGCCCCAGGTAACCCTGCCTTGGGTAGGAGGTTGGATGGGATGATCTCCAGAGGTCCCTTCCAACCCCAGCAATTCTGGGATTCTGTAATAATAACCAGGAGCCGTGTGAGCCTGCTGGTTGAACTCTGCTGGCGAGTAACCCTTGTGCTCAGCTGGGCTCTCCCTGCCCAGGAGCTGCAAACTTCAGAGAGAACAACAAACTGCTTCCTCCAGACAGTGAGGAGGCTTTCTGTGCTTTAGATTTATACACAGCAATTGTGCCTCATTAGTCTGGATTTATGCTACACAGGCCAAACACGTAAATAATTGAAACCTTTCAGAGCTGTGTGAGATCCTCGGCCGATTTTAAAAGCAGTTTCTTGTGGCATTTCAAGGTGCTGTTTAATCCCAATCTTCGCCGGTGATTTTTCAATTAATGTTTTAATCTCACTATGTATAAAATAGACTAAACACAGAATTATATCAGCTTTAATAACTGTGTTATGCAAAATTAATTTTCAGCAGCAGCACGGGGAACTGTGGACTCCTTAAGGATTTTCTGAGATTTTGTTGGTCAAATGCCAGGAATTGTAAATAGATAAACCTTGTATATTAAGAAAACAGTAATTTATTTTTAATGAATGACAATACCTAGATTTTTTTTCCTTGAATGATCAGTTGTATTCCTAGGTGCATTATTTTTTCTGCTATAATAATCAAATTATTTTATGACTGTTTCACACACCTTTTTTCCCTTGTCAAAATGCAGAATACTTTCTCGTGTGAAACAAATCCTGTGTACAATTTATCCATTAATATCAGAAATATTTTCGATATAACAGTAAATTTCAGCCCCGCTTTTCCAGCTGACAAATATGAATTCCTTAGCATTATTTACCCAGCCAGTCCTACTCAGGGTAGAAGCTTATTTTCTTATCTACATCTGGGAACTACTTTGTCTTTAAATTCTTTTTATCCCCAGTATTTGTAAAGAACTACTACAGAAATTACAAACCCTGGGTAAATATTTTTGCAGATAATGGAACTGTTTCTGTAATTTCTGTTTCTAAAGCATAATGATCTGTATAACTAACTTCCAACCTGAAAAACTGAATTGTTTCTGCCAAACTCAGGGCAGAAACCATGATTTCTTCTTTCCAGGTTACCTTACAAATTTTTGCTTCTAAATTAATTTTTATAAATTTATACTGCTGCCTGGATTTTTAATAGATCTGTCGTATAAAAATATGAAGCAGGTTTTTATACAGTTTTATTCATTCTCCTTAAAACCAGACACATTTGCATTTGAACTTTCAGATCTTGTTCCCAGCATTTGCAGCAGTCTGATTGTGTGGCAGTGGGTTGTATTAATTGCAAATAGGCCAGACATCTGTTCCCTGAAACTGAATAATTCCTTGTGTCTCATTTTTGCTTATTAGTGTTTTACATAAAACCATTATTATTTTTGTGGGGAAGACGGATGCTGAAATTTATTATTTGCCCATCAGGAAAGGCACCAGACTGATTTCTGTGCATGAGACCCTGATGTTGCAGAACTGGGAGGAGTGGGGGGGAGGGATTAGCAAAGTGATTCGAAATCAGTATCGATGTTGTATTGATTGGAAACAATTCAGTGCTGCTATTTCCAAAACAATTTCTTATTTCCAAAGTGCTTTGCAGTGTAAGCCTTCCTTGTTACCTGTGGGGTGGTTTATCAGGAAACCAGCTCAGAGGGAATGGATAAAAGCAGCAGGTTCATGGGAGGGATGCAGTTCTGGTGGTCACGTTTGGTGGCTCAGGCACCTGGTTTTTAGGCCTGTAGGATGAATATTCCTGTAGGGATTTACTGCCTGGGAGACAGCAGCTTGGTTTTGTTTGATGGAACTCCTGGGATGTTTCAGGATCTCCTGTGAGCTGGAGGAATCACTCCTGAGCTCACAGTGGGGCTTGTGACTGCAGTGGCTTCAGTTTGTGCCTTAAGATGGAGAACCAGCATTTAAAAAGCATTAAAATCAGCATTTAAAAAGCATTAAAATCAGCATTTAAAGAGCTTTAAGTGTTTGAGGTGACTTGTGCAGGGGAAGAATGTCTTGAATTAACGAAGTACATGAGCAAAGGTTGGCAAGTAAATTGAAAAGTATTCTCTGCTTGTCTAATGAAGAATGAGGAAGATGAGGAAGAGTCTTTTCCACTGGGAAGAGGGAACAAGAGTAGAGTAAAGTAGAGAAAGACTTGTGAGAAATGTCCTCAGCTTTGCTCCTTCCACAGGGTTACTGTGCCCAGAGCTCTCAGGTGTGTATTGATATTCCCATGGATTTATATTGTGGAAGATCAGACGTTGTTTTCATCCTTGTAAAACTCCTGGTTGTGCTCTAATTTAGAAAGGAAAAAAGAGACAAAACCTGTTTCATCTTCTGTAGCAATGCTGGACTGGTGTGACCCTTCCATAAGTGTGACTGGCCACTGGCAAAATCTGTCCTTGAACCTTTGAACAATATTCCTGTGCCAGTTTTTTTACCTTATTAAGAGAATGTTACCGAGGGAGAAGAACCAGCTCATCCTTAATATGGTGGAAGCATTTAAAACCCTTCATTTATGTTGACTTTTTATCAGGCACTATTGCAATTAGGTTAGACTAATGAAAGGTAAATTCCAGCCCTTACATAAAAAAAGAAATCCTTGTAAAGAACCTAATTAGTATGTTTGTTTATTTAGACTCTAATGGCTTAATTGCATCTTATCTTGCTATTTACAAATAGGCATCATTAAAGAATAATGAGCATGTGAGGGAAAACGCAGCCATACCAGCAGCAGATGAGACATAAAAAATCAGGGACAAAATATCTAATTGAAAGTCTGTGTGTTGTTTTTGTTGTTGTTGTTGTTGTTATTTAACTTTATTTTTAATGCAAAACTATTTTTTTCAGCATATATAAATCTGATTTCCATGCATTGTACTGATTAGTAAGAAGGATCTGTGAGTGGGAGGCCGAGCTTATGGCTGGTTCCATGGCAAGGAGCAGATGTCTGGCCTTTTGCTGGAAATCTGTAGCTTGGTTACATCTCTGGTTGGAGTTTGCCTTATTTCTGAGGTGAACAAAAACCACACACACACTTGTGCTCCTTTTTATAGAAGCGGGGAGGTGCCCATGTTAACTGAAAATAATGTTTTCTTTCTTTTAGCTCTGCATTGCAGAGCAGCTGCAGCTCAAATCAGCAGCAAATTCCCTGGAATGCTGAGGGGAAATCTGCAGCTTTGGGAATTTTTCACAAAGTGTTGGAGCTTGGTGTTGTCAGCATACATTTTCCTGATATCAAACTTAAATAAATTTTAAGAAAGAACATTTGTTAACTGTTGTTTAAATGGTTCATAAAAGGGCTTTTCACTTGGTATTTAGTTTCAGTGAGGAGGCAAAATTAAAGGGGGGATTTCAAACTCTTTCCTCCGGGCAGAGTTCTGCCATGGCAAATTAATTTTGATTCTTTTCATTTTGTAAACTCATTGGGACCCTGATTCTGACTTACTTGGAACGGTACTTTCTGCTTTTCCAATTAAAATTGATGTTAAATGAGAACTTTTTTTAGCAGTCTTACAAGAAATTATCTAAGTCATTCTCCCTGATTATTCTGTTTCCCCCTCTTCCTTTCTTGGCATACTGTGTCTGTCAGATGCTCCTTGAGATTTATCTTGGTGATAGACAAAATATTTTTAAAACTGGGATATTTCAAGAAGATTTTTATTTTATATGTCTTTGTCAGAAAAGCTGCATAATATTGCAGATCTCAATCAGCTGCCTGTCCTACCTTCTTCTGGGGCTTGCCATTTTAGGAAGCAGGGGATTTATGAATAACTTAACTGTCTGAATTTAGTATACTTTAGTTAAAAGGAAGTTAGCAGTACATTGTTATTACACAGCCCAAAACAGAAGCTACAGAAGTATTTAACTTGCAACTGCTCCATTTTCAGCTCACAGAACTGTGGGGCATGTTTTTTCATTCATATTAATTGAATTTTAAAGTGACCTTGTACATGTATTGATTTGAATTAAAATTTTCTACATCAAGGACAAGTTGGCATATATCCTTCAGGCGAAATATTAAAAAGCCAAGTGCCGTCTTAACAGGATATCGACAGGAGAAGCTGAAATTTAATAGGAAAACCTGGCTTAGAAAGGAAATTGTTGCCTTTTTGTCACAATTGAAAGGTATCTTTTCTGAACAAGGAAAGAAATTTCTTTCAGCTGGCACCTGTGGAAATGCAGGGACATTTCAGTGCCCATTAAATAGGGACCATCTGGGTGAGTCTGGACCTCCAGGAGAGAGCTGCACTCTTGGAGCTTGGAGTAGAACTATCAAATTACTGGTTTACCAAAGCCATTAGTTTTTTATTACCCTCTTTCAGGTGATCTGCAGGGACACAGTTGTACGACTGAAAGTGTAAATTAGGTTCCATACATAGATCTTTCCTGAACACAGGCTCCAAGCAGCCGAGTTGAGCAGGGATTGGAATAAAATGGTCTGCTGAAAAACATGATTTGTAAAATACAGGGGAGTAGAACAAAAACATTAAGCCCTGGAAATAGTTACAAATCTTGATTACTGGAAGTGAAAATAAAGGGTATTGCATTTACTGTGTACAATATGGAATGTGCAATGTGGAATAGTTCTGGCTTCCACATCTCACAGCATCCTCCAGTCTAGTGACAGGCTGTTGTTCATTCTTTGTACTACTACCCTCATTCTTTCAGTGCTGTTAAAATGATGAACTATAATTTCTCTGAGCGACTCTTTGACAAAATTCCTGCTTCTGTCAGACGTAACTAATGATACAGTCCTGCAGAAATCATCTGCAAGTCCCGACCTCTCTTCCAGCCAGAGTAAAATCTACAGGAATCCCGTGTCAAAACAAGAGTGGTACAAAAGAGGAAAGTTTTTTGTGCCAGTACCAGGGCTGCGTAAGAGCTAATTCAGACAACCCAGCACCAACCCAGGTGAAGTTTGTATTTCCAGGGTGCCTGAGTTCCCCCTGTAAGGGGGGAGTGCAGCAGTAGGATCTTTCTCAGGTTGCTCACTGAGGTACCCAGCTAGAGTTGGGTTTACACAGCTCCTTACACATGTGGGAGACAGGAATTTTGAATTTTGATGGTCAGGCAAGTGGGTGATCAAGGTACTGTCCTGGACATTGTGCAGGATGTGACATTTCAGTGCTGTGATGGATTCTGGAAGTGTGGAGCTAATGCAGAAGCATTTGTGCAGGTAAATCATGTGCGGAGGTTTGAGGCCAGCAGTAAGTTTATTCCAGCAAGCTGGAGTGCCACACACAGGATTTTTCAGCTTGTTATGTTCCACTGTTCACTCTGAGGATTTTCAGGAACATCCCACACAGGCTTCAGATCAACCTCAGATTTATTTCTACCTGGCAGCAACGGGAGATGCCATGAATGCACAATGTAAAGAGAAAGAGGGAAGAAGGGAGCATCAACTAAAGTGTGTGAAGGAGATGGGGATAGAAAATACTATACATAAAGCTGGGTCTGGGTGTTTCTAGGGCATTAAGATTTCTTTTTCTTTAAGATGTCTTCTTTAAAATGTCTTCTTTTCCTCCTTTTAATTTTATTATGTGTGGTTGATGTCTAGTGTGAAGTTATGAATAAGAGTCCGTTCTCTCAGCAGACCAATATCCCACTGAAGTGCCAGTTTTAATAAGGTAGAAAAATAAATTGAAAACTGTTAACTCTAAATGTGCTGGCAACTTTCCTCAAAGTTAATTCATTTCCTCCTCTTAGCAATTATGACAAAACTCTGTGATTGCAGTGGATGATCAGCATCATAGCTTGGGCACCTCTGGGTCATGACTTTGCATTTTTAACTTCATTAATACAGTGTCAGGTGCTGAAATAACTCTGCCAATTTTCTGTATATGCAGACCAACTAGGTCTTGTTAAAGAGTACCCTGGCAAGATACTGCATTTAAACCAAAATTCACAGCACCTGATAGCAGAACATGGTTTTGCATACATGTTCATGGTTCCTGGTGTGTGCACGGCTCAGGCCTTGATACAAGCTCCTGCCTTTCAGACTTGTAACATTTTTTTCTTCAGAAATTACCCATTCTTCTGACCCACTTTTTATGTTCTTGCAGCATTATGCCTGGCAGCCTGTCTGCCTGGTGGCTGTCATTGTCTTCCCTTCTTGTTCCCCTCTCCTCTCTCTTGCTTTGAACTTGTCCTGCCCTGTTGTTCAGGCTCTTCTCTGCTGGAGTTCTCCATGCCCCGTGCCAAAGCCTTGTCATCACCTCTTACCGGGGTTTGTGGCTCTGTGCTGCTCTGCAGTGATTAAAGTCAGCTCAGGTTGGAGCTGCTGGTGCTGGAACAAGGTGATGGGTAGGAGTCATTAACAGAAGTTACAAAGGAATAACACCCAGCAGATCAATAAAGGTGCATATTGACTGATTTCTTTGGGTGTGGATTTGTCTGCTGAGGTCAGCAGTAAAAACACATTTGTTTTAGTGTGTGTTAATCTATACAGGATGAAATGTTGGAACACTGGCAGAAAATGAGCTGCTGCTGGATAGGAAATATTAAAATGAACTAATTGTTTCTTTTTTATCTCAGTTTTATGCTTTTGTGGGTGAGGAAAAACTCTTAATAATCTCTGCATAACAAAATACAAAGACAGGATTCTTGTTAGACACACATCTTAACCGTATTGAAGTACAAGTTCATCTTTGAAATGTAAATTGATTTTTAGATTAAAATGCCTTCATTATTGCATTTTTGTCAATAATATAATTTAGGTTTATTTCTGTTGTTATACTCTGGCTGACCCTCTATATTTTCCATTATACTACTTTTATTCTTTGCACTTTAACACTTTCACAGAAGGAAATGAAACCTTTGAAAATGTAACATTTTTACTTTAAGCTGTAGTTTCCTTTGAAATAATTTTACATTTTTATTGGACAGAAAATGCTTTCCATTAAACTCACGGCATGCTTTTACAAGCCAGCATTAGGAGAGTCCGATTCTTCTTTCAAATTGTTTTTCTCTAAGTGGACTTATATTGGAGAATATCAAATTCATCGAAAATAATCACATTTGCCCATTGTTTTTGACAAGTTATTGAGTTGTGGTGTTAATAAAATGGAGAGAATTGCTTGGCAGTGTCATGTCTGCACAAGGGAATTCTGTGAACTCATACATTTTCAGTTGCAAATGAATGTTTGTTTGTTCTGCACTTCATAGTCTCTCTCCTCCTCCTAACACACACCGCTTTTAGATCTTTTATTTTGGTCTCTCTATAAAATATTGAAAACTGAAATTGCATCAACTTAAGCTGTTAACTCGATGGTCTGATGAATTCAGACACCATCGACTCGTCCTCAGCTCGTTTGTGTCCTTCTCCTGTTCCTCCCAGGTCACCTTAGGGAAGGTGTTAAAAGTGATCGTGGTGATGCGCAGCCTCTTCATTGACCGCACGATCGTCAAAGGGTACAACGAGGACGTCTACACTGAGGATGGCAAGGTGGGTTGTGGCCTCTCCAGCAATGCTGCACTTCATCTTTACCTGCTGTTTGCATGGCACAAAACTGGCATCCCAGTGCAAGTACACTGGAAACATAAAACTGGCAAAAGACTGTGGGTGTTTGCAGAATGTTCCAGTTTAAATTCATCTTGCTTTGCTTGGGTTTTGCATCCCCAAATCTCTGACTTCTTTCTAAGCTCCGAAGCCTTTGCTTGAATTTCTGATTTATCACCTCAGACCCCAGCTGCTGTGTTAGTAGTGTCTGCTGAGAAAACATTTTTGCAATGTACCAGCACATCAGCAGCCCAAGGTTCAGCTTTTTCTCTTCTGAGAGCCATTGAGAAATCTTGGGCTGGTTTTTTTTGACTTGATAAACACAGCAGAGAGGATCATTGGTAGGTGCTCCTCAAGAATTTGCTTGCCAGCAGCAGCACATCTTGAACAGCAGCTACTCCAGCAAGTGTTACCTGTTTCCACAAGTGATTTGTTTTGTGAACAGTTCACCCTGCTTGAACCCTGAGATTTCCCGTGCCTGCACACGCTCCATCTGGCTCTCCTCAGCACATCAGGAGATGTTAACGGGACCTGACGGCCTCAGCTCAGCTTGGGTCTCCTTCCAGGCTGGAACAGTCTCTCTTCCCGAGACATCAGCCAGGACTCTCCATTGCCAATAACAACACTAAATACCTCTGTGTTTCACATTGTCTCTCTGGAGTTTTCTGATTATGAAGCCTATTAAAATAAAAAGTTCATTATATCAAGATGAGTATTTGGCACCCATAGGCCATGTTATAATGAGGTGAGACTTCTTTTCCTTTCAAAAGTGATAACTGTGTTTCAGCACACAGAAGCACGTTGTGTGCTGACCCAGAGTTCAGCAGCTCTGAGTCTGAGCCTCTGTTCTCTGGGAAAGGCCAGGAGCTGAGCTGCTGAAGGAAATAGTGCAGCTCTATTTCCCAGGTGAGACATTCTCCCTCAAAGGGCGGAGGATTGGCCTAAGAAGTAGTAAAATAAAAATTGCTTAATTTTGATTTGCTTTTTTCAGATAGGCAGGTTTAAATACCAGTTTGCCGCAGAAGCAGCTGCTCTCTACTCCCTGTGTATTTGCATAGAAATACAGAGTTGCAGCACCAGCCCCTCTTCACCCCAAGTTCTGCAGGGAAGTGAAATGATGCTCTGCTGAGAGAGCACTGGCAGTGTGTGATGGATTCCCGTGTCACACTTCATTTGGGTGTGCTTGTTCTCTCTGATGAATCCAGGTTCCTTTGAAGCTCCCTTGAAATACAATAATGCTATATATGCTGAAAAGCTAAGTAAGGAGTTCCTTTCTGAAACTCAGCATCTGGCATTGGGATTCTGTTCAGCTCAAGGTGAACTCTCCTGGGAGCTGCACATTGTTCCTCTGCCATCGTTTGCTGCCAGGGGACAGCAGGACTTGCCAAGGGCAGCTCTGGGCACGGGGCACTAACCTTTGCCTGCTGTCAGTGGGGAGCAGTTCTGCTCCTCCAGAGCATGGCTGTTAACACCTGGCTGATTTCTTGCTGTAAGCCAGTCTGCAGGGGAGTCTGTTCTCTTCCCATTTAGCTTCGTGGCCAAACCTGGGCTGTGTGACTGCTCCTGCAAGGCTGCACAAACCTGTGACCTTTACGTGGCACTTTGCTATTCCAGTGGGCATCCCAGAGATTTTGCAAACCTGAAGGTCTCCATCTTAAGTATAAATAGGAACATTGCATTTGACTGAAGTAGAATTGGAGTTGGAGCCACTTAAATCATGAGCAAATTTGGCTTGGAAGATTAAATAAATGCGTAGCTTGCTAGTTTTGCCAACTGGAGCACATATTGACAAACAGTGAGCTCCTTTTTTTTTTTTGTCACTAATTAACTACTCTGGTAATTGGAGAATAAGAATTAAGATTGTGCTCTCACAATGATTTGCTTTCCTTATTGTGCCTGCTGGGAATGAGTGATTGCAGTCAGTTATGGACAGAGTCCATTGCAATTCCTTCCCTGTCACAACAGATGCTGTTGGGAAGGTACTTCAGTGAGGCTTCTACACGATTCTGGCTTCTCAGTTGCTAGCCTGATAGCATGAAAAATGCACTAGCATTAAGGAGAAACACAAAAAAGTAAGAAAATCAGTGAGTATCATCCTTATTAAATAGCAGAAATATGGAGAACCCTCAGGAACACAGTAGGAGGTGATGGTTTTTCCAGTGAGCAGTTTACACAGTCATTGTTGATTTGGGACTTAGCTTCTGTATTCCTAGGAAACATTTAATATTTGTAAACAACAGGGAGAAGAGGAACTAGGTGCTAACATGCAATATGGCAATGCTGAAGTGCCTCTTTTCTGTAAGCCACATTGAAGGAGGGACACTGGATAAGTCATTGTACTTCTTTGCACTTAAATTTAACTGGATGCGGGTCTGTTGAGTCACCCTCCAAACTGCACACGTTGGGAAGTCCTTTAAATGCAAAAGGTGAAATTTGGTGGGACACTTTCTCCAAGTAGAGAGGGGTTTGGGGCAACCAAATCTATTTAAAAAAAGAGAACTGGCCATCCCTGGGAGACTGGTCACACAGACAGTAAGTGAGCACAGAAGAGGCCAAAGATTTCCCATTTGATCAGGGTGTCATCATTTATGATTGAAAATACACTGGGTTTTAGCAAATTCTGCATTACTGGGAAGAAAAAAGGAAGAGACAAGTGCAAACCCCAGAGCTGTTGAGTCCTCTGGTCCTTCAGTCAGGCAAGTCTAGAAAAAACCCCAAATCTGTGTGTTCCTCCTGGTTGTGGAGCTGCACAGTGACACACCAGCAGTTACCCAGGAGAGCTGACATTGCATTTTCCAGGTTGCTTTATCTTGCTGTGTGCTCACACCTTGTGCTGTGCAGGTTGACAGGTGCTTACGTGAGAGCCTCACGTGGTCTCTGCTGAAATCTCTTTAAATTGGGTCCTCCCTCTTACACATTTAAATACTTGCAAAATTAAAAGTGAAAACCCAGAAGTTTTAAGCTTGCACTGGGTGAAACAAGACACGCCATTCTGGGGGTTTATTTGCAAGCTTTGCTTATACAGACAGAATCATTGCATTTCTTAAGTGCTTCGTGTACCTCTCGTGAATTATTCACAGACCCTGCAGAATATGTCTCTGCCAAGCTGCCAGCTGTGTAACGTGGACATTTTTGGTGACATTTTGCAAAAACAATAAGTGAGATCTGGCAGGCTCTGACACGTCGTGGGTGCTGGACCTGCTCACAGTTGCTCTTGCTCACCATCCTAACCCTTCGTGTCCACCACAGACTGATGCATTTTAATTACCCTCATGATTTTAGTGGTGGCACAGTGCCACCCTTAATTTCAGACTGTGACAGGCTTGTTGTGCATTGAAATTTAACCATGGATAGTAATTAATTACTGGTGTTTTCCTGATTCCTGAATAAATGAAGCTATGCAGCTCATCTTCACAGGGCAGCTGAGCCCTGGTCTGCCAAGAAAAAAAACCATATTGGGATTTTTTGGTGTAATAATACCATGCTTTTCTTTGGCTGCAGAGACCAAGAACCACCTTGACAGAGCATGTGGGTACTTCACTGCCTAGCCAAATTCCTATTTTGCATCCCTGAGACTTAACTAAAGAAACATAAGTGTCTCTGTTGAATTCTCATGTTCAGGAACTTGGGTTATGTTAATGCTATGGCTTCATTAATTACCCCATATCAATAAGAAAAGGCAGCTTTTAGCCTCCTAGCGTAAGAGAGGAGAAGAAATAGTGGTATCAAAGGAAAGCTTCAAAGACAGGCAGAGCTGTCTCTCGGGTAATTTCTGATCCCTGCATTCTCACCACTTCAAAGCTGGCTGTGTGTGTGTTTGGGTGAAGGGGGGGTTGAATCCGATTTCTCTAATAAGTGTTGGCACCGGACCTGTTTGATATGGGATGCAGGGAACATTCTGATTTGTTATCGCCTTTGAAATCGCTCCGACGACCTTCAGAAAACGGCCTCTTGTTACAGCTGCTGGGGGTGGGTGGGGAGAGGGGCGCTGGGGGAGAAAAGCCCCCGCTTCATTCACATGCAGAGGACGCCCTGAAATTGTGCTTTCAGCAGTTTTTTTAGTTACAAATGTGTGTCTTGATTGAAAGTGAAAAGTTGAAGAATAATAGACCTATAAGGATGCATTCTTTAATCTGCCTCTGCCTTAATCCTCAGTTTCAGGGGGAAAGGTGGGCACTCATTTAGGATGTATGCACGGAGCAGGGGCTAGCAGCTTTTTCTTTTTTTTCTTTCTTTCTTTTTTTAACATGGATAACATCATGTCTGTAAGACAGGCATTCATTACTTTTTCAGCTTTCCCATCTCCATGCCAACTAATGAACATTCAGAACCTGTTGGACACGTCTTAAAGCAGCATCTGAAGTGGACGTTTTTTGAGCCTAACTAGAGAGGATCACGTACTTGGTTTGATCACTGGAGATCAGCAAACCATCTATACATTCCAATTACAGCAACTCTGCGGTCAGAGAAAGCTGTAAATCACATTAAAACAGATTTTAAAAATATATGCATTAATTTTTTATTTTCAAATGTAGACTTTTCTAATCTGGAAGTGCAGTTCTGTGTTCCCAGCAGACACAGGTAGGATACTACCCTGTAAATCAAGCTTAGGTCCAAGTCTGGGCTGCACCTCATGAGTGTTGGTGTTCACACAGGTTCTTGATCCCACCCCAAGAACCAGGAAATGCTAACAGGTTTGTAGGGAGGTGCCTCAGGGTACTTGTGTCTCCATGCAGCCTGGAAAAGGCATTGAGACATCAGCTGCCTTTTGTCTCACGGCAAGGTCAGCGATGCTGAGCGTGAGACATCGATCCTGGAGTGGCTTTTGAAGTCTTAGCAGCACGCCCTGTCCACACTGAGCACTGGGGATTCAGGAGTCACTGCTGTGCAGTATTTGGACATGGGCCACTTCACACTGCTGCTCCTAAAAGAATGAGAGCTTTTAGCATTCTGACCATTTTTAGCATGGTGAATTAATCACTTGGACTCAGCATCCTTCCCCCTCGCTTCCCGCACCTCCCTGTAATGTGTTTTACTCACTTCGTATGACTTCCTTAATTTCAGACTCTTTTTTTGCCTTTGAAAAGGCTTGTACTGTCAGAATGTATGGGCACACAAGGCAGAACTAAAATAATCAGTTGTACCAGAAAAAGAGAGACCCCCCCCTTGTGAGAACACGTGTGTCCAACCATGGTATCAGGCACCAGAGGAGCTACCCCTGCTTCATAAATTCACTCAGAAGTTCTTCTGTCTAGACTAAGATTCCTGAGATTAATGCTTTATCAAACACCTTTCCTGTGACAAGTTCTGTGCATACAGAATTGTTGAGTACACTGGGATCTGTTAAAAGAATAAGTGATTTGCAAGTCCGGGATTGATGGAAGCTCCTCTTGTTTTTCCCTGCTGCTTTTCCTTGACAGAGTCCAAGATGTTCCACAGGGCTGGGCTGAGAGAGCATTAACATGTCAGGTGGAATGGTTAAACACCAGAGCCATCAGGCTGTTCAGCAAGGGCAGCCTTACCTTAGTTTGGGGGCTAATAAAACTTATATTTCAGTTTTGTTCCTTTAGTTCATGTGTCGCTGAGCACATGTTTAAGTCATGGATGTGTGCAGTTCTCTACACCCTTAAACCTCTCTTAGTGTGATTTTTGTCTGCAAATGTAAATGCAGTTTCCTGAGGGATGTTTTATTTAGCCCCAGTAGACCCAAAGCTTTGGCTTAATTCAGCTAAACGCTCTTTGTGTCGTTTGTAACTGAATCACTTATTCAACACAAGACAAGCATAAACTTAATAAAAATGCCCTCATTTTAGAAACAGACTCAAGCTGATGAATATTTGCATAGATCAGCCACAACCCCATACAAATGAAGATTTTGCTTTTTTAAACAGAACTCATTAATTCAACAGGTCTTGTATGTATAATTTTTTTTCTTGAAACTGAGCTGAACTATATTCATTCTTCATTGAAATACAAAGGAAATCTTAGGTTATTAATTCCATTTCTTGGATTGCAACAGGTGAGGGCAAGGGGTCAAAAGAATGAACTCAGAGATAGATTTTTGTTGATCCGTTTTCTCTCTCTTTCTCTCTAAAGCTGCTTCTTTATCTGTAGTAATATATAACTTTTTTTTTTCTACTCTAGCTTGACATATGGTCTAAATCCAACTATCAAGTTTTTCAGAAGGTAAGTCTCACATCATTTCTCTCTACCGAAGGCACATATGTGGAATTGATTTTAAATATCTGGGCCCTTACGTTGAATAATTCAGAATTTATTCTTTGTCATCACAACTTGCAAATAGCAAACAATAATCTGTAATGATGGAAAACTGTGAGTGGAAAAGAAGATCACTTCTGGTGTTATTTAATTTGGATTTATTTCCCATCACAGTTCCAGTCCATGGTTTGGAATAGGAAATCAGAGATTATACTACACTAGTCTTCAAATTTCACAAAGAATCTTTGAGCATCCTTTCTTTAGTGTAAATTTTTTTGGGGCAGGAAAGACTGTTCCAGATTCATTTGGATTTTGCTTTGTTGTTTTCATTGGGGTTGGTTGCCTCACATTCCTGAGGGCTTGAGTTTAATAAATCAGTAGAACCCCCTTTCCAAAATGAGTTTGGAAATATTTTCCATGACGTTGTTTTTGCCTGCCCTTCTTGCCGTGATGGTGTCAGCAGAAGGAGGGACGTACTGGAATGAATGTTATGCCATAAAGTAAGAGAAGAGTGATCAGAGAATGGCAGCAATAAAAATAAAACTGCTAAGAAGGTTAAAGTATATTTTAGAAAGATCTTTATCTTGCTGTTTTCAAGGAAGGGAAGATTTCTCTTTGAAGGCCTCTTGTCAGAATGCTGTGAGTTCAGATTGATCTGAGTTTAAATTCCAGTTTCCCTACCCTCAAGGCCCAGTTCAAGGAGCTGCAGTCTCCAGCTGCTGCAGGGGCTCCTTTCATCCGCGTTTGTAGTTTGTGAAACAAATGGGGGTCAGGGACTCGAAAGGGCGTAAAAACAGGGGTCACAATGTGGCATCTTGGCTGTGTTTGTGCAGCTCCCTTCCAGGATTTCAGATGCAGTCAGGAGGGGAGATGTTTGACCCGGGATATTAACCTGCTGCAGATCAAAGGACAGCTTTTGGGGAGCGTGGTTGCTCTCCCTTCCCCGCCTGGCATTAAAGCAAAATTTTGCTGCGGTTGATTCTTTACCCCAGAGATTAGTGGTTTAAATATTCTTTCTATTTTAGCATCAAGTAGGGTAATAGAGCAGGAAGTAAAACAGAATTTGTTTATCAGCCTGCTTTAAAGTGATTTTTGCAGTGGAATAAGTGTACAGTTCTGGAATGACCTGCATCATCTCAATTTCCCAATGTGTGTGTTTGGTTGTGCACTCATTTGGGCATAAGATTGTCCTCCTGGATGTTTTGGTGTGGAATAATTTGGAAGGCTAAAGTCATATTGCTGTAAATTGGGTTAAATGATAATAAATAATCAGGTTTTGAAGATATAATTGTCTGTAGCAAGATAACAGAGTAGAGTAAGCACAGAGTTTGCTCAGATGTCCACACTGAGGACTCGTGGTGCATAAATAAGTGGAGTAAATTTCCCTTCATGTGCAGGTGATGCTTTCAGAGCGGGAGCTGGAAGAGATCAGTGAGAAAACACAAAATACCCCCCTTACTGCTGCCTCTGTGGCTGCAATATGGATAAATGAGAATCTCTGTTCCCTTCACAAGTTCCTGTTGTCCAGTTTTCTCCTGATAAATACCAAATTATTAATATTGATCAAAAAATAAAAACCAGCCCAGAAAGACTTCAGGGAAAGGGTGGCCTGTAACCAGTTGAACAACTCCCTGTGGGGGTTTTTTTAGAGTAGTTTTATGGATTTTGTTGCTGGCTCTGTCACTGTGTTACCTTGGACAACTTCACCTCTCTGTGAATGAGTTTCTCATCTCTTAGGCTGGGGTAATATTTGCTGACTTCACAGAGCTCTTAACTGAATTGGTTGCACAGACCTCTCAGATTCTTGCCTGAGAAATGTGATAAAAATGCAAGGTGATGGCACCTTCTAATCAATAGATTGTGTAGATTGAGCTGATAGTTGAAGAAGTGAAGGCTGGGACCCACGTCAAGTTTTCAAACGGGATACAAAGTGCTGTGGTTCAGCATAGTAAAGTCTCTGTGGTGCAGTGCTTGGTTTGATTTTCTCTTTAAAGCTGCACTTGTGTCTATTTGTAATATCCAGGAGTAGTGATTTAGCAGCAGCAAAATGAAGAAAATAGATAGAACAGTGTTACAGAAACTATTATACTCTGTTACCAGGGTAGGAGCTGTACTGCAGCATCTTCAGAACAAATGTTTTCATGCCACTAAAAAATCATGAGTAAATGTGTCAGAGCACATCTGAATGTTCTTGAAATGTGTTTCTCATGGCAATGTGGAAGAAGGAAAAATAGGGATGAGTAAGTGCTCCCTCCAAGGAGGAGGCTGGGCAGCCTTTCACTGCTGCCTTTAACTGTAAAATCCAACTCTGAAGGGCAGGGCTGTTCCTCTTTAAAACCCTGACCAAGTTCCCAAACTCTGTCTCCAATGATAAAATAACATCTGGAGCTCCCCAGATCCCTGCCTGGGGGAGCTGCAGGCCTGTCAGATCCTCACAGGGCTGCAGCACGACTTTCTAGGTTAAGGACCAGAGACCTCTGATCTTCAATCCAACCCTGTCAAACAAAGCTAAATTCGTCCTGACTTTTTGTTTGCAGACGTTGGCTGTGTCAGCAAGGCTTTCCTCTCTCCTTCCTATTAGGCAGGATACCCGAGTGTGTGTGATTTGATGGGGGCCAGCTCCCGGAGGGCCCATTACTGTTCAAGTGTGCAGTCATTTTCCCAGTTCCCTGGAGAATTCCTGAATCTGGTCCTGGGGTGAATAAGCCTTATAGGCACTGAATACACCAGCAGGGTTAGATCCAGAGAATGGGAATGGAGCTGGGAAATAAGAGAGGGGAAGGCTGAAAGGGCAGAAGCACAAGGAGCAAAGAAAAGGTTTTTCAGACTTCCATGTTGGTGTGACATTTAAACTCCACAGGAGCAGCGACTGTTTTCATCTTAAACCTCCTTATTTTAACACCTCGTGTCTCTTGATCCACTAATGCAAGAAGAGGAATAAAACAGGAAATAAGGAAAGATTTGGGGGCTTAAATCTTGGTATACATGAAGGCTGCATAATTCCAGTCATTGTGCAGAGGGTTCAAAATTCTAATTGTAAAGAATGGTGCAATGTTCATAACTTTGCATTCAAAAAAGAGGGAAGAACATAGAATTTCGCAGCTGCTGTGAGTGAATCAAACTGGGAGATGCTGCTCAGTTAGGAGCAGCATAGCTGATGTTGCTGGTAGTGTGATGAGGTTAGCTGTTTATATCATATGCAAAGGCTTTAAACCCATATATTTCATTCTGATCTCACAGCCCCATCCTTATTTTCACCTAAATAATCTCACCAGTTTTAGCAATGCCACAAGCTGGTTTTGTTTGGGCTTGACCTGCTTCTCTCCAAAGCACATTTTAACCAGAACTTTGAGAAGCTGCTCGTGAGCTGTGTGATCCCAACGTGATGGCATTTTCCCCACCACAAGGGCACATAAGTATTGTAATGTATGAAGATGTATTCTTGTCAATAATCTCAGGATGAGATCACATGCAGGATGAATGCATGCATGAGACAAACGTGGGCTGTGCTGCTGCTGCTCAAGGAGAGGAGCTGGGCTGTTCCAGGGTCACCTGCACGGCTGCTCCTGGGCAGGATCAGCCCCTGGCTCTCTTCAAAGACCTCCTTGGGTGAAATAAAACCTCTGTGACCCAGTCCAAATAAGCAGAACAAGCAAAATAATAACTAAGCACTTTGTGAGCTCTGAAAAGAAATGATAAATCCTGTGTTTCAGAGAAGTGGGGTGGTGTTCTCCTGAAATGGGAGTGGGGAAGGGTGTGTGAAGCTCTGTGTGGAGTTCATCAGTGCCTGTTCCATCCATCATCCTTCCAGCACCTCTCGGGCACCACATTCTGTGCTCCACATCCCTCCAGAGAGACTCAGATGTGTTCCTGGAGAGAAGATTTGAGTAATGGGAATCCTTGGAAATGAACAAAGGCATCCGTGCAGTTTTCCACGCTATAAAAGATCTAAACACTAATAAAATAACTTCCTTTTTTTGTTTCTTTCCCTTAGTGCTGTGATCAGCCTCCAGAGCTCATTGCTACAGGCTGCTGTTAAGGCCATGAACTTACAAGGGTTTAGGGGGAAAAAAAATTAAAAACCTTTCAGGGGATTTGGAGAATCCCTTTATATTAGATGGAGTTGTCAGTGCCATGCTTGAGGGAATAAACCAGTAAGTAAGTGGCAGGGAAAGTTGTGGCTCTTAAAGGAAGTTCTGCACCTACTTTTGAAAAGGATATTTCCTGGCAGTGAGGTAAAACACATGGGGAGAAGGAGAGCTTTTATAATGTAGTCATGTGATGGTTTTTATTAGGCCAGGTGTAGCTTCATTCACCTGGTCTGTGGTGGAGCAAAGCTCTGCCTTAGGGCTTTGCTTTTGTGCTGCTTATCCCAGTTACAGGAAGCACTTGTTCAGCCTTCTCCACCTGTAAACTGTATAATTCAATTATTTTTTAAAATGGATTTTCCAGCTTTGGGAATGCTGTATGACTAACCAGTGTCATCAAAGCCCAGTAAAGCCATTTCTGGATGTGTCACCTATGGAAAACACACTCCAGCAGAGCAGTACTGTGCCAATGCATTATAACTCCTCCTGTGAAAAATGGAGTCTCTTTGCCAAATTTGTTTTTTCCATGGAACTGAAATCTCTTTTCCTCAGTCTCCAAGTGCTTACTTAAACAATGGCTATTTTATTTAGCAGAATTTTGCTGCAGGAGATTGCCTTGTTTTGCCTTTTTTTTCAGACAAGAAACACAAGTGCTTTTCAATAGATGAATTGTGAAATATTGAGCTCTTCTGCAAGATCTCTTGAAAATCCATTTCAAGGTCCAGAGCAGAGTTATCCCAATCGATGTGTGCTCCCCTGAATTTGTTTCCCTATAAAAAGAGGTAGAGAAATTAGAAAGTGACTGATAACTCAGACAGCAGTAGGTAAGGCACAACGATAAAAGTGAAGTTAATAAAATAAAACCCTGAGATGTACAAAATATCATCCTACACCCAGAATAAATTAGTTTCTGATTCCAGCTTGGCTGGAAGAAAAAGTGTGTCCCTTAAGTGAGCTGGCACATAGGCAGTTTGTTTTGCTTTGCTTTGGTGTGAAATTGTATTGCCATTAGGAAAGCTGGGTATTGATCTTTTGGGGTTTTTTCTTTTCTCCCTCCTCTTTTTTTTTTTCCTTTTTCCTCTTCTTTTTTGATCTTGGTCAGTTTGTGTTTTCTCTCATCATCTCTGTTTTCTTGGAGTGTTAGTTCTCCCTCACTCCCATGCTCTGGGCAGTTTATCCCTGGCCCAGCTCTTTTCAGTTTGACATCACCTTCTTTGCGGGGTTGGGAGCAGGGAGAGGAGTCATTCCTTTACTCTTCTTCCTCAAATTTGACACCCACTTTGATCTTTTTCAGATATCAGCTCTTGCTTAGGGTTGAAATCGCCTTATTTTCGTGCAGAAGGCATTATTAGCGTTCCAGCAATGCTGGGATGGCTTTTATCTCCCCAAGGAATCTCATTATCTTTACATTACAATAGGAACAGCATATGGGCAGCTTTGCCAAAGTGGCCAGTCAGTTTAAATTTGTTAATAGCAGTATTTTTTAAGCATCTTCCTTCAGTGCCAAGAGAAAACAACTTTGTTGTTCAGGAGAAAAAAAACCAAAACAAAACAAACCACAGTTTGTTAGAAGTAGAAATACAGCAGAAGGAGAACGGCTGCTCATAAATATCCTCAGAACTTCCTATTCTTTGACATGCCTGCTACTATTCTATAAAAGCAGCATCTTAAAAGAAAAAAAAAAATCAGATAGCTGGTGGGGCTCGGCTTGGCTTCTGAGCACTACAAGAGATGTGTTTAAAAGAAATGGCTGGTTCGAGTTCTGCTGTGCTGTTAATGCACAGTTCATCACATTATTTCTCATATTTATTTTTACATGCTAACATGTAAACGGCTAAAACGGGCTGAGGTCCGTTTTGTGAGTATTTTTTGCAAACTCACCAGAATGTGCAAAGTCCCGAAAGTTTTCCCTCCCAAATGTCAGAATCACATGTCCCTGCTCACGCTGAGCGCTCGGAGCTGGGTGTGAGCGAACGGTGGGGAGCAGATCCTGTGTCTAAAATAGCAGAAAACTCGGAGCTGCACTGGGTGTGGGACAGACTGATGTGATGCAGTGTTCTGTGGAGGAAGTTTGTGTGGTGTGAATGAGAGCCTGGCTATAGATGGATTTATTCAGGAGTGTATCTTTGGCAGATTCACCTCCCTGAATAGCTTCAGGCACGAGCCTCTCTTTTCTCCGGTGAAACTCGGAGTGTTCCTGCTCCCGTCGCTGAATTAGACTTAACTGCAAACGGGGAACAACTGGAGTTAGCTGGGAATAGCAATGGGAATTTCAGTCCTCACTTTGTCTTACTCAGAGCTTGCTATACTCTGCATGCTGGCCCTGAGAAGAGCTCCACTCCTCCAGGTCAGAACTAGAAAATACAATTCGATCACTCTCTACAAAAGTCACGCATTTTGTTGGATGCTTTGACATTACTGATGGGGACCATTGAGATTTATGAGTTGAAATCTGTGGGAGAGCTCTTGTGGCTGTGTTGTTTTGAGTTCTTTATTGTCCAGCCTAAAGAGTTTTTCCAATAATTTCTTCCATTCAGCCTGGAATTTCTAAGAAGCACTAAGCTGTTGACTGTGCTGATAACAGTTGACAAGCTGAATACTGCTAGAAAAAAGTATCATACCTGTCAGAAACTGCCCCTTCCAGAATAATTTTTATAATGGTAGTTATTTTTAAAAAAAATCTGTCAGCATTGGTTAGTTTTCCTGATTTTGCTTTAATTATTCTTGTTATTATAAATACACATTTTACATTTATTATGTCCACGTGCAATTCCCAGATGTATGATCTTGTTATGGCACTGTCTGGGAAATTAGAAAGCTTTTTATCAGAAATCTTTTAGTAAAGCAAGTATTTATAAACCATAATTGTATTAATTGATTCCTGGTTTCAGAGGAAATGAAACTGAGTAATCCTTGTACTCCCTGCTTTACTACCTCCCCATGGAATTTATAGTTTTCCTGAAGGTTAACACTGCTCTGTCAGAAACAGGGAGTGAATAAAGGATTTTCTTTCTCCTTTGGTCTGATGCAGGTGACAGACCATGCAACCACTGCCCTGCTGCACTACCAGCTGCCCCAGATGCCAGATGTGGTGGTCAGGTCTTTCATGGTAAGTGAGTTGGAAAGCACATTTTTGCACCTCGATCTGAGTGTGTTTCCAGTGACTGACACCAGGCAGTTCTGGTGCAGTTGTAATTTCCCCAATTCAACCAAGCTGGAGACTGTGGCTCTTCGTGTCTCATACCTGGACATGCATGAAGAGCTCATTCCCATTTCCCTGGGATAATTGGTGTTGGAAAAGTGACCTTTAAACAGCTCTTCTGTCACAGGTCTCAATATTGGCCTGATGATTCCTGTCTGCAAAGGTCTGGGTCATCTGTTGTGACAGGAGGAAAAAACCCTCAACCAAACTCTTCCCTATGGCCCAGCCCTTTGACTGTTCCTGCTGTGCAAGTTCTGGATATACCAAAATCTACTCCACTGGAATTTCCCTGGTAAGAGGAAATTCCCAGTTGGTGTTTTCCAGCTGAGGCAGCTTGCCCAGTATGGGAAGTGATGGGCATTATTTACAGGAGGTTCCATTTTGCTGTATCCAAACTTTGTGCCTGTGGAATTGTGTGTGCTCACCCAGCAGAGCAGCAGGTGTTTGGAGAATCAAGGAAATACTGCAGTATTCAGATCTTTTCTTACTGAATGAAATTAATCCAATACTATTCTACTTTGACGTACAGATTTAAGCTTATCCCCTTTAATTCTGTTTGTATTTAAAATCGTATTTGTGAAATAAACTTGTTATTTCACAAGCAGCCCTGTTAATCAGAGGGTGAGAACATGGAATTATGATTCAGAATTCCTTCTACCAAGATGAATTTTGGTAGCAGAGGCTCTTCCTGTTCTCTCTGCTGCAGTCTCCCAGTAGAGGATTTTGGGAGAGATTTTCTCTGCAATTCAGGTTTTTTCCTCCATTTCCTTCCCTTATGTTACCCCTTCACCTGGACCAATGCAGTGGAGACTTTGGGAAACAAAAATCTCATTTTGCCATTCACAATCTTTAGGTGTGTTAACATTGGCTCTTTTACATCCTTAATTTCCAGTGTGTCATTTCAGAGCAGTCAGGCTCCCCTCCCTGCTGTGCTGGATTGGTTATTTAATAAAAAGGCCACTAAGATGAGAGATTTGCAAAGTGCATCTTAAAATAATAGCTTTTGAAAGGTGAAAGCAACCGTTACTGGTCAGATCCATGTTCAACACGGTCCTGAAAATGAATGTTTAATAGAACAAGTCGTTTGTTTGAGCCAAGGCCCTGCTGTATTGATCAGAGGAAACACCAAAACTTCCAACAAAGCAAAACCAGAACAAGTGTCAATAGGTTGGGCCTTTCACCTGTCACTTGTACAATCCACACAGCAGGGTGTTCTGAAGCCCTAATTTTCTGATGGGAATGAAGAACCCATTCCTTTCTTTTCTCTCAACAGACGTCTCAAGTGCACAGTTTAACTTCATTTACCTATTTTTGTATTATGCCTCAGAAATTCGATTTCTCGGTAGTGCAAGCAAAAGCCCATCCAAGCTGAAGTAAATAACAGCAATTTACTTGTAGAGTTGTGTTGCCCTTGTCCCCATATTTACTGCTCAACCCAGACAAGATCTAGTTCTTCTGGAGGAGAGTTATTGACAGCCCAAGGTTTGGTTGCTATAGAGAAGACTCTGATGAAGATGGAAGGATTTGTTTCAATAAACTCAGCTGACCTCTTCTTCAGAGAACAATTTTCTCTTATCGATGTAACTCAATAGGACTTTAAATGACAAGATTCATGTGCATCCTTCACAGCATAAATCTGCTGGTCTAGGGCTTTTTCAGTTGTGCATCTCCTTGAGTGGGGAATTGGGTTCTGTAATGCTCATCGCTGCGTGTGACGATGGGAACAACCCATTTCAGAGGCAGGAACTTTGTGAAGGAACATCTGGACTTACCCTGGGTTTTTCAGCACTACTGGCCTTTTCTTTATATATTTATATATATATATATGTAGTCATCAGTGTAATCAGGTTTAAAATGGCTCAGTATTTTTATGACCAGTGAGTATTGATCCTAAAATCGCATTAGAGAGGAAGTTCATTAGCTGGATGTGGGAGTCCTTCTGTCTTCAGCTCTGGAGAGCCCAGCCTGCAGTGGGAATGCAGCAGGGGATGATAGATGGTGGTGGCAAGGGACAAACCAAGAGTCAGCTGGAGAAGGCACCATCAGGAACAATTCTATCCCAGGAAAAGCAGGAGGCGTTGCAGCACTCGCCTTCCCTCACGATTCTGGCGCTGCCAATGCCTCCTGCTCACAGGGCAGGAATTTCTATTAACAAATTTGCTTAAGTGACTAAAAAAGCAAGAGATGATTAATAAAGTGGGAATTCAGCTCTGCAGTGACCTTGTAATCTTCGGTGTGCTTGTGTTTATAAAATCACCGTGCACCTCACTGGGGCCTGGCCAAAGCACATCCTCTGTCCTTGCTGCTCCTGTGTGACAAGAATGATCACAAAGAGCAACATCCATACCCAGTTTTCTTTAATGTCTCTCCCTTTTCCTTTTAGACCTGGTTAAGGAGTTACATAAAGCTGTTCCAGGCTCCGTGCCAGCGCTGTGGGAAGTTCCTGCAGGATGGCCTCCCACCCACGTGGAGGGACTTCCGAACCCTCGAGGCCTTCCACGACACCTGCAGGCAGTAGGAGCCCAGCCCCTGCCCCACGAGGAGTCAGCAACGCTCTGGGACTTTGGGACAGCACCCATGGTTCCACTCCTGAACCTCCCTGTCCCAAGCAGAGAGGTTGCACTGAGACATTTGACTCTCCAACAGCCGTCTGCGAGGCACGTGTGAGACTGAGACGTCTTGAAGGAGATGGTGAGAAGCTGTGTGTGATCCCAAATGATCTGCCTGGGAAGATCTGGCAGTAGTTACCGTTATTCCAGGCTTTAATGAAAATATCCATTGTACAGTTTGCGTTTTGTGACGGAATTTGCAATGCTGAGGACTTTTATAAGCTTGAAATAAATTTTGTATTCCCAAAATTGGCGCTGTTTGTTTCGTTGTTTGATCAACAAAAACCCTTGGGTTTGGTGTGGATTTTTTGGTGCTGCTCTTTTCTTTAGGAAACCTGGAAACATTTAAGCTGAAATCTTGCAAGGCTGCTTATCTGAGTGCCGAGGTTTTTATTGTGGAAGAGGAGATTATGGCATTGATTAAACATGGAATTTCAAAGGCATGTGGCAGCTTGGAAGATGCAATGTAACTTTCTAAGGGGGGGGGGGGAACAGATGTTTCCCTTTACTAAAATTGTAATGAGAAATGTTAACAAAGTCTGCATGTATTAAGTGGTTAGAAAACGTGTGATGAGCAGTGCCAGTCGTGTTTTACAACTGAAAGTAGTGAAATAATTCAGCCCTGAAGCAGAGTTGCTGCAGCACAGACATCCAGCGTGTTTCCTAAATGATTTAAAATGTGCATGGAACACGCTGGAGAAGAGCAGGATCCCTCCCAGCAATCCCTGAGCTTGGAAGGGGTGGGAGAGTTCCCTCCTATGAGCCTGGGCTGTTTTTGCTTCCCCCAGACACAGGGAAAAGTCCCTGGTCCTGACCCAGCCCGGGGCGTAGGGGCTGAAGGGTCTTCTCTGGTATTTCCTTGACTCCACATCTCCTGTGCCACCCCCTGACAGCCAATTTGATTAATTCCACTCTCATCCCCACCTTGTTCCTCTACAGACCACAAAGGCTTCAGTAATCAGCTGATTTGGGAGCTGGGAAGGGGAGCTCTGGAGAACCCTTGTCACTCCATTAATTGTCAAATAAATTGACAGTGCTACAGAGGAATTTTTGAGGTTCCTCTGCCATTGGACAAGCTTCTGTTGCAGGACTGGCTTGTAAGAAAAAGAGAAATTGAAAGAAAATCCTTGTTTAGGACTTTGGAGGCACAGCACTGTGTGTGAAGAATGAGACTGTGTGAGAATGTTGGCAATGAGATCTCTCTTTTTTTTTTTTTTTCCATATTATTATTAATAACAATATTCCGAATCCCCAAACAAAAGAATTACCACAGCAGTGGGAGAATGGCCATTTCAAACCCAGCTGCAGTTGAATCACTTAATGAAAACTTTTTGTGCTGTTATTTGACCCAGGCAGCCTTCTCAGTCCAAAGATCAGCCAAGACAGAACAACGTTTGCATCTTGGATGAGCCCAGGCCTTGGAAATAATCGTCCCCGCTCTCCATCCCGTTACTGTGCTAATTAGAAGTCCTGGCTTTCTGATAGCATAAGCATTTTTTATTTTTTTTTTTTTTTACTATAAAGGTCATAATATGATATCCAACCTGCTTTAGGCACTGCTGGCTGCTCCCTTCTGTTTATGCTTAAATAATGGTGAAGAAAGCAAATCCTGAGGTTCACAAAAGTACTGTGTGCGTGGAATCGTGTCCTGGCATTTGGAGATAATTAGCTGCAGAAAACAACATCGTGCAAGTCTCTTAATTGAGCTTGGAATTTTAAACCTGTAATTGGGGAGTCTGATGGGGAGTCACACCATTCACTGTAGGCACCTCAGTACAAAAATAATTTGTCTTAACTGAAGTGCAACAAAAACCCCTTCGTCACGTGCCTGCCCCCAGAAACTGCAGCAGAGGGATCAGGATCTGCTCCCCTCACCAGGGCCCTGGGAGGAGCAGGGATTTCTGTCCCTGCAAGCCTTGAAGGGCAACCAGTTGGAATGTTTTCATTTTGGGGAGTAAAACTCAGCTTAGGAGTTCCAGCAGGTTGGATTCAGGCTGTGCTTGTCCCTGCTCATTGTCCTGGCAGTCCCTGTGCTTGGTGGCGGTGCCTGGTTGTCCCTGGGGTGTGGATTTCCAAGGAAAGCAGAGGCTGCTGAGAGTTCTGAGTGTGAGGGGTGGAAACTGGGAGGTCACTCCTAAGTACAGAGCCATTCTCACAGTTACAGAATTCCTGTGTTTTTTCTCAGTTTGTCACTTGGGTACTGGGCATTTTAATTATTTTTGTCACCCTTAGAAGGGATGGGTGACCAAAAGCAGTTTAATTGCAGAATGAGGGACTTTGCTCCATTAGAGCTTGCTGCAGTTATTAAAGCAGTCCCAATCTCCAAGGCAAACACCCAGGACCATGATCCATAAGGAGTGGTTGGCTCTCACCTCTTCCAGAGCATCTTCCAGGCTACACTTCTCCTTATACTGATTTCTGCAAGGCCAGCACTGCTGCAGAATCAGGAGTGGCCAAATTGAGCAGAGAAAGAGAGAAAGAAAGTGGTGCAGATGCAGAAACGAGGTGATGTAGTGGCTGTGGCTGTGTGTGAGGGAGCTGCACCATCCCAGGATGGTTCATCATATACAGGACACCTCCAGCACCCCTCCTGCTGCAGGAGAGCTGCAGCCCCTGACCCTGGGCACTGGCACTCTGTGTCACTCACCCTGAGCCCAACCTGCTCTCCTGGGAAGAAATCCCGTTTCATTTTCCCCTCTGCAAGCTCCTCCCGCTGCGCTCGTGGTGCTGGCGAGTGCTAAAGGTTACAAAATCCATCTTTTTGCTAAGAAAGCAACTTAATTAATGTGAAAGTTTCTCTGGTGAGGGGAACCTGCAGCAGATTCGCAGCCGCTCCCCTTTCCCTCCCCGCACCCCTCCCCAAACCACTTTAATTTCTCTGCCAATATTGGACAAATGTAACAGGCTGACTTTTTAATTTTCTACTCCCAGGTCTCCCTTGTCCCCTCATGCATTTTTCATCACAGCTCATGGCTCCCTCCCTGCCTGCCCTGTGAACAATATTGATCGACTGATTAAGCCATCAAGCCATGGCAAACAACTTTAATTTTCTAACCAAAGCCTTTTAGCTCTCTTTCCTTTCTTGTGTATTTGTTGCCTTTTCCCAAAGTTTTGAATTTTGGCTTGGAAACAAATACATTTTTTGAATTAGTGTCTGGGTTAATTGGTGCTATGCACCAGCCAGAGGAATGTACAGGAAAATATTAACCCAGGAATGCAGTAAGAGACCGAGTGCTGTTGGTGTGGTCCCACTTCAAAGCTAAACCTTATGGACAAGGGCTTGAAGAAGACTTAGGGAAGGTTTCCCTTTTCTCTTTGGCCTCTCCCAACAGCTTTCAATTTTACCGAGGAGAGTGGAATCCCATCAGAGCATCCCTGGCCACCCCAACACCTCTTGGGCTCTGGGTACCTGACAGGGCTCCTGCAGTTCTTCAACCCTAAACTGACATCCTTGGCTAAGCCCACTGAAGGCTCACAGGTTTCACCCACCCCACTGCTGCTGCACGCTCCGAAAGCCGCTGGAATTCTGCAAATGTGAGACCCCAGTTGCCTTGTAGAGCCCCTTTAAGCCCTGATGATGATGAATCCCAGGGCTGGTGGCTGGGTAAAAGCATCTTTCTTGCAAGCTCAGTACGTGGTGCTTTCAGTGAGGCTTGTCAGAATCGCTCCGTGGGTTTGCAAATTACTTTTCAAGGTAGAAATGCAGCTTAAATATGAGGATATTTGTCTCTCACTGGCAGCCCCTGGGCTCTGTGTTGTGCTGTGGTGCTGCAGCCCTGGCTCGGTGCTGCTCCTTTGGGCAGCACTGCCCTGTCGGAGCAGGAATGGGGCTTCTGGTGAGTGGTGGGATCCCCATCCTGAGCGTTGCCTCCACAGCTTGTTCTGTTCAGAGCTGTGAATTCCAAAAATGTGGGAAAACCTTCCAGAGGTCCCCAGTCCATGGAGGGTTTGCACGAGGGCAGTGCCAGGACTGGGCCCCTTCACAGCCCTGTGACTGGATTTGCAGCAGCGTTAACCTGGGAATCCATCGCTCCCTGCTCTGGACCAGCACACCCGGAGCCCCTGGAGAGGGGAGATGCTGGCAGGGAGGGGGTGAGGCTGGAGGCCCAGGGTCCCATTCCAGCTCTCACCCAACACTGCAGGGAAACCTCCAAAGTCCCTCCTGCCGCCCACACCTCCGCTGGTGTGACCCTGGCACGGATCCGTGCATGGATTTAGTTCACATCCAGGCAAGAGGGCGGCAGATCAGCCTCAAGCTGACTCTTAGCACAGGTTTCATCAGCGAGTTTGGCTCTTTAGTCCATGTCCTGGGCTCCCTCCCCCAGCACTGAGCAGGAACTGGCTGATGGGGGCTGAATCCCACAGCCTGAGCCGACGTCTCCAATCCCCCGGTTCAGCACCACTGCAAGCCAGGGCTGCTGTTCTGAACTCACCTGGTGTCCTTCAGAAGAGGAGATTTGCTGCAAGTAAACCTGGGAAGGGTCAGCTTCAGCTGGCTTTCTTCACATCAGCCATCAGCTGCTTTTCCCATGGTTATTCCCTGGTTGGGGTAAGGAGGGAATTGGTTGTTCTGTGAGCAACAGCCCCAAAGCAAAGCTGGCTCTGAGTCGCTGGGGTTTGTGTCTCCTCTCTTGCTTTGAGGGACAGTGATTCCAATATCAGATAATTAGTTCCTATAAAGACATGTGTGTGTCATGAACTCATTAGAATTTGTGAGGTTGTCTTTTTTCTTCCCTTTTAAAAGCAAATGATCAAAACAAGAGACATCTCCAGACATGCTCCTTGCTAGCACAAGGAGAGCAGTGACTCTCTGGAAGGGCAGGGCTGTGTCCCTGCAGCAACCAGGATTTTTTATCATCTGGTATTTTATCCTCTGCAAAGTTCAACAGCAGCACTAATACCTGATTACTGGGTTTGTGTCATAAAAATGAAAGGGGGATTAAAAAAATAAAGTATAGCATAGAAATGTAAATGAGTTTTTACTGTCTGTTGAGTTGGGAGAACTCAGGGACACCCGAGCATTTCTCATTTTATTTACTTTTTTATGTTAATAAGGAGGCTAATTTAAAATGGGAGTCCTTGTGGTTGGTAATAGACAGGGTTGTGCTGATTAGAAAGTTGCTCTGAAAACCAGAGGGCCAGGATCAAGGACAGAGAAGTTTTGTTATTCAGGTGCTGAGACTGAGCATTCCGGGTTTAAAGGTGCCCCACACTCTGGTCTTCAACATCTCCAGCAGTTCCTACTAATCAGCTCAGGAGTATTGCCAGAAAACAACAAATAAGTGGAAAATATTAATGGTGAGATCATTTCGAATTCATGAGAACAAATATTTGCGTCGAGGACGTGATGCTGAGGGCGGCACTCGGGACAGTAACGCAGTAATGCTGGGATTTATGTACCCAATTACAATTAACCCGTGGTACCAACATCTCAGCTATTGAGTTTCACAACAAGCTGCTCGTTCGGCATCCACAGGTGAAGAATTGTGAGCAGGAAATTTCAGTGCAGCCTTGGTATAAAAATAAAGCTGATGGAGAGGAGCAGCCTGTGCAGCGCTGCCGTGCCCTTGTGTCTCACCACCTGCACTCCCTCCCTGCATTTTGGGTTTATTAAGGTATTTTCAGCTCTTTTTTTTTTTTACCTTCCAGCCTCGCTGCTCTTGACAATCCCTCTTTAAAATGCTGGAAAGAAAGCAGGAGTGCTTTTTTAAAGTGTCGTCAGCCGGGGCTCGGGGGTGACAATGGGCTGTGGGTTCCCCTCTGTTCGGAACAATCCCGAGCGCAGCCACAGGCAGAGGTGACCTGTGGCCACTGCTCATTTTCTGATGGATGAAAAAGTCTGCCAGCCGTCGGTTCCCGGAGCTGGAGAGGCCGGAACCCGCTGGGGGACCTGAGGGGAAGGGAAATGTCAGATGAGAATGGCAGCTCGGGAGAGAATAAAGGGAATAAAGGCGGTCCCGGAGGGGGGCAGAGCATCCCGGCCCTGGGGCAAAGCCGGGTGATGTCCCGAGATGCTGGATTGAGCAAAAAATTGCTAAACCACGACCTTAACAGGAGGCTTAATTAGATTTTGTTTTCTCTCTCTGAGGTTTTACCCAGCGCTCCTATAAATCCTGCTCCCGTGATAAATTCCTCCTGAGCCAGGAGGTGACTCTGATGAAATGCTCGCGCCCGCTTCCAAAACCCTTCTTCCTGAACTTCCCAAACCTTGGTTTTCTGAGAGAAATGTGCTCCCAGCTAAGGGGAGGGAGAGAAACCGTGCTGGTCCTTCACATCAAGGTCTGCTCTGCTCAGGCCCCGTGTGGTTCCCTGAGTTTGAGTGGTTTTTCTCCCCTGGATCTGCGGATGAGCAACGGATGCTGCTGCAGGATGCGCTCCTGGGCTCAGCTCAGGTGCCACCTGGGTCTGAGGCCGTGGAAGGTTGCAGTTAAATTGGATTCATTGTATTAAGTACTTTTCTCCTACAGAAAAACATGAGGAAATTAATCCCAGAGTATTCAACAAAACCCGCCAAGAAGCAAAGCTGCCAAGCTCTCCCGGTTTGCTTTTTGTTTTCGCCGAGCCCTCGCTGTAATTACAAACATCCGTGAAATTAGAACTGCAGACTGCTGAGGTAGGAGAGTGGAAGGGCCGGGCTGGGAAACATTTAAATTGCTGTGACAGGACATTCTTCCATCCTTAAAGGAGCTGTGGGGGATCAGGAAGGAAGGGAAGTCCTGCCAAACTCACCTGACAACTGCATTAATTGTTCTGGGAAAATACAGGCGAGCTCTCCAAAATCATCCCAGCTGATCCCTGGGGAGTTTGCAGGTGCACAGGGGCTGCTGCCCTGTGCAAGGCAGGAATTCCCAAACTTGCTCAAGAAGCTTTCAAACCGTGCATTTCCCTCACAAACTGAGCTCTAATCTTTGGGTATAGTCCCACCTTTGACTCCTCAGTTTCCTGTTAAATCAGTTAACCTGGTTCATTTGCTTTGTTAATAATCCTTTTGGTTGTTTTACTGTTGCTGGACTGTTACAAAACTCAGCAGAAAGGTCGGTGTTTAGTTTTCATCTATGAATATTTTTAAGGATTTTCTTGGGGAACAAAGGGTGGTTCACCATTGCTTAAAAAAACAGTCAGACATGGGCAGGCTCTGAACTAGAAAAGAGCTGAGTTATCTCTTTTTTAATGCAAGCCACCTTAGAGCACGAGGTGGAGAAATCGATACACCCTAACCCTGGTTATCAGAAGCGCTGAAAATATTCAACATTAAATAGTGGTGATATAAACAAAACCTAACACCTTCAGCCCTTGAGATGAAAAGTGGATTTACTTTCTTTTTCCCAAGTCTGGTGCCACCAGGGCTCTGCACAAGCACTGTGTGAGAATTGCTGGACAGAGAAAGCAAAGCTTCTGAAGGGCATTCAGAAGGCGAAGTAATTAAATTTTTAAAAACATGAAACAAAACAGAAACTAAAGACCCACCTTGAAGTCACTGGTTTTTAAGCTGCACTTTAAATTGGTGCTGCCAGCCAGAAGTTTCTCCTGTAAGGCTCCTAGCACTGAGTAATGTGCTTTTGGTCTGCTTGGATGCCATTTGAGTTCTGTTGTTTTATCACCTTTAGATAAAACTGGTTCTTTTCAGGCTCCTGTTTCAAGGAAATAACTTTAGGGTACCTGTCACTCTGTCCTCTTCCCCTGTTATTTCAAGGAAGCTGCAAAAATAGAGTTTCTTGACTTTTCTTTATTGCACTCAAAGGCCATTGGGGCTGAAGAGTCTCCTGGCTTGTGGCATCCTTCAGCCTGAGCTCTGAGGTGCTTTTGGCACACGTGCTCCTCTCTGTCCTCCAGGTTTGTACTCAGATTTCAGCAGCTTTCCCCCTGTGCTCAGTGTCTCCTGAAATCAGGAGAACCATCTCCTGGTTTTCACTACAACAGGCAATGCTGGGTTTTTACCGATCGTGGAAAACTGCATTTCTTTAAAATGTAAATTTTGGAAAAGAGTTCTATTTATATCTTTCATCCCTCAGATATCAAAGGCTTTACAGCCCCTGTTTAATCATGGATTGATTGATGCCAATGGGAGTTTTCCACTGGCTTCCATAGATCTTGGACAGGTCCCAGGGGGATGCAGCAGCTGCTGAACCTCACGGGGCGATGCTGTAGAACAAGTGGAGATGCTTTGTCAGCCTGAATAAAACACAGGAAGCTCGTGGGTTGGATCCGACCCTGGAGCAGCAGGAGGTCGGAGGTGGGTCTGGGCAAAGAGCCTGGATCCCAGAGTTGATTTAATGACCCCTCCAAGGGTGTCCCTGAGGCCTCTGACTGAGCTTGGGACGTTCTGGAGGCTGAGGCTCAGGGACAGAGGGGACCTGGAGGATGGCACAGGGACAGGGGTGTGCTCCAAGGGGTGTCCATGGGGCCTGGGGTTAGGGGTGCTGGGTGAGAAGGGAGCTGCTGTTTGATTCTGGGTGAGAAGGGAGCTGCTGTTTGATGCTCATCTCAGTCATTATGTGGGAAGGGGAAATGAAGCCTGATGCTCCTGAGGAGGGGGAAAGAGAGAAGGGGTCCAGAGCTCACAAGAGGGATGGGAGGTGATCCATGGCGAGACCCAACAGTCCTTGCATTGTCCCATGGGTGACAAGGAGGTGTCAGGCCCCCAGTCCAGGCTGGGGGAGCGCTGGCCTGGCCTCTTCTCCAGCCACAGTTTGTAGGAAGCTGTTTGTCCCACCAGAATCTGGTCACAGCCCAAGAAATGCCCCCACCCTGTGTCACACAACTCGTCACGCGGGGGGCATGTACTTGGATCTGCCTGTAGGAATATCCACACACGTGGTGTGCTATGGACATAAATCACATCCCTTTTTTTGCAACAGGCTTGATCAATCTGTGCTGCAGATCCCCCACTCCCCCCCATCCATAATGATCTGTCCGTCTGCAGCACAAGATTAATAACAGCCCGTTGGAGAACGTGAAGATGACATTATCTGAAAGGGAGCAAACACCAGCTGAAATTAGGGTTGCAGTGGGATTGACAGTCCCAGTTTCTGCAGGAAGAGGTGAGTGACTGCTCGTTCCCATCAAGAAGCCCTCAGTGCACAGGCTGGCAGTAGAGTGTGGGCAGAGTTTTGCCTGGGGTGGCTCAGCTTTGGGGATGGGGTGGGGTTGGAGGAGCCAAAAGGTGGCACAGCTCCATGAAATGCTGGGGATTGTCCAGAGCATCACCCAAGGCTTTCTGAACACCAGGATTTCACACACATGGGACTAACAGGTACCTTCTCACACACAGCCCTGTGTGAAGAACTGATGGATTTTCTTTTAAAGATCTGAAATCCAAAAGGTGAGGCCCCAAGAGAGGCTTCAAAGCCACCACCCTCCTGTCACACGCTTTCCAGAAGCTCAGCACAAGGAGCAGGCAGAATTGTCACAGCCTTCCCCCCTCTCCTCTGCTCCCTCTCCATCCCCAGCTCTGCTCCACGACCTGTGCTCCAAGGTAACTCCTCCATGTCCTCTACTCATCCTGCTCTGAACTATTCGGTTGCAGCTTTTCCTTCCAAGCTAAAAATACTTTAAAGGTAAACCCTGGGGTGGCTCATTGCACTGACTGATTCTGCTCCTGCCTCCTCCTTCCCCAGCAATTTCCCCACAGCCAGGCTGGCTCTTTTATCCCGGTGGAAACGTGGTATTGATCTCACCACTTTACAAAGGGAGGGGAAACACGGCCCCTTTCATCCTCTCCTTGCACAGACTGATCTCCTTGTCCGTTTTGCGTCTGATGACGGGAGGGTTTTAATCCAGAAGGATTGGAAATCTTTACCTTATCAAAGAATCCCCCTGCTCTGTGAGGCCTTCAGATGGGGGCTGCAGCTGCAGCGAGCAGGTGGAAAAACGGGGAAGCAAAAGGGATGCTGGGCTCAGGAACCAGCCCCAGGTGTTTGTGGGGATGTGGCTGCAAACGGAGCCCAGCTCAGCATCGTGTGGCAGAAACCCTCGAGCAGGGTGGCACCAGCCAGGGCTCCAGGTGAAACCCAAACTCTGTGTTTGTGTAAATCCCCCCTTCCCTCCTGCTTCTTCATTAACTCGGTTGTTTTTAAGCGTGAACACCGGGGCTGTAAATCTGAGGCCATTTCGCAGGTTAGGTGAGCTGTGAAAAGCAGATTTGCACGATTTGCAGATTGCTTGTTGAGGTGAGAGCTAATGCTGCTGACTCACGAGCTGAGCTGATGCTCTTGGCAATCCTTCCCCACTCTCCAGCTATTTCTATGCAGCCCTTCACCCCTCCTGGGTTTTGGTAGCATCCAAAGTTTACTCCAAGAACAGAAGTTTTCTGAACCCAGCAAAACCACCTGTTTTTCCCCAGAATGATGCAAATGCACCGCAGTCTCTTCCAGACCCCGGCCCCCAACATGCTTTTAGGCAGTCTGAGCTCAGACCAGCAATTAGTATTCAGGCAGGAGAGCCTTGGGAGCGGCAGGAATGCCTCGCCTCCATCTTTATTCATAATCCAAAGGCGTGTTTGCTCTCCGGGCTGGGGCTGCTGCAGAGCTGGAGCAGCCGGCTCCAGCTGAGCCCCACAGGGTCTCTCAGGTGCTCCAGGGTTCTGTTGGTTTTTAGCATTTCTGGATCATTTCTGAGCTCAGGCTCTCACCCAGCCTGAGAGGAGCAGAAACCCCTCCTGGCCCAGGGCTGGGGGAAATGCTGGGGCTGAGGGGCAGCAGCACCTCCTGCTGTGCCTGCTTGGTTTTCTCTGCCCATCACACCCACCTCCTGTAGCTCCTCATCTCTCTGCAGCTGGCATAAAGCTGCCTCCAGGTACGAGCTGTGTTTCCATTGACCCCTTGGAATTCTGCAGCAGGGCAGGGGAGAAAGGTTTTCCTGCCCTGAGCATTGCTCCCACTGACCCAGCAGCTCCAGGGCCTCCAAGATTGGGGAAAAACTTGTTCTTCCAGGACTTTTGTGTAGAAATGGGATTTCTTTAATCCTGGCTTCTCACTGTGGTTTGCATCCTCCTCCCAGTGGATCACGAGCTCTGCAGGGTTAGCAACATTTCCCAGCACCTGCTGCGTGCCTGGGCTGGGATTTTCTGGGAGGAAAGGGTGAGGAGATGTGATGCCTTTGAGGAGCACGTCTTGATCTCCCTGGCTGGGACACCACGGTGTCCTGAGCTGCCACAGAGCAGCTGCCACGAGACAAACACCTCCCAGGCTCCATCCTCGCACTGCCCGGGGAGAGGCGGTGACAGATTAATCTGAACAAAGATTGATCAATAATTTATGCTGGTGTTCTCACTCACCTGGGGCTTAGACAGACTTTGATATGATCTGATGGGGTCGGGTCCACCCTGCTTTAATTAAACATGATGCTGAAAATTAAAAGGAAAACCTATTGGCTACTGGAACTGAAATCAATCTGTGATCAGTAACGAGAGACTGATTAAAGAGGTGATGCCCAGCAAGGAACGGGCAGGTTCCGCAGACGCTTCCTGAAGGCGAGATTAGCGGGACATATTGAATGTAAATACAGCTATTGGCGTTTTGTCACGGCGTGGCCTTTAGCAGCCGAGCTGTTTGTGTGCCTTGATGAATGGCTTTGCACCAGGGAAGGTGCTGCGGGAATTCAGGGCTGCGCCGAGGCTCTCCCGGAGCATCTCGGGGGGGTTGGATGGGGACAGCAGGGAGTGGGGGAGCAGCAGAGCTGAGCCCCCTGTGCCCACCACAGCCCCGTCTGGTTTGTTGAGGGAGTTGCCCACCTTTGCCTGTGCAAAGGTAACCGCAGGGATGGGGTCTGGATGTCCCGGGTGTGCTCCTGCCTTTCCCCTGCGCTCTGCAGGAGCGGAGCTGCAGCAGGACACGCTCCGGACCGGGAGCAGCGGGCGGGTTAATCACCGAGCGGGTTAATCACCGAGCGGGTTAATCACCGAGCCAGCGCTGGGCAGGCACTAATTAAGCAGCGTTGCATTGGCCCAGGGACACGGAGATGCTCCAGGAGGAGCGGTGATACAGCAAGGAGCTTGAAACCGGAGCCGACAGCACAAAACTCGGGGTGTGGGGAAAAAAGAGAGACCGAAGGCAATGGTTTCACACCGAGATCCTCACCCTGGAATGGGGCAGCGCTTCAGGTGGCCCTGGGCCACCCCTCCTGCGGGAGCTGCTGTCACTGCTGTGATGAGGGAAGGGCCTGGGAGCACTCCCGGTCACAGCTCAGAGCATCCCTGAGTGCAGGGACCTTGCAGCTCTTCGCAGGGCTGGGTTTTTCACCTGAAAAGCAAAGAGGAAAAGAAGCCGAAACATTTCCTCTGTTTCCAGCCCACCCTCGCCCCTGCTCCATACCAGGCAGGGTGGACAAACAGAGTTTTTCCAGGCCCCGTGTGTCACTATCCTTTGCTGTCCTCTGCAGCTCCCTGACAGACCCTGCAGAGCCCTGGACAGACGGACAGTGGGGACAGGGATGGGGACAGGGACATGGATGGTTCCTTCCCTCACCTGCTCCAGTTGCTCTTTTTTAACTTCCCTGCCAGTTTACAGGAGGAAAGAGACCGTGGGGGAGAGGTCCAGGATTTTCAGGGTTTCAGAGGCTGCGGGGAGGAGATGGAGTCCCCTGGCGAAGGCAGAGCTGGGATAAAATCCCCTGGAGCTGTGCTGCGCTGGGGGAATGGCTGCGTTTGGGGGCGAGTTGGAGAGGAGGAACAAGGTGACTTTTGTGCCTTGGAACAAGCCTTGGCCATCAATTATTGCAGGATGGTGGAAAGAGCTCAGAAATGGGGGTTTGTGTGTGATGGGCACCACGGGGACAGGGACAGGGACAAGGCAGGTGAGGGGCAGCACGCAGGCCGAGGGACCTGCTGGTCACTCGGGGGGGTTGGAAGCTGCTTCCTTGCCTGCCTGCCTTGTTGGGGCTTTGATTCCTCACTGACAGCACGCTGAAGGATTGATCTGAGCGGGGATAAATAATTCATGAGCTTTTTTGGGTTTTTTGAGCAGCTGTGAATTCTGAGACGTGAGCTCTGCACAGCAGACGCTGTTGGGACTAAAAGAACAGTTTGAGGAGAAAGCTGTATATTTTTGTTGTTGTTGTTGTTGTCTGATGCAGTTTATAATTTTTAATCTCCTTTCCCTTTTTCTCCTTTATTTTTTTGCTCATTGTTTTCTTCCCACACACGAGGCTGGTTTGCTCCTGAGGCTCTCAGCAGGCGGCTGTGGCAGAGGCAGCGTCCCAGCGTGAGGGGATGGCTCCACCAGCCGAGGGCACCGGGAGGATCTACAACCTCTGCCTGCAGGGAGAGGCTTCCCGAGGGTGTTCCCTGCTCACAAATGCACCTCAGATCCACCTCTGACCATTGCCACCTACAGAGTCTGTGCTGCTCCAAGCCCTGAAGTTCAGGGGGGTTGGATAATGCCTTGATTCCTGTCTCACCATCAGGGAAAATGGGAGTGGGAGCAGAGCGTGGAGGGAGAGGGGCTGAGGACCTTTCCCTGGGGGTGTTTGGGCACAGGGCTAGAAAAGCTGATAGGCAAAAAGTGCCCCCAGCCCTGGGTGAAACCTCTGTGACAACAGACAGGTGATTAAATGGTATTTAATGTCTCCCAGGTTATCAGGTAGCATTAGCGGAGACCCCTCCTGAATTTTTACCGTCAGTTTAAAATCAGCCATGCAAAGATGTGAACATTGGAAGGAGAAGAATTTCCAGCTTTACCCCCTGATTTCACTGAACACCCACGGGCTGACTCCGGGAGATCCCAGGAAGGGAAAATGGGGTTCAAAAGATTTCATAAGGAAAAATTAATGATAAAAATATTCTCTTGCAAGTCAGCCAGAAGTTTTATAGCTGGGTTCCCACCGGAGGCAGGCAGTGCAGGGAGGCAGCTGCAGCCACATCTGGGGGGATCTGCGAGTGCCAATAAAAGTCAGTGCGGAAAAATCTTTGCTGTGGAGAAGGTTATTTAGGAAAACAAGAACAAGAGGCAGCCCCTGCAGTGCTGAGAGGTCTGTGAAGCTGCCTGGGAGCCCCTGAGAGCAGCGGGCACTGCTGCTGCCATCGACCTGCCGTGGAGGGGAGGAGGGAGGTGAAGCAGGAGCTCTTTGCCTTCCTGCCCCCCAGACCAGCCCAAGTGCTGCTGTCTGAGCCTTTCCTGGGATGCAGGGGAGGCTTCTGCAGCCCTGTGGAGAGAGAAGAGCTGAGACTGGACGTGTCCCTCATGCTCTGCACAGCTGAGATCTTCTCCAGGGGCACAGGGACAGACCCTCATCCCCCCGGGAGAGGGCTGGGCTTGGGGCTGGGGCCTGGGTGGCTCCACAAGCCCTGTTTCATGGCTTTCACTCCAGCATGGGCTTTTCTTTGTCCCTCCAAACAGCTCTTGTTCGCCACAGCAGCAAAACTGGTGCAAAACGTTTATGGGGATGTGGCCATGTCCCAGGGACAAAGGTGTTTGAGGATTTTCACCACCTCACCTGACCCTTCCAGGATTTCATTTGTGTGCTGTAGCAAACGTTGGACCTGGGAGGAAACTTCAGGGATGTTGGGGTCACCATTCCCAGCAAGTCCTGCAGGCCCTTGGATCCCGGGAGCTGATGGAGCTGCTGCTGCAGCTCCTGAGAGGGGAGAGGATGCCACCCTGACGGGCACTTCGGGCTGAGTCTCATCAGCCATGAGCGGTTTCAGGCTGATAAAAATTATTCATGAACTTGTGCTGAATTAGATGAGGACTTGATGAATGGGGGGGTTGGCTTTTGTGTCAAAATGTTTCTTCATAATCCTTAAAAGATGGAGTATCTCCACTCTTTGTTTCGAAATAATGTGAAAATAACTAAATTTGGCCAACACTAATTTCATAAGAAAGAAGAACACCTACACAGCGTGAGGCATTAGGTTTAGTGGCAAAACATCTTTGGTATTTTTTTTCATTTGCTTATTTTGACATGGGAAGGAGGAAGCTTGGGGGGATTTGGTTTGGTTTTTTTTTTTTTTCCCTGAAGGCCACAGCAGTTTTTATATTCCTGCCTTTTGCCAGGTGGGTGGAGGTGCTCAGGAACAGTAAAGCAATATTTGTTATTTAATTCTTGGCCTGTTACAGAGAGGAGGAGGAGGAAGGTACTTCAGCAACAGTAAGTTATCTCCAGCATGCCAGGCACACAAAGGCTGTTCCCCTTGCTCCCTGCACCTCAGTGAGCACATCTGCCAGCCCAGCACCTTCCTGCAGACCCCGGGTTCCCCTCCCTGGTGAGAAGAGCGACAGAGAAGCCGCTCAGGCTGGACATGTGGGTGCTTAATCAGCCAATTAATTAATCAGTCTCTGGGATCCAGCTGCCAAGCCAGTTTAGCTGGGTTTTGTTTCTCTTTGGTGGCTTAATGATGCTCACAACAACTTTTCCTTTGGACCAGGCCACGGACTTGCAGCAGCAAAGCCTTGACGTCAAGAGCTTGATCTGCCCATTCCCACCCGGCTGCCACGGAGGAGGCGCAGCTGTGCCAGGCAGAGGAGAGAAACACTTGAAACGTGGGATGAAGGAGGCTTCAAACGTCTCTGCTGCCTGCAAAATGGATTTGTGTTTCCAGCTCCCTCCCTGAAAGCCACAGAGATCACAGGGAGGCGCTCAGAACAGGTGGAAATCCGCGGAGAGACATTGCTGATCCATGGCAGGATGTGTGATCATCCCTGGGAAGGGCTGGGGTGGGAGGGGTCGCTGGAATTCAGACGGATCCTGCTCACACATTTCCATGGTGGGGTGGTGGAGCCCAGCACCGAGCGGGATGACGGGAGTGGGACACTCACATTTCTTGCACTTGGAAAAACACCGAGATAGCTCAGGAGGGGTTTTCCTTGGAAACTCTGCTCAGAACGTGGTTCCTGTTGAGGAGCAGAGCAGCTGCCTGCTCTGTCCCAATGCAGAGGGGTGAAGTGAGCACCTTCTCTCGGAGCTGTGTCCGTGAGGGAGGTGCAGCATCACTCCACGCTGGCTCTGACTGGCCTTGGAGGAGCTCAACAGCCAAAAAGCAGGAGGGAGCAGGATCTATCCCACATTCCCAGGATTGTGTAGGAGCTGAGGGATGCTGCAGGACGAAGACAGGCCCTGGGTGTGCTCCTCTGCCTCGGGGTGACGATCCCCGGCTGTCACATCCATCCCGCTGCCATTCCCGTGCAGCTCCGGCTCCTCCTCGGAAAAGTTGTTCCTCTCCAGAAAAGGTGCCACAAAAGCCACTGGGGAAGGAGGGCTGCTGTGGGAGGGGGAAGCCAGTCCCGTTAATCAATAGGAGATCAAATGCTCCCGGCCCGAGCGCGCGGTGCAATTACGGTTATGAGATCGCGGGTAGTTAGCACATCGCTGCTAATTAATTTGCTGTGTTACAGGAGCTGGCAAAGGGCTGCCGGCGCCGAGTCTCCGGCAATAATTCACCCAGCAGAGAAAATGAACCATAATGAGAACTGATGGGCAGCTTCAATGGGCAGGGCTTCATCCCAGGGGGGAATACCACTGCATTCCCAGCTCCTCCGGGAGTTTCCACTGTCCCTGACACCAGTGTGGAAGGAAGGAAACCCCTTTTATTTTAGCCAAATCTGTGCTGGTTATTCAGGAAACCAGTTGCTGTTAGCACCTTTTACGTAAAAATGTTGTTCATAGCCCTGAACAACACCCACAGCACAGCTGTCAATCAGACACGGACACCTCCGTCCTGCAGAGGGGAAGGAACAGGTGGTGGTGGAGGTGGGATCCCCAAATCCCTCCACACAACAAGAGCAGGGGCCTGTGGGGGGCCCTGTGTCCTCCTGATGTTGCCCAGGCCGTGCTGGTTTCTGGTGTGGTCAGCAGAGATGGGCACGGGGTGTCCATGCCTGAATGTCACCTGTCCTGTGCGAGGTCACCTGTGCTGCACTCGTGGTCCTGGAGCATCCCAGCTCCTCGCTGCTGTCACTGCACAGCAGGTGTTTAAACAAAAATACAGGAGAGAACTGATCCTGGGTGCTTGAAGGATGTCTGGGAGCAGACAAACTGCTCTTGAATGCCTGGCCATGACCTCTGTGGAGCTCCTGTCCTGGCTGGGACCCTGGGCTGGCTGCTGGCTCTGCCTCCCCCTGAACGGCCCCAGGTGCTTCTCAGGGCCTTGGACAAGTGCCCAGTGTGCTCCTGCCTGGAGCCAGGATCTCATTAGCTCACAGTCCAGTGCTGGGCTGGTGCTGCACGTCTGACTGCCCTTGTAGTGCTCCTGCCCTCCCTGGCCTGGGAATTACTTCTCCACCCAAAAGCAGAGGATGCTCAGAGGCTCCTGTGCGAATCGGTCCAGAGAAGGGACCAAGGTGCTTCCAGGGGTGGGACTGGAGCTTGGTTTGGGGTGAATGTCACCCTGGGGCATTGGGCAGCAGCTACCCCAGGCCTCTGGGAGAAGCTGCTCCTTCCACCCACTCCCAGAGGCTCGTCCTTGCTCCTTTGATCCAACCGGAATATTCTGTGTGTCCCCAGAGCTGTGACGTGCCATAGCCCAGGTGTTCAGGACAAACCCAGGGTGGACAAAGCTGGGTGCTGGGGCTCTCCATCCCCAGGGGATCCCAGGCTGGAGCAGGCTCCCTGCTGCAGGCTGGCCCCTGACCTCAGCTAAGTCACTCTCAGGGCAGGTCCTGGGGAATTCAGGCTGGACAGAGCCTCTGGAACAGCCCGGGTTCCTCTCCCTTTCTTTTGTATGCAAAACTGATAAAGAAATAAAGAAACAAACCCCAACCATAAAACCAAATCAAACCCAACCAGTTCTTCAGCTTTATTTGGATGGGGGCCCAAAGCTCAGTCTGGCACAGATGGAAATCCTATCTGGGGCTACTGACTCACGGCACTAAAAAAAACCTGTTAGTCAACGTTCAAAAGGGCTGGAGCTTCTGAAGAAACCCTCCAGGGTCCCCAGGGGGATGCTCCACTGGGACTGCTGTGGGCAGGGACTGTTCCCTGGGAGCTGCATCCCCCTGGGGTGCTCCAGGGGTGATGGGTATTGAGCTCTTGAAGCCTCAGCAGGGCAATGATGTGGATGTTATTGACCAGGATCTTCGCCTCCCCCTCTCCTCTTTACTGATTTCCCATCCCTCCCCAGTGCGCTGCGTTTTTTAATCCATCCAGGTCATGGCCTGCTTGAGTGGGGCCAGCCATGGGGTCAGTACTAACGATATGCTAATGAGGCTGGGGCAATCAATTCCCCCTAATCAGGCAATCGATCCCCACTGCAGGTGCTTCTGATCTTGGGCTGTGCAGGAGCAGCATTTGATTTTATTGTTGAGGGGTTCTTTCAAGCCTTTTGTCACAGCAGATATAGACTTGGAGGAGACTTATGTGTCTTACAATGAAAACTAACTTAAAAAAAAAATTTATATATATTATAAAA
>VZTJ01003414.1:945711-962253 GCA_013397795.1 Orthonyx spaldingii | reverse complement strand
TTTTAATATAATACTATATATAAAATTATCTATATTATCAAAAGAAGGTTTGGGGATTGGAGCATCCTTTTGAACACAAGTGCTGTTTTGCTGGAGGTGCCTGCTACAAAATAGTGGGGGTTTGGGGGGTTTTTGGTCTCCTGTCTGCTGTAGTAGCCACAAGCAGATGCACAGGAGCGAGCAGAAACAGGATTTTTGATGTTTGAGCCCTCTAATAGATTTTAGTGTCAACTATTTTTAGCTCAGGGAATTTCCTGAGCCTGGTGTTGTTTGCCCCCGTCTCACTGAGCTCCTCATTCACTCTCCCCTTCAGTTTTTTTTCCACACTTGGATAAGAATTTCAGAATAAAATAATAAATAACCATCTGTAGTCCTTGCACCAGGAAGGGTCACCTGAATCATTCCCTCTGCACCTGGATAAGGAAGAGGTGTTGGGGAAGGCGACTGTGAACCCCACACACACTTCCCACTCCTTGGGTTTCGGTCTCATTGCAGCTGGAAAAGTTGGAATTAAAGTTGCATGTGTGTAATGTGGCACAGTCCCAGCGTGGGAGCAGGGATGTGCATCCAGGCCAGGCCTCCAGCACATGGATTTAGTGGGAAACGCTCTCACAGTGACCCCAAACAGCTCCTCCCTGGGCTCGTGGTGACGCTCAGCTCCTGGCACAGCCCCGACACCAGGACAGCACCAGGGCTGGATCATTCCTTGGCCCCAGCAGGAGCTGCAGCATTGCCACCCAGCAGGCTCGTTGGGTTAATCAGAGGTGTTGGGATTTATGCTTTTGCCTGGGGCAAAACCCTCTCTCCAAAACAGCCGTGCCCCGAATTAACCCGGGCAGCACCCACAGCCCTCCACGGATCCAGGCGTTCACCAGGGCTCAGATCCCCTGTTCTCCCTCAGCCATGCCCAGTTACTCCAAGGGAAACAAAATAAGGATCCAAACAGCAAGAAATGCACTTCAAAAGTGACCAGTGCCTCTCAAGTGACAGCACCTGGGGGCAGAAGGAGCAAATCAATCCCTGGGAGGGGAAAGTGCTGGCAGCACCAAACACAGCTTGGGAGCAGGGGATAGCCAGAGGTCCTGCAAAGATGATGGAGGAGCTGCTGGCCTGAATAATGTGGTGGGTGGCAGAGATGGAGGTGGCCCTCAGGGTGCACTGGGAAGTCTCTGGTACTGCCCACAGTGCCAGCGTGGGGCTCACCAGCAGCGTTTGCCCCGGGTCTGGGGGAGATGGCAGGGGCTGTTTGTGTCATGGGGAGGTGAACCTTGTTGGACATGTCTGCCAGCAGGTCAGTTAATTCTGCACCTTTTTTCCCCCTGATCAGCCTGTCAGTTCCGATATTATCATTAATTAGAACACATGCCCAGAGTCAGCGAATGCAGCGTGAGCTGTGGGCGCTGCTCGTCCCGGGCTGATCCTGGCACATCCCGGCACCCTCCCCAGCACTCCGGGTGCCACGGAGCTCCCTCGTGCCTGCGGTGCCCGGGTGACCACGGGCTGCTCCCGTGTGACACCGCAGCTCTGCCAGCGCTGCTGAGTCAGCAGGATCCGCGCTCCCGCTGAGTCAGCAAAGCCGGGGCCGGGCTGTGCCCGTGGGAGAGCGGGCGCTGCATCCCGGGGGGAGCGGCCACAAACGAGCTCTGGCGAATGAAGCAGTGGGAGCAGTGAGATGTTTCTGTCAGCCCGATGTCATCTGTGGCCGGGCAGTGATCCCGGTGTAGCCCCAGCACGGAGGGGACCAGAGGAGAACCCGGCCCCGCAGGCACTCGGTGCCAGGGGATGGTGCAGCTGAGCTTAGGGCACTTCTGGTCCCACAGTCGCCCCAGGAATGGATTCACCGTGCTGGGCTCTGAGGTCCCCCAGCGCAGACTGAGCGGGTGCCACCCCAGCAGACGCTGCAGGGCTTTCCAGGCCAAAGCCACCCCCAGGTGTGGCAGTGGCTTCCCCAAACACGGGGGTCACTCCAGCCACTGAGCTTTGCACCCCCAGCTCAGCCCCTGCCCTGGCCAGAAAGCAATGGGGTGTTTGGGGTTCTGAGCTGGGCACAGTCACCTCCCCCTCCAGCACTCCCTGTGCCAGCCCCTCCTCATGTCCATCCCCTCCTCTTCCCTCCAGCATCCTTCTCCTGGGGCTGGCATGTCCCTGATCCCACTGCAGCTTGTCATTGTCACCAGTTGCAGCCGGAGTTGGCATCGCCCCTCTCAAGGTCGGGAGGAGCTTTGAGGTTATCTCTGTGCTCTCCCCAGGCTCCACTTTCCCACCACCACGCTCCCTTCATCAGCAAGAAAACCGTCTTTTCCTAACACTTATTAAGCCCTAATTTTCATCTTATTCATTACTACCAAGTCATTAAGCTGGCAAGGAATTAAATGAGGTGAAATGAAAAGAATTGAAAGAGACCGAAGAGTTTGGGGTGGTTGGGTTATTTTTTAAAAGAGACCAGAAAATAATCGCCCAGGATTAAGCAGGTGAGAGCAACTAACCCCGTGGAAGGGCATGTAAGACTCAGAGACGAGCTTTCTAATTAAAAAGAGGCATTGAAGAACCCCGGGGGGCATCTGTCTGCTCCTCCCTGCTCCACGAGGTGACAATGAGGACATGGGGCACTGTCGGCCCCCAGACAGTGAAGCAGTTCCTCTTTAATAAAGCTCAAATAAAAGCTGCTGAAATGGGGGGTTCAGGGGACCCTGTGAGGCTTCCAAAAACAGCCTCTGCCAAAGTCTGTCAGTGCCAGACCAAGGCCCTGAGCTTTTATTTGTATATACACACGCATGAATATGGAGGGGAACGTTTAGGGATATTATTTAATATATTGATATGATAGATATAAACATGCTAATATATTAATATGTATAAATACATTTAAATATATGTCTGTATGTATAAAGCCATCGCTTATAAATACATTTAAATATATGTCTGTATGTATAAAGCCATCGCTTTCAGGGAACAATCTTTGACCCAGGGCTCCTGGCACAGACCTGGATCATCTCCATACTCTGGGATGGGGCTTAGATTTCCCTGGTGAGCATCAGGGAGGTGCTCACAGTCCAGCTCTGAGGAGAGCTGAGCCCCGTGGGCGACCTGAGCATCCCATCCCTTGGTGAGTTCCTCACACCCCCATTCCCAAACCCGTCTCCAACCCAGGCTCCACAGCCGCCAGGCATGTCACACCAGTCTGTGGCTTTCTTCTATTTTTATTGTTGTTTCCTCAGACTGAATTAAAATAACAGTTCTACAGAGCAGTGTCAGAGCTGCCAGAGGAATCCCATCTCTCTGGTGACTTCATTAGCGCCTGTGCCTCCAGTCAGCAAAGTCACGGGGCTTTATTAGTGCGTGGTGGGTTTTTTTCTCTTGCCCTCATATGCAGAACCCTCATTAGTGGGAAGATGGAGCACTAAAGAGTCCCGTTAAGTTTCCATCCAGGTTTGTTTCATCTCCTCCTTTCCTGACACGATGCCCCACCACCTCCAGCTTCACCGGCAGCAGAAGCACGTGCACATCTCTCACCAGCACACCTCTCTGCCTGGCCTGGACTGGTGTTACTGGTTTTAAACCCACCTGGGCAGGAAGGTCTGAGTTCCTGGAGTCCTGACCCAGCTGGTACCCAGCAGGCTGGGGTTTTTTCCCACCTGCTGCTTCCAGCCCTGCTTCGCATTCCACACAGCCCTGGGTGAATTGTGACCCTGCCGGTCTCCCGTTCATTTTTGATGCATTCAGGATCGTAAGAGGCTGTTATTTTATGATGGATTAACGACGCTGTATTTGCTTTTAGCCTGTTTTATGGTGCCCCAAGTGCTTTGGCTATAACTCTTCTGTTTATTTGTTTTATTATCCCAACAGGCTGCTGATGGAGATGACTGTGGAAACACCCACTTTCCCCACCGCGGGCTCCCCCAGAGAGGCTGGAGGAGATACCCCACCCCAGGTAAGGCACAGCTCCCCTGTGCTCTGGGAATGCTGCTTTGAAGCTGGGCTTGGGGGATCAGGTGGGCTGGTTGTGAGGTAGGGGCTGCCTGGGCAGGGAGGGAGGGAAAGGAGAAGGGGATTCAGGAAGCAATAACTGCTTTAATTCAGTGACTTTCTCAGTGCATCCACCCACCGTGTGCAGGGCTGGGCGTGGGCAGCACCCTGGAGCAAGAGGAGCTGGAGCGAGGAGCCGAGGGCTGAGGAGAGGCAGAGAGGAGCTGTCACTGCTGCAGGTCACATCCACCTCTTGCCATCCCCACAGCCGGAGCCCTTCTCCATCCTCACCTGGGTGCAGGTGTGCTGCTCCTGAGACAGCCTGTGCAGCCAGGTAAGGTTTGAAAGGCCTCGGGGTTCTCCCCATCTTTGGGGATGACCTTGGGGGTCTCCCATTCTCCCACCTCCCCTCCCCTTTCCTCCCCTCCCCAGGGATACCTCTACATTCACAGAGAGGTATCTGAGCGCCAATAACCCACACTGGGCTGGTGGATGTCAGCACCAAGGGCCAGACTCCATTTCAGCTGAGTTCCCAGTAGCAAAGATCAACTGGGAGCTTCGGGGATTAGAGCAGTGGGTTGGAGGGGGAAAGGAGAAATGAAAGAGGAAAATAAACATAAAAGTCATACAAAACAAATAGCTGGCAGTAATTCCATTAAATCAGATGTTTTTAAAAAGGAAATATTAAAATATTAACTATGTAATTAAGTATTTATTAATTAAAAAAGAAGCCAAGCCGCATTAAGCTGAGCAAAGCCCAAATCGTGCAAATTCTTGTTTAGTTTGGCTGCCAGCTCAATGGACCTTGATTGTGTCTCCCAGGGCCTTGGGCTCAGGTCTGTCAGAAGGACAGGGAAGCAGATTCCTGAAGTTAGAAGACCAAAATCCCCTCAGCATTTCCAGTTTCCTGCTCTCCCAAGGTAAGAACTGCCCATGTTGGCTTTTCCAGTGGCTCCTTCCTGCAGATCCCCACAGCTGCCTGTGGAGCTGGGCTGGCACAGGCGAGGGCAGGGCGATGGTTCCCCTGGCTGGGCATTGCTGCCATCCCTCCAACCTTTTAGCAATCCCTCCTCTGGTGACATTCCAGCGTGCTGGGACCCATGTCCTGCTGTCCTCGACCTCCCAGGCTGCAGGAACTGGATGTGAGGTCAATCACTACGGCACAGACTGGGATGTGTCAGCACCTGGTTTGGGGGAGACCTCAGTGTCCCCCTGCGAGGATTTGGTGTCACCAGGCCTGTGACTTGTGTGGCTGGAGCTGGTGCCAGGGTCACATTGAGCTCTCCCAGCCGGCTCCTGGGCAGCACGAGCTGTCTGGTGCCTCTGACAAACTCATCTGTCACCGAGTGAGGGCCACGGGCTGCGAGACGCCGCAGAAGAGCGAGAATTAAAGAGGGAGAGAGAAAGAGCAATCAATACATTATTTAGCAGCAGGAATGCAAATGACAAAAAATTAATGAGGCCTCTCCCCCCCCCTGCACCCTTCCCCCAGCCCTCCTTTGCTGTAAGATTGCTGACAAATTCTCTGGAAAATATCAAAACAGCCGGAGGGTGTAACCTGCCAGAGTGATGCACCATTATCTATTATTGATGGAAACCTTGACAAGTTCCCTTTAAAAAAGGAGAGAGAACGGGAGGGAGAGAGGGGAAAAAAAATTGCATCTAATCTTTGTTTTAAAGCTACAGTTGCTCATTTTCTCTTCCCCGAGGGCGGCTGAGCAACAGAAGCTGTCATCGTGGTGTCAATCGTGTCCCTGAGCCCCGGCGTGGCCGGGAGCCTCCGGGCTGGGCTGGGCTGGCAGGGAATCCACGGGGTGCACGTGGAGGAGGAATGTTTGTTTCTTCCCCTGTAAAGAGTCTTTTAAGCCTCATTTAAAGATGAAATAGGGCTGAGCTGGCAGAGACGGCGCTGGGGATTGTGTCTGGGGAGAGGTTGGGGGCTTGGGGTAAGAGGGGGGGAGAAGATGATCAAAGGAAATCATGTGGTAGATCCAGGAGGAGAGAGCGGCTGTGGGACAGGAGGAGGAGGAATTCCTGGCAGAAAAAGTGACTGGGGGGGGGAAAAATATCCAGCAAGTTCCTGAATCGTATCAAACCCCATCCTGAGCAGCAGAGGGGCGAGAAACCACGGTGGCCAGCACAGAGCCACTAGCAAACAGGCTGGCGAGTGACACGCTGCAGGGATTAATACTTAATAAATGTCACTGGCCTCCTGACAGCTCCTGACAGCTCCACTGCTTTTTGGCGAACCAGCAAAACCCTCCGGATAAAGCCTGTGGAGCAGGTGGTCTCAGCTGCTCCCGTTGTCCCATCACCCCAAGCCAGGTGCAGCCTGTCCCTGCTGTGCCGGTGTCACTGTCCCCCTGCCACCCCAGCTGCAGACCCCCCTGTCCCCCCAGCCCTGGGGACGCTGTCAGCTGCAGGGCAGGGGAAAAGCCAGTGCAGGTGATGCTGCAAGAGCCCCCCAGCATCCTTCCCTCCGTTCCCCTGAGCCCTCCTGAGGCACCCAGCTGACCCTGGATTTATAACCTGCTTTCCTTCCTCTGCTGTGGCCCTGCCGACAGCCCTTGCTGCCGGGGAGATGTGCAGCTCCAGGGAGGGAGAGCTGTTGTTGCAATGTGGGCAGGAGCCGGGGACTCCCACCTGTGTCCTCGTGCCTCAGTTTCTCCAGGCACAGGCTCTCTCTTTGAGGCCCAGGATGAAGGACACCTCGTAGATGACAGCTATTGTTATTCACTGTTGCTTTTTTTATAGGTCCTCAGAAGTATTTCTCCCATCTCACAGCCAAGTCCCTCAAGGACGCTTACGGGATCTATTCCAGGCAGATGCTGAAATCCAGCTCCTGTTTCCCCATCAGTAGCTCTAGGCCTGTCCTCAGGCTATTTAACATTGAAGGTACAGGAATTACCCTCAGAGTTTTATTTCCCCACCCCACTGTCCTCTGTTCAGCAGAGTCCACACCAGAGACCCCAGAGGTACAAAATCCTGGGTGAGACAGTTTGTATTTTATTAAATGTAATCCTGGCAAACACTGCTGTTGTTCCAGTTTATGCCCACTGGCGTTGTAGATCCTGCTGAAAACTCCACATTCCCGTGACCCTTCATGGCAGGGCACCCTGCAGCTCTGCCTGTTCTTGGTTTGAAGGTACCGTCCTCTAACTGCATTCAGTGTCTCCTCTTTTGGTGCTGCAGGGGCAAATTCGTGCTCCCAGCCACCTCCTCTACCCCAGCCAGTGCTTTGTATGCCTCTGCCATGCCCTCCTTGTCTTCACCTCTATCCCATCTCCTCTTCATCTAAAACTAAATAGTCCTAAATCTTTTTAATCTCCTCTCATGGATTATTGATACTATTTGTTGCAATTCTTTGGATCCTTTCCATTTCTGCTCCATGCTGGCTGAGATGATGGGGTGATGAGCAGGCTCTGCTGAAGGTGACGTTTATAAAGTCACAGCAGCAGCATTTGCAGCTCTGCCGCCTCTCCGTGCGCTGTCCGAACCCGCTCGCTTTGGGAAGGGGCAGCTCCTGCCCATCACATTCCCTGCTCCTGGACCTGCCTGCAGCAGTTCCAGGCTGCTTCCCTATGGGTTCATGTCTCAGGGAGAGCCCATCCAGCAGCAGGAGGATCTGTGTGTGGTTTTCTCCATGTTTTGTTGCAGTAGTTGAGATCCGCAGCCGCATTTCCCTGCCCCTGCTCTTTTTTGAGTTCTCGTTGCTCAGCCACTGCTGGGACTCACAGAGCTGTTCTGAGTCCCTCCAGGCCTTGCTGCTGCACAGCCCAGAGCCTCTCTGGACCCCCCAGACACAGAGGTGATGCTGCTGCTCCCCATGGTCCCTTAGCAGCATCCCTGTCTCACTCCAGCTCTGTCCCAGCACATCCACAGCCTCAGCAGCTCCTTGTGTTTGCAAATCCAGAGCCACCAGGGGGTGATGCAGGCAGTGCACGGGCTCCCATTTAACTGGGGAGGTGGCCCAATTTATACAAAATTATTTGCATCCTCAGGAGATCTTGTGGATTCCAAGGAGGTGGAAGGCAGGGCTCCCCACTGCCTTCTCTTTGTGTCCTGCTCTTGGGGGTCCTGGGGGGAGAAAGCCCCTTTCCCAAAGGGTTCTCCCCACTCATCCTGCTCACCTGGATATTTATTAAATATTACTATTAGTTAAATCAGTTCATTTTTTTGTTATTGGAAAGCAACTGGTCTGATTCCCTGATTTTATCCCTTGGGCTTCCTTCAAGCTGGAGTTTGGCTTTTACTGCTTTTCCAGCTTGCTGAGGGGTTATTTTATTCCTGTTTCAGCCACAAGGAAATGAGTCTTGATGCCCATCTGAAATGTGCTGCATGCTGGGTTTTCTGCCACGCAGACCACAGCAGTGTCAATTTTATCAGAAACTGAGCTAAACCCTGTCCACCTTTAAGCTGGGGAGAAAACAGGATTTGGTCCCATGCTAATTGTACTGAAGACTGAGTGACCTTTTTGCTTTCTCTCCTTATTCCTTGGTAAAATCCAGCCACCCCTAAGCATGCAGGAAACATCCTCCAAATACCACAGCCTGCAGGGAAGCTCTGGAGGCCAAAAGAAGCCAAACTAGGTAACAAAAGAGGATGAGAGCAATTGGAGAGGAGATTGCTGAGATGGGGCTGCCAAAGAATTGAGAAGCTCTGGCTCCTGCAGCGGGACCCCCCCAGCCCAGGTAGGCAGGGTCTCAGCTGACAAGGAAATCAGCATTTCATGGAGCTGAAGGTCACCCCTGGGCCAGCTGCGGGGGGACAGAGAGCAGCCGCCGCGGTCACCATGGTGCTGGAAATGTCATGTCCAGCCAGAGCATTCGTTTTGCTTTTCTATTGTCTGTTGTGCTTAAAGAAAGCTTTGCTGGCAAATGGACTTCATGGGAAGTTTATCTCCCTGCTGCTGACTTTGTGCAGAACAAAACAAAACAAAACAAAAAAAAAAAAAAAAGAAGAAAGAAAGTAAGTAATAATAAAAAAGATCCAACATAAATTCCCAGAAGGAATCAGGAGGTCAGGTTTAAAAAAAAAATAAAGGAAAGAAGAAAAAAACTACACCAAACAACCCATCAGCACCAGCCTGACGATGCAAAGAAGTGCTGTGGGCTGAGGAATAATGGTTTGAAGTTTGCATCATTATTAGAGGGAGGTGACCCACATTTGCAATGCTCTCTGAAATGCATTGGGGCTTGTGTGGAGTCATGGGAGTGATGTGGGGGTCGGTCAGTCCCTCTGTCAGGGCCAGGAGGGCCAAAATGAAGACTTGCATGAGACATTGCAGTTTGTGACCCTGCACCAGAGGGACCTCAGAGGGGCTGGGTGAGAATCACTGGTTCACATTCATTCCAGCTGCCTGGGTGGCTGCTGTGCTCATTAATGAGGACCAGAGGTGCCTGTGCCTCTCTTGTCTAATTGCAAAGGTGGAAGGGCCATTTTACAAAAGGGGAAACTGAGGCACAGAGAGGCCAGCCTGCCCCAAGTTCCCTTTTTGCACTGAAAGCAAACGCGTTCCCTCCCTGCTGTGCTGGTGCCACTCTCTGTTCAGAGGCAGCGCTGCCTTCCCAGGCCTGGATCTCCTGCAGGATTCAGGATTCAGCACAGCTCACTCCTGACCTGCCTCAGGCTCGTTTATTCAGTGCTGGGCTCCCCAGGTGGATTTGCCAACACAGCTCATTCCTGCCCTGCAGGACCTCTGCTATTTCAGACCGTGGCTGCCTGCAGCTCCCCCAGGTTTCTCTCCCCCATCCTTCCTGCATCTGCTGTCAGCTGTACAGACTGTAGGGAGCTTCAGCAACATGGGCAGGTGACACTTTGGCTTGGGTACAAGGTCTCCCCACCTGGGATTGGCAGGGAGAGGAAATCCAGGCTGTCACGTCCAATTACATTTTTCCCTGGGTGACCTTTGTTTCCGTAACACAATTTTTATTATTTGACTTTGTAATATTGATTTTGATTTCCTCTTTTGATTCATTTTCGTTTCGCTCTTTCCTGCAGGGAGTGACTTGGTTCACCTTCAGCATCTGCTTGCTCTGTAGTGTGAGGCAGGAAGGGTCACCTGTCCATGGAAAATGACCTGGAAGAAAAGCAAGGTTTTAAAGAGGGCTTGTGTATGAGCTGGGCTTGCTTCTGGTGCTCTAAATTGGGCCCCTTCATCCTGTCCTTCCTGAGTACCCCTTGGCTTTATGGTGAGCTGTCTCCCTCATCCAGAGGTGGATGGGAACTGCATGGCAATGAAGCAAGTCTGGATGTGGAGCTCTTCCAGTCTTTGCTAGGACCATCTTTTGATTGAAAGGGAGAACTTGCCACAGAAATGTGCCCAACTCCTTGTGTTCCATCTTCAGCAGTGACTGGTGATGGTGCTTCAGATGAAGGAAGAATTCAGTTGCAGCAGGAAAATTTCCCACAGACCTGATGCACTCAGCAGCCTGTGCCATGAGACAAGAAATTCCCTCTGCTCTGCTTGCTCAGTGCACAGAGGTTGGCCAGGGTCTGGGATGCAGGGTGGCACTAGGTGATGTTCCAGCCATCCAGAGGGGATGGGCGTGGGACCATCTGTGTCTCTGTTATCTGCAAAGGGAAAGGACTTCCCAGGATGCTGTTCCTTTGGCTCTGAAAGGAAGAAGGTCTCCCCACCATTCCTGTCCTCAGCAACACAGACTTCATAGCCAGAAGGCTCAGGACAGGCTTCAGAGACCCTGCTCAGAGCTGCTTTTACTCTTCAGGGACAGCACAGATGGACCATGGTGTGGTCAGCGGAGTCAGCAGCCGAGCTCCAGCCACGCACAGCAGAGATCTTTATTCAGTTACCTGCCACCATCCCAATAAACCCCAGGAGGACGAGCCATCGATGTGAACCTCCACGTGTGGGGAGGTGGAAGGACAGCCAGATGTCTGACCACAGAGGAACTGCTGACAGAAACACCTTGGAGTGCCAGACACCTTGTTAGCCAGTATCTGTTGTGCTGGTGATTCACATGCCTATGTTTCCACTGTGAAATACGGTCCCCAGTAGAGAGAAGAGATTAAACCAGAGAAAGAACCTTTACAGCCTTTTCTCCTTCCACCCTCACCTTCCTAATTACTTTAAATGTACAAAGGGTTTGACAGAAATTGTTTAATCTCTCTCTCAGTTTTTCTTTTCAATAATCCCAGAGCCTGGGGTTCTTCTCAGCCTTCCTCCTCAGATCCACCTCATCCTCCTGTGGCAGTGTAAGGCCAACCATTTTTTTGCCCTATTTACTTTTTTGCACAAAAGACTAAGAGAAAGACATCGAAAAGCTTTACTTTAAGCTGCCACTTTGACAGATATATGTGAAAGTGCAATTTATTTATTTTTTTTATTAATCCCCTAGTCCCAGTGCCCTGAGTCTCTACCCTCCTGCCCACCTGGCTGTTGGTGTTTTACGGATGGGGAGCCCTGAAACAGTGAGTGACACACCCCAGACATCCAATGGGTTTGTTGGTCTTGGGCTGGAGATTTGTCTGGGGAACAAAACAAAACAAAACAAAACAAAACAAAGGTCTGTGACCAAGCAGGGAAGGGACCAAGGTGTTTCAAAGCTGGGATGTTGCAATAGGACAAGGGGTAATGGTTTTAAACTGAAATTGGGTCAATTTAGATTACACACAAGGAAGGAATTCTTTACAATGGGGGTGGTGAGGCCCTGGCACAGGTTGCCCAGAGAAGCCGTGGCTGCCCCATCCCTGGAAGTGTTCAAGGCCAGGCTGGGCAGGGCTTGGAGCAGCCTGGGACAGTGGAAGGTGTCCCTGCTCGTTTCAGGGAGTTTGGAACGAAATGACCTTTAAAAGCCCCTTCCAACCCAAACCATTCCATGATTCTGTCACTCCTTGTCCCGCCTGCAGACAGGGGACAGTGTCCACCTTTCGGGAGCGTTCTCGCAGCTGCTTCCTCGGGATAACCACGCCGGGATTCTCTCCTCTTCCTCGCACCGGAGGCTTCTCTCGGCTCAGGGTGGGGGGAGCCAGCGGTGGCCCCCAGCCCCATGTGCCGGCATTTGCTGCCCTCTAGAGCCAGCACCCAAATCTGGCCTTTTTTAAAGGAAAAAGTCGGGAGAAAGCAAGTCCTGACAATCTCAGAATGGGAGAACCAGTGGAAACTCCCCCCGGGGCTCGGCAGGGTGGAAACTCCCCCCTCGGCTCAGGGGAACCAGTCCCACGGCCACGGGGGATGCACAGGGGGAACCCTGACCATCTGCCCAGACCATCAGCTCTCCTGATAATAACAACAATAATAATAACAACAACTTGTCTCTCACTCCAGCACACAGAGCACGGGGTCTGTCACACAGCTGGGACCACCAGCCAGGTACCAGCAGCTGCTGCACGGAAAAACCCTGAACACTGACCCTTCCTCGAGGAGGCAAAAGTGGGGATGTGCCCAAAATCAGTCTCCCATTTGCCTTTTTTTTTTTTTTTTTTTTTTAATCTCGTATGAACTTTGATGCAGCTCATGTCACGAATATTTCCCGGGGGACTGACACGGAGCTCTGTCCCTCTGAGTCTCACCCAGAGCGTGTCCCCCATGACTGTGCTGTCTTCTCCATCCCCGAACAATCCCTCTCCTCCACCATATACTGGCATCCCACTCCTATTTTTTCCACCCCCGAAGACCTCAGAGGAGTTGCAGCCATCATAGGAGATGAGAATCTTGCCCTTCTGCTTTAGTTGCTTCCAATAAATTTCTTTCCCACCTCTTCCTGGTGGCAAAACTTTGCTCCCCTCAGGCTGAGCAGGGGCCGTGCCGGGGCACATGGAGTCGCTGTGGTGTGTTTGTCACTTGGATAAGGTTTTACAGTGAGCTCTTGGAGTCTTAATCAAACTGCAACCACTCTGAGCAGCGATGTTCTCGAGGCCAGTGCTGGTGCAGAAGGCATCGTGCAAGAGGGCAGGTGGCTACATTGCATTTCCCTGAGTAATCCCAGTTATTCCCTGCTGCCAAAGCCCACTTGGACAGCTTTGTTTGGGGTGAATGGCCTCTGCCTCCGGGGATTTCTGCAGGGACAGACACAGCAGGACCCCAGCCCTGATCCCAGGAACCAGAGGGGAGCAGGAGAGCAGGACTGGGGTGGGAACAGCTGGGGATTTCTGCAGGGACAGGCACAGCAGGACCCCAGCCCTGATCCCAGGAACCAGAGGGGAGCAGGAGAGCAGGACTGGGGTGGGAACAGCTGGGGATTTCTGCAGGGACAGGCACAGCAGGACCCCAGCCCTGATCCCAGGAAGCAGAGGGGAGCAGGAGAGCCGGAGTGGGGCGGGAGCAGCCGGGATTCGGGCACAGCACTCACTAGAGGGCAGGAGCGCTCTTCTCCAACCGCGCAGCTCAAGGCTGGTTGGCATTTCTTGCACAATTTCCCCTGTTCAGTGGGTCAGTTGTAAAGTTCGGTGGCTCAGTGCAGGAAATGACCCTGTGGGGCTGCACTTTGTGTCTGCTGGCCTTCCCTGGGTGCTGCCAGCACGGCTGGGGCAGCCTCCATCGAGGGGTTTCTCCATCTGCCGAGTGTTCCTGGCAGGTTTTGCTGCCAGGGGGTTCCTCCCAGCAAGAAACATTTGGGGAAGGAGGCTCCAGATGTTGCCGCCATATCTTTCATGTCTCTGGCTGTAAGGTGAACTTTAGCACTGCGCTCTCATCCGATAGCAAAGCAGGTACCCAATGTATTCTTCATTTCTTCTTCCTGATGTAGCATCAGCATCTGAAAATTTGACTTTTTGTAGGGTGTTCCAGTATTGCTCCTTTTTGAAAGTAACCAGCTACTGCCATCCCTTTCCCTCTATCCAAACGTGCTGCAAGAACCATCCCTGTGGGATCTCACAGCCTGTAACAGCCTGCAAAGTGACATCTCTCTTCACAGATCTCCTCCTGCTCTCCTGGCCACAGCTCTGCCCTTAACAACACACTCAGATGGACACCATCAGCTCTGAGGTGTTTTTCCCCAGCTGACTCCAGGGGATATTTAAAAGCATCAGGTTTTCCCAGAGTTGTGAGTTACATCTTAATGCAGAAACCACAAGAGAAACTCCAGCATCCCCCGGAAGGCAACACATCATGGGCACAACGGCGCTTTTTATATCAGAGGCTATGAAAAGACCTTCCAATTTAGTAGCTGTTCTGTTCATATCTCACATTATTGCACACACGCTCCTTCTCCCTTGCCCAAGTCTGAAAACGGGAGGGTGTAAGAATAGCAGCTTGTTACTTCATCTGTCTGCTTCCTGTGTGTACTCCCAGTCGCGTCTGCTCTCATCAGCATCACCCGCTGCAGCTCCTCGTTACTACTGCTCACTAATACCAGTGAGTCAGCACAGCTCAGCGTGCCTGCAACAGCCACCACTGACATCTGTGTGAGCCAGAGGAGAACCTCGACCTAAATCTTCATTTTCTGTTCGATTTATTAAGCAAATGCACTCAGGAGCTCTCCACAAGCCTCCCAACGAAAAAATTAATGAGCGACAAATGCATGCTCTGCCTCTTAGACATTTCCTCCTGTACCTTCTGCCGAGCTCCGGGTGTGTGAGATGTTTAAACAGGCTCATGAAGTCACTTTCAAAGTTGTATGTAAAGCTTACAGAAATAGCAACCTCGTGAATGATTTATTTGATAAGGGAAGTAAACAGCCTGTGACAGCTCACCAGGCTTCAGATTTATTGGCCCGTAGCACAGGGCTACCTGCAAGTCATTGTTGTGATGTTTGTCCCTAATTAAGTTGTAGAAATGAGTTAATTTTCAAATAGGACCATAATAATTTTATTATTGCCTGGAGCCCTCCCCCCGGGCTGTGCTGTCACTTCCCTCTGGAGCGAAGCCACTTGTCCCCAGGGAGCTGCCACTGCTCCCTGGGCTCAGAGTAAAGGCCGCGTGCAGGTTGGGATGGCAGACACGGAGCTGAGGGTGTCAGGCAGACGGAGCAGGAGCAGGAGCAGGATCACAGCATTGGTCTGTGGCTGCTGTGGGGCTTCCAGCAGCCGTGCTGGGCAGCCCGGGGTCACGTTTGCCACAGCTGCCCTGAGTGTGGGTGTGGGGTGTCTGCAGGTGCTGTGAGGATGCTCTGAGGCAGCAGCACTGGTGTCCTGTTGCAGTCAGCTTTGCACAAATCCCACCTCTGCTCCCTTTTCACAGAATCACAGAGTCATTAAGGTTGGAAAAGACCTCCAATACCATCAAGTCCAACCTTCTAGTGAGTACCACCATGCCCACTAAACCATTTCTATTCATTTTTTGAACACTTCTAGGGTCAGTGACCCCACCACTGCCCTGGACAGCCCATTCCAATGCTTAACCACTCTTTCCATGAAGAAATTTTTCCTAATATCCAATCTGAACTTTCTGGCACAACTTGAAGCCGGTTCCCCTTGACCTGTTGCTGCTTGCTTGGGAAAAGAGGCTGACCCTCACCTTGCCACAACCTCCTTTCGGACAGTTGTAGAGAGTTAATTGTAATTGATTAATTTTAATTTTGCTGCTGACTGCTCCAAAATAAAGGTTCTGCCATAGCAGCAAATTTGGGAAAAGGCAAAACCTGTGAGGCCTGAGGAGATTCTGAAAGGTCAGGAGCATCAGCAGGACATCCCCAGGCAGCTTGGGATGGGGGTCCCTGCTTCTTCCAACCTCTCATCCAGAGGAGTGCATTTTGGGGGGAAAACCACCTGGGTTCCTAGGAGAAGACTGAGAGTCTGGGGCTGTTCAGCCTCAAGAAGAGACCACTTTAATGTGTGCGAGTATTTAAAGGGGGATGCTAAGAAGACACAGCCAAGCTCTTCCCAGTGCTGCCAACCACTGGGACACGAGGCAACAGGCAGGAACTGATGCACACCAAGTTCCACCTGGACACGAGGAAGAACTTTCCAATGCAATGACCACGCACAGGAACAGAGACAATAAAGGGTGTGGAGTGCCCCTCATCGGAGACATTCCAGACCTGTCTGGTCACAATCCTGTGCCGTGTGCTCTGGGATGACCCTCCTTGAGCAGGAGATCGGACCAGCTGACCCTGGTCCCTCCTAGCTGGACCCATCCCAGGATTCTCCTCCTCATCCCAGGATTCCGATGGCTATCCTGGGGTCTTGATGCCCATCCCGGGATTCTGATCTTTATCCCGGTATCCCGATGCCCATCCCGGTATCTCAATGCCCATCCCAGGGTCCCGATCCCACCCTGGTATCCTGATCCCATCCCGGGATCCCAAAGCCCCTCCCGGATCCCAATGTACATCACGGGATCCAGATCCCATCCCAGTATCCCGATGCCCATCCTGAGATTCCGATTCCGTGCCGGGGTCCCGGTGCCCATCCCGGAATTCCGATCCCATCCCGATGCCCATCCCGGGATTCCGATCCTATCCCGGTGCCCGTCCCGGGATTCCGATTCCATCCCGGTGCCCATCCTGGAATTCCGATCCCATCCCGATGCCCATCCCGGTATTCCGATCCCATCCCGATGCCCATCCCGGAATTCTGATCCCATCCCGGTGCCCATCCCGGGATTCCGATCCCACCCCGGGATTCCGATCCCACCCCGGTGCCCATCCCGGGATTCCGATCCCACCCCGGTGCCCA
>VZTJ01003414.1:922026-945109 GCA_013397795.1 Orthonyx spaldingii | reverse complement strand
GCCCGGGCCGGGGCTGGGCCGCGGGGGATGCTCTGCCCGTCCCCCCGGGGGCTGCTCCTGCGCTGCCCCGGCGCTGTTTGGGTCGGGCTTTGTGTCTCGGCCGCGTTTTTCTTTCTCCCTCGCTGTTTTCCTTTTCTTCCCCCCTGATTCTTTTATTTTAATTTTTACGTTCCTGCACCCCGTCCGTCCTTGCCGTGCAGCCGAGCATCAGCACAGCCGGGCGCTGCAGCGTTTTGGGGCCTACACACAGTGATGAATTTCAACTTGTCCCAACTTTCCTCTCCTGGTGTTTGTGCAGGATGAGAAAAGATGAGTCCGTGGGCAAATGTCAGAGGGAACTTGCAGGTTTCTTCCTCCCTCTTGCTCTCTGCCTGGAGTGCTCACGAGAACCAGAGCCAGGGGAGGCTGTTGAGATTCCTCCTGCTCTCACAAGGAAACGCTCAAGCACAAATCGTATTGTCTCTCCGTGCTTCTGGAGTCGTGCGTGGTTCTCAGTTGTCACTTTAGATGGTTGAATGACCCTGTTTTTCTCTGTAGTGGCAGTAGTACGCTTAAAGATTCAATTAGTGTTGTGCAAATCAAGCAGCGAAGTTACATAGTTTAATTATGCTGCATTTAATTAGCAGGGAAAAATCAATGCTGTTTTGTATGTTTTATTGTGAGGAATAGCTGGGCTGTCTCCTCCTGGGGAACGCAGGGCAGCAGCCCGAGCAGGGATGTGCGGAGCATCCAGGCTTCCCAGGACAGCAGCCACGGATGCAGGAGGGATCCCCGTTTCCAAGGAGCAAAGTCGGTAGCGGCTCTTTCTGTTTTTGATCATCCCAGCCTGCTCTGCTCCGGTGCCGCAGGTTCTGGAGCGGCGCCGGGGATGGCTGAGCAGCCTGCCTGCCTGGCAGACGCCTCTCCGAGTAGCACCTCGGCTCGCTTCCAAGTGCTACTCTAGAAATATCGCAGGTTAGTCCCGTGCACTCTCCGTTCGACTGGAGTAAAGGGAAGTCGCTTCGCTCTGGAGTGCTGCTGAGCTTTTCTGAGCTTATCCCTCACTCCGGCGAGCAAGGAAGGTGTTAGCAGAGTACACAGACCTCGGGCCAGCTCTGGAGTAATTGCCACTTGTTTATGCTGGAGGTGAATTTGGCGTGGGATTTAGTAACTGTAGACAGTAATTGCAGATGTATAAATAAGTGATCACGTTTTGTTTATTCACGTGCAGTAAATAACCCTGGGAGAATAGTAAATAGAGCTCCACACCAGAGAGGCAGCGTGAGGAGTTCAAGCACAGGAAGATGACTTTGGAGACACACACAAACTCAGCACGGTTCCATAAACAATAGAACAGAGAGGCCAAGAAATACCATATAAATATAAATACCATATAAAATGCCATATAAAATACCATATAATAGCAATAAAATACCCTATAAAAATCATACCCTGCACAACCTAGAGACCAGACACACTGAACTCCCATGAAGAACTCAAGAATCATGCAGGATCCATCCTCAGGTTGATGCTGTGAGCGTACAGTTGGGAGAAGCCTCGTTGCAGAGATATTTGTTCTAGTGGAAGTCTGTCACAGTGATGATTTGGTGAACAAGAGAAACTGTCAATCTGGGAATCTGCCCTCTTTCAACTGCTTGTACTTTCGTTTCTTTAGGAAGGATATTTAAAAAAAAAAAATCCAGGCCAAATATAAATGGGATGAGAGACAGGGAAGGAGGGCTGGGAGCCAGCTGTTCCAGAGCAGCACCGTCTCCATCGCTGTTTGTGAGTGTTTGAACTTCTGATTGACACAAACAGTTTGGGTAATAGCATCACCGAATAAACACGGCCTGCAGTGCCACAGCCTTTCGGGGGTAATGTTTGTCAACACGTGTACAGTAGCAGAACAAAGGATACAGACTCATGAATCAAATGCTGTGAGGTCCAAGGTCTGTGCATTTGTGTACATTTGAATTTATTTTTCTGATGGGGACAAAAATTCATGCATCGTGTTATAAACAAAATGGACTATTGCCATGGTGGCAGACTTTGGAGTGGGCTTTGGTTTGACTCCTGTGTCCATCTAGACAGGCTGCTGGAAAAAATGTGTTATCCCTTACAGGGTTAGACCCCCAGAGATCCTCATACATCTGCTCCCTGGGTCCTTAACTGAAACACCTTGTTGGCACTCAATAAAAACCAATAATAAATGATGAGAGATAACAGCTTCCATCCTGTCCATGAAGGACGAGCAGACGAGGCTCCCTCTGGAGCCTCTCAGTGCTGCTGTTTAATCAACAGAAGGGTCACTGTGGAGCAATTCAGAGCTCTGCTTTGGAGTGAAGGGCAGCCATCTGGTAACACAGAACAAGATGGTATTTTTGGGGTTTGCTAGTGTTAGAGCCCCTGGTTTTTAGGCTCCAGCTGGGAGACTTCCAGATACTTTTCCAAAGCAGAACCCTCCTTGGCTTGAAGAGAAGGAATGGCCACTGGCTTCCCTTTACTCCAGAACTGTGACTTTTTGTCATCACTTTCAGAAAACATTTGCTCTCCCCCTCTTGATGTGAAATCCAAAATAGGGATGCCAAGAAAAAGCAGAGAAGGTCACAGATTCTGCTTGGGTTTCCTGTTACCATGGCGATGCACGAATTCCTGTTTTTATTTACCTGATGGATTACGTGCTCCAGGGAATTCAGCTATTCTGCATCATTCAGAGCGAGTAAGGGAGGAATTAGACACCATCAGCTCTAAACCAAAAGCTCATCGTGAAACAGGTCCATTCAAAAATGCCCTTTTATTAAAACCAAAGAACATATGGGTGCCATATTTTGAAGGTTCATTCTACTCAGTGTTTTCACTCTTAGTCTTGTAATTTCTTTCAGGGTTTTCATATCCCTTGTGAACTTGCTTTTCCAACAGCTGCCTGCTAAAGGTTGTTTGAGAGAACTGTTTCAGGTGTTAGCTACCTGGAGTGCAGGCAGTCATCTCTATTCTGCTCAGCACTCAATGGGATGTGTTTATCCCCAGTAGACCAAAAATGCTGTTGGCTTCACCTTTTACTCATAAGCACTCGCCCGATGAGCAAATTCACCTCAAATTCTCACCCTTTAGTATTGGTGGGATAAACATCTGGGGGTAATCCCAGGAGAACTCTGTTCTTAAGAAAATGGCAAAATTGAAGAAACACTTCAGGAGGTCACATTATTCCCATCTTTGTAGGAATTGAATGTTTATCCGGAATCCTTCCCACCAATTTATGTGGTTCTGAATTGTTCATCTGTGAATGTTTTTGTACAAATGTGAAGCTTCCCGGGGATTTTGTTTTTGCAGAGGGTATATTTTGAACTGTCATCATGTGTTGGATCATTCTGTGGAAATTATCCTGCATATTTTTTTACACCTGTACAGCTTTATATAGTTTCTGTTTGTCTGTCATGCTTAGGTGAGCTACTAGGCAGGACTCTTTCTCATTTCCGTTGTGCATTCACATCTGTACCATGTTCCTCAATATAAGTGAGGGCTTTCAGGTTAGAAATTTTTGCAGTTGATCAGTGTAAGTGCTTCTCTGCTGGTGGTTTTCAAGCAAAGTAAGAGTTACCTGCAAATCTGAAAATCAGACCCTTCAGAACACTTAAGTCTCAACCCCAAAGGCAGTTCAGTTCCAATTTCTTCCTTACTCAGGCTTTTAGCACCTTCTGTTTCCTCCCATGTGCAGCTCCCATAGTGACATCCCACGTGTGTTCTACTGTAACTTGTTTAAACAGCATCAATTTTTCAGGCCAGTTTTGTGTAGAGATAAAATACAGGTACAAGGTGATCACTGCTTAGTGGGTTTTTTTCTACAAAATGGCACAAAGGGCAGAATTTGGCATCTTTTGTAAGCCACTGTAGGTTGACAGGTGATGTGTTCCAAAATGTAGCCTGTGGGATAACTGCTGCAAGATTGAGATGGTCTTAGCAGTTGTAAGAGGGAAGGGGGCAAGGAGTGGAGAAAAAAGACAGCTGAAGGCTACTGGAATGTGAAGCAGCTGGGTTGTGCCTTAGTCAGTGAAAATCAGAAACTGGAAACGATTGCTAAATTTATTTTCAGTGTAAGCAATCGTTTTCCTTGAACCACGGTGACTAAATATATCTCTTGGTTGTGATTTTTATGTGGTGGTAACTCACTGGCTCTTGCTAACCTCCTGGCAGGCAGACAGAGGAGTGGAAGTTCACTGTCAGTCAAGATTGTAAAACAAATATCCCTTATTCAGATCTCTTGATTCACTTGCATGGCTTTGCTTGCTGCAGTGTGTTGCCTGAGTGGAAGAAACCTAGGTGTTTGTTTCTAGGGAAGGGAGTCAATCTGTAACTCCTCTTTCAGGTTTCCTTGGGGTTTTGTTCATATTTTTGGAAGTCTTTAATTGCAGTTGATGCTTCAGCTGATTCTAGTAACTCCATTGTAAGTGCATCAGATAGACTCTGATGCAAAGGTGTGGGTCCTTTTTTAAAAAGAAATATACATTAAGGCTTTATTTATTCCAAAGTTGAAAGCCTGAGGATAGAATTGGAAAAATGAGCTTTGCTGTTGACTTGAAAATCCTTTGGAAGGAGAGCATTCCATCCACAGTCTCACACTATTTGAACTGCAAGTGGAGGAACATGAAGAGTTAACTTTCTAGACTTCATCTTAAAGAAGCTGGGGAGATGTTGTGCCTTCCTTGGCAGAGGCATTTGATGGCTAATCAGGTTTAATTCAATCACTCAATCATTTATGTGTACCATAGGTAGCTCTCAGTGGAGCTAGTGGGAGCTGGAATTGTTTGTTACCGTAGCACCCAGTTTGGAAGATCCCTTGTACCCCAGCAAAGGTAAGATGATAAAGAACATTTTCTGTCTTTGTGCCAGGTAAAACACCAGAAACTATGTTGTATATTAAAAATAACAAATTACATGTCAGAACTACAGGTAAGGTGATTTAATAGCCTCCTTCCTCTCTCCCCCTCCTCACCACACCCATCATTTTGCATAGTTTCAATACATGTAGTGGATATAACTTGTTCAGTTTTCCAAAGCATATAATCACAACATTTTTCTGCTGGAACTTGATAATTTGGGATCTTGTGCTAGTTTGGAAAGCTCTTGTTCTCTGTGTACTGTTGCTTAGCATGAAGTGAATCCTTCCAGCTTCTATGCTGCCTGTAGAGACTTCACATTATCTGGAGAAAAATCCTATACATGGAGAGAGGTCCTTCAGCTTCTCAGATTTGTGACAGAATAGGCTTTTCTCCCTGAAAAGAATTGAAAATTTATTATGCTGTAAGTGCCTGAATACTTGGGAAATTCTGCTTTGGAGTTACATCCTTCCTTTTTCTTTATTAGCATATGACTGTGGGATTCAGCCAGTGTCACAGAAGGAGTATTAAAATCACATAGCTATGGCAAGGATATTAGCTTTGTTTTTGTAATTTTTTTCTAGATAGCTAAAGTTTGGCTTGCATGGTCTACAGGTGAGAAATATTGTAGAACATAATGGGAGGAGGGGATGGTAAGGGAGAACCGTGTGTCATTCTCAGGGTTTGAAATCAGAGGAAAAGGGAGAACAGGTTGAAGGAAAACCAGATTTATTATCCTTGCAAGTTTGAATTTACAGCCCCAGAACTCCAAGGCATATAAAAAGGTGGGCAGAGAAGGAAAAAGAGGCATCACACATTGATGGAATGGCTGGAAAGACCAGAAAATAAGTGAGAGGATGCCCAGCCCAGTGGTGATGGAAGAGGAGGGAGCGGGGGCTGAGTTGCGTGCAAGGAGAGCAGGGAGGGAACGACAAGACGGATGGCAAAGGGGGAAATCAGGCAAGGAGGACGTTCCCAACGGCTTTCATGGGAGTCTGTTCCAAGGCAAAGAGACAGAAGATGAATTTCAGCAGTCCGGAAAAGCTGCAGGAATCCTGCAGGTTGGGACGTGCTGCCAAAGGAATGTTCTGCAGTTGTGCTGTTCACGTTACTGCAGCCTGACAAATTACAACTTTATTCCCTGACTCGCAGCATCCACTCTTAAAAATACATTTCCAATCTCTTCTTAAGGTGTCTGACATTGGCACTGACAGAGCTAACAATTTCATCTGTGTGAGAGAGAAATGATGTCCTCACATGTTCTGTGAAGCAGCCTGAGAAGGCTGATGGATCACATTATTGATCTGCTTTTATTTGGGTTGCGTATTTCACTGAAAGCTCTCCAGCTTTGAAGCGGTCTCTTCACGTTAAATCTCTGTGCTGTTTGAGCTGCTACTGTAGCTCACCTTCTCTGGAGTTTGTAAGATAATGTTTCCTTGTGAGAGCAAGGGAGAAGTGAATAGAAACAAGTATAGGAAAAAGATAGTCTGTGTCAGAGTGTTCACTTGGCGTTGTGGGAGCTACAATATTCACAGTATTTGGGAGGACTGGTTCTCCTACATTTGGTTTATTTTGGGTCATGTTTAGGAAAGCATCGAAAAGATCTGAGAATTGGTAAGAGCTATATTCGAAATAAGTTTTTGGTTCCCATTTTATACCCACTCTGAGGGTCGGATGGGTGGTGTTCGAATGGGTGAGCATGGGTGGCATCGAAGAAGAGGTTTCTTAAATATGGAACTTTTTGAATTGAAAAAAACACACATGTTTTGCATTATCTTACTTTACCTGGGTGACAGTGTCTGCTGCTCTGGGTAGAGATTTTCTGGTGCCATGAATATCCTGTGCATTTTGTGATGTAAGTTAACATCTTGGCGTGGCCATCAGTGCCTCTGAGGAAATTCTAATCCATTATTCTGCCCAGGGAGAGAGGTTAAAGCTTGCTTGCACTCTCATGCTCTCATTCTTTCTCTCTGAAGGCTTCATGGGGGGATGCCCTTTGTTGAATGCTTAACATATTCACTGAACCAGTCCCATTTATATTCTAAACAAGATCTTTAATTTCATCCCTGACGTGTACAAAATCTTGGGGTTTGAAAGGAAATTCATGAGAATTTTCTTTTTCAGGCTTCTGAAAAGAAAGAAAAAAATCAGTGGAGGTTAAAATCAAAGAATAGTTACAGCTGGTAGGGTTGGAGGAAGCAGATACTGCAGCTTGGCTGGTTGATTAAACCTTGATAAAATTTTACCAGGAGACTGAATATTTAGTTCTGTATCTGTTCAGCTGTAGTTTGTAGGGAGTCTTTGACAATTAAAATGGGAACCAAAGCAAGTCTGTTCCAAATATACAGCACACATTTTTTTATCCCTTACCTTTTGATGGGTTTGTTTGGGTTCTGTCTACCAATCTGTCCTGTCTGTGCTGCCCAAGAGGTGGTAAAGTAGCCTCAGGAATTAATTCCATATTTAGAAAGTTTCCTTTACGAACCAAACGTCAGAAAGGGCACCCAGGGAGATCAATATTGCAGTTCTGGCTGTAGAGTACATTCCAATCAATTCTGGAGAGCAGAGCTCAGTGAATCCACCTGACAGTGGGTTCAGTTAGCAGAACAATACTGTTTAAACACAGTTTTTCTTGGGTGTTTTATGATCCTTTCAGTTGTGCTCTAACGATATTAACTTTGTCAATTTGAGCATTGTGCCTTTTTTTTTTCTTTTTAATGTTTAATGCACCCTTGCATTTCACAGTTGAGAGTGATGCGTGCTGCAGCTTTCATATACAAGCAAATGAAATATCCCTCTCTGGATATATATTTTCCATCTTAATTTTTTTTTTTGAAGTGTACGTTTTCTACTTTTCTTAGTAGAAGAAGCTTTAAACTGAATTATATACAAGAATAATACGTTTGAGGATCTAGGGAATTCTGCCAAAAGGTTTAGTTAGAACTCATCTATGAATTTACAGGGATTTGCTGAAAATATAGAGCACTGGTTTGTGCAGGAGATGGTTTGTCTGTATAAATATCCTTGAAAGGTCACATGAAATCAGATGTTAAGGCTGATGCCAGATTTTTGACGAAGCATGGTGAGAACAGTGCAGGGGTTGAGTTTAACTTTTACTGCTTGGAACTGCTTCTCCAGGGCTGCTGTGTGGGGAAAATCTGCAGTACCCAAAACCATTGTGCATCTGAAAGTCGCATGACTTAAAAAACCCCATAATCTTGTCTCTTTATGAGCAATACCTAGAACATAACTGACAGAAACTGAGGTGGGGAGTTTCTCTGTTTTCAACTTAGTTTTTCTCGTTTTTTCTGTGTGTAGCTGTTTGCTCTTTGTCACTGGAATCAGTGGCACTTCTGTCCCCTGCTCTGTCTGGGATGTTGTTTTACAGCAGAAACAATTTAGAACATTGTAGAACCACCCTGTCAAATGATGGAGTGAATTTAAGGAATAGTGCTTAAAGTTCATGAGCTGGCGCTCTCAACTGTGGCCAGCTTTCTGATATTCAGGTGCATAAAATCCCTTTAAAGAAGAACCACTGGGTCTTCATGCATAACTTGGCACATCTCTGAGAGATAAGTTTGCTCCTTGTCTGCACCTCTCTTCCTTAATCTGTAACATCCTTGTGTAAGGGAGTCGTGACAGCTCATCCATCCTCTGTTACAACTCTTGGACTTACTGGCCAATTCCTGTCAAATTTCGCAGAGGAGTGGATATGAAAATTTATTTAAATTTCTGCACGTTTTCTGAAGAAGGCTGAGGAGATCGGAGAGGCAGCAAATAGGGCCTTCATTATTGGCAAAATTAAAAATGTTGCTGTCCCATGTTTGTAGTCTTTTGGCAAACATGACTTGTGAACGGCCTGGAATGGGGAATGCCAAGGAAAAGCAAAATCTTTGGGGGAAAAAAGAAAATATGTGTGTTTTGGAAACAGTTCACAGTAGCCAATCGGGGGCAGTGAAGGGTGGGTTGTGGATAAAAGCCTGGTAAAATCTGCAGGGCAAAGAAACACTTAAAAACCATGCCAAGAGAGACTTTGGTTCTTGTTACTCTCTGTGCCTATTTCCAGGTAGGCTTTAAACAAAGATGGTTTTGTTCCTGTCTGTCTCAGGTGAAAGCACTTGGATAAATTCCCTAAATGTGCATTGGCAGCTCTTCCTCTTAGATTTTGTGCTGAAATGCAACCCGGTTCATTAGACCTCAAATGTGAGGTGTGAGTTTCACTGCAACCCTCGTAGGGCTGCCTGGAGACATCAGGTGCACCACAAGTGATACCCAGGAGAATTTCCCTCAGCTTCCATGTGGCTGGTGAGTGCCAAGCTCCAAGGGATCCAAACCCTCCTTTGCCCCGGGAAGAGGAATTTATCTGTGAATCCTGGGGGTCTTTTGGCAACAAGGTGCGTGAGAGTGTTGGTACCAATGAAAAGGATGTTGGGAGGTTGTTGATTGCCCATGTCATTGTTTTGATACTTCTCAAGTTCTGTAAGGTCTTGGGACTGGTATAAATAATTGTACCTAAAGTTAGAGCCATTGGTCATCCACTGTTGGAGCTCCACTGGTAATGTCACCAAAAAATTCCCCCATCAACTGTGGGTATAACTGATTCTGAAATCATTCCCTGCGTGCACAAACTGCTAACGTGGCTGTGGATCAACATCCTGATCCAAGTTTGTCATGCCTGCCAAACCCCCTTCTCACCATGTTACCTGGCTTGTCCTGCGAGAAGGCTCAGATTTTTCACTGAAAGAGAAGTCAGGCCTTGGAATAAGTTACCCAGAGAAGTGGTGGAGTCACTGTCACTGAAAGTGTTCAAGAGACGTCTGGATGTGGCTCCTGGGGATATGGTTTTGGGGTGATTATGGCTGATAGTTGGACCAGATCGTCTTGAAGGTCTCTTCCAGCCTTGGTGATTCTGTGGTTCTGAGAGCTAACAGGCTGTAAGTTTTATTATTACTGTTAATTTGTTTTTACCATTTAATTCTTTTCAGATGAGATAATTCACATCTAAAAGCTTTGGCAACATAGTATACGACGTTTCAAATATTATCATAATGGAAAAGAGTCATGCTAGAAATATTAGTACTCAGTTTTATACATTAATGAAAATGTTATTCAAAGTTTTTATGTCTAAAACAGTAACATTGGTTTGTGTTGTTGCTGCACACTCTGATCTTAACCTTTGGGATGATAACAAAGCACAAAAACTGGCTCTTCCTGCAATCCTTTGCCCTTGAAGGAGTCACTTAGTTAAATTCCTTAATATTTTTGCAGCTGTGGTTGTGGTTTATTAGCTGATGCTGCCTTGAAGCACAGCCTGTGTCTGCAGCAAAGTTTTCATTACTCATCTGTCAATACTTGCACAGTAAAACAAATGGGTCTGAGTAGAGGTTTCTGCGCTTCAGTGATGGTTTCTTTCCCTCCATCCCTGCTATTTTACCCAAGCGGAGGGTAGAGAATCGTTTTGATGCAGTGCATAGTTGTTCTCTATTGGAGAGGAAGGTCTGGCCTGCTTTGTCTGTCAGGATTATTTTAAGCTATGATGTTTAGAATTTATTAAATGAACTAGAGGGCATTAAAAACATCTCTCTTTCCCAAAATATTCTCACTTCTGCAGCTGTGAAATGCCTTTTATCGTGATTCATACCAGCTGAAGAATCTCCAGAATTTCTCTTTTGCAGTTGGTAAAATATGATTTTGGGCCAGTTTAATAATTTGCTTGTCAGGAGAAATCCAGGTGAGTTTGGTTTGGTTTTGGTTTTGTTTTAACATAGTCCTCAAAACTGAAAATCAGATAACCCAAAACTATTACTTGCTATGTGTACTGATGCAAACTACAACTTTTGCAGTAATTGCCTTGGCCTCTGGGTGAAATGCAGGAGGCAGCTTATCTGCCTGGGGTTTTGTGGGGTTTTTTTAACATGATAATTGCAGATGAAGTGCACATCTAATTTGGAAGGCCCTACAGAACAAGGACGTCACCTCTGGGAGGTGAGGGACATGAATTTCATGCTGGTGAGCGGACGGAACTGGAGGAACTGCTGTCGTGATTGAGCAGTGGATAGAAAATGCTTCGGTGTCACAGGGCAGAGCTGCAGCTGAAGGATGAGCTATAATAAGTAGGGGAGAAGCACTCGCAGAATGCAATGGTCTGACTCACTGCTTCTCTTGAATTTCACACTTGGACTGGGACAAATACTGAACAGAATAGTAGCCAGGCTAGTGAGGACGTATGCTGAGAGCCAGAGGTTTGTGCTGGCCTCTCTGTGTGGTTTTGGGGGAAATACCGGAGTCCTTGCCTCCTTTTCCTGTTGTGCAGTGTGGTGTTGCTTTTATGCTACTTCAGAAAATCGGGGTGGCGTAAAACCTCACACAGCAGTTCCCTGGGCATGAACATGTGAAGAACTAAGGCCCAGCACAGCAAAGATGATTCATAACTGGCTTTGTGCTTCTGTACCTACCTTGGCACATGATGTGTTGGCTGGTAAATTGGGGCCAGTTTCCTCAGCACATGGAGCTGCCATCAACTGCATTTTAAAGTCTGTCCAGTGGGAGACTGCTCTGAGAGTGGAAGGAACCAAAACCTCTGCCAGACCTAACTGCAAGCGTGAGGACCTGGTTTGGAGATAAAAACTGATTAATGGATAATTCCCTGAGAATGAATAAATCTCTGCCTTAAAAGATGAGTTGCAGGTGGTTTTGGATGAGAGATCAGGTTTAAAATGTCATTCTTTCAGTAACCTGAATCTCCTGACCTTATGTGACACTGCAGAGATGATTTCAGCCGAGTAAGACCAGGAGGAGAGGCTGGCGGGGGGTGTGTGGCCAGTGCTTCCTGCCTTGGTGTGACCCTGAGCCCCAGTGTTATATTTACCTGGTAGTTTGAGAGGTCTTTCACTCCACAAGGTCAAGGAAAGCTTCCAAAATACAGGGAAGAGCCATTTGTAACTCCCCAAGTGAGGATTAGTATCTGACACAACTTCTTGAACTATTTTCCGATTGGTTATGCATCTACTGATCTTTCACCTTTGCAAAGGTAACAATACATGTGTGTTTGCCTGTCCTTGACTGGAAAGCCTGCAGAAAACAAAACTGAAACCTAAAACTGGGTTAAGGACTATTATGAGCAAGCTATGTCAATAAAGGCCATCATTTTGTGTAGCTGTGCAGCTTTTCAAATTACTCTAGCGAGACTCTCTTTACAAATGCTTTTGTATTTTGCCTGTTGACTCATCCATCTCAACACTCACAGTAACATTTCAGTACTGTCTTATAAAGCCTGTGATTGAAACAAGGCTGTTCTTGGGCTGGTTCATCAACAGATGCAATTAATACAGTGATGTTTGTTTTGACACCCTGGCTCACTGGCAGCATTGTAAGCAGCATTGCTGCTCGAGGAGATCGCTGTGGTTGAGGACTCCGTGTACAGGCAGATCACTCGATATTTGTATTCAGCTTAAAGTCAACACTGCAAGAGTTTCAGACCTCTCCTAAGCTGGCAAACAGGCTCACTGCTGCTACCAGCGATGTTAACAAAAGGGCAAATCATAATCTGCAGCACTTCTAATTTATTTACAGTCTTATAAAACGCTGGGGTTTCATCCTGTTAGAGAGCACCAGAAGTATAAAAGGAAAGCTCAGAGGGGTTTTCTCCTTGTGTGAGTCTGGGAAGGTGGTGAAGGAAATATGATTTTGACTCAGATATTTATTCTTCTAGTAGAACAATGTCAGTCCCAGACCAGTGCTTCTCAGATGTGTTTTACCCTGGAAACTTGTATAAAATGCCTTCCCTTTTCAGCTATTTCATTTTTAGCTGTATAGAGGGTGTAACCATTGTTTAAGGGAGTGTCGGTGGCATGGAGCCAGTTCGTATCTAAACCCTATCATGAATTGTTGTAAAGAGAGTATGATTTTCTGTACTGAGATATATTGCTGACTGTTTTTCAGGGCAGGAAGTACCTGCTGACTCCAGCAGTTGCCAGAGCAGCTGTTCATTATGAGTAACCCATAGGAAAAAACCTTGTGAAAGCCTTAATATCACTAGGAAGCAGTGCAAGCTTAAATGATCAGTACTAAAGTCTAGTTAAGCTGTATGAAGAACTGCTTTCATTTATTCACTTGCTTGGAATTTTATATCGGGAAAAAAATTCTGGTTCTTAGGGTATCAAAGTCTGCAGGATAGTTTACAGAGAGGTATTTAACTTCAGGCTAGTTAATATTTGTTAAGGCTTGTCTGGACACTCCCCAGACTCTTGCTCCAGGGTACAAATTTAATTGATTTATTCCATGTTGAGTTAATGCAGCAGTTTCTGCAAGTAGGCATCACTGCTGGCTGCATGGCTGTGAGCATTCTCTGGCATTGTAGCACCCCTGTCCCTCAGAGTGGGTTTCTACCAGGACCTGTGTTAGGCAGGGCACACACTGGAAATGCAGTCAACTCCTTGTCCTGAGCTTCCTAACGAGCAAGGTGGGACTTTTTTTGTTACATTCTCTCAGTTTTTAATCACAGAGCTGACTTCTGATGAGATTATATATAGATTTCCATAGCTTTCCGCCAAAAGACTTGTTTTGAATTAATGAACATATTTTGTGAATTTCTGTAGTTGACATTTTCTGGAAAAATAAATTACGATTTTGGTCCAGACCCCTCTGATCAGTGCCAGGAGTGAGCAGCAGGCTGCAGTGGGCTCATCCAGGGTATAGGAGGCTGTAGCAGCACTGCTGACCTTTGGCTCACGGAAAAAACAATGAGCAAGAAGTGCAGTGCTCTAGATGTGAACCTGTCTGGAAGCTGAGTGTGCAGAGATAAGCTGCTGAGGGAAAACACCCTCTCACCTACAGCTTCTGCATTATACAAGTGAACCCAGTGTCATAGCTCAGCTTCTGAGATACCTCCAACCCAAGTTTAGTCACTTCCTTCATTCTCCATTTGAGCTCTGGGTTTGAATTGCTTTTTATTTTGTATTGTCCCTTGTTGTCTTCGATACCAGGATACGATTTCTTCTCTGTCAGCTCTCCCTGCCCCTTGTTCCTCTTAGTTTGCAGATATTTTTGGATTCAAACACTCACGTTGCTTGTAGTGCATCCTCTGTGTCACAAGGTTTTGACTCAGCAGCGTTGTCCTGGAGATACGCAGAGATGTGCCAACAAGCAGTGGTACGTGTGTCACAGGAAAAGAACATCCTTATACATCTTGCCCAAGCAGCAGAGCTCCTCTTGTTCCTAAATGTGATTCTGGGGTCGTGGCTCACGTGAGTGGTAACAATGGGAAGTGTGGGATGTTCTGGCTTATTTAGAGATCAAGATTTCATTTCCCTTAATGCAGTAATTCCATGAATCAAAAAGGAAAATGTGTAATGCTTAGTGTTCACCTAGAACTTTACATTTTTAGAGCATTGTGCAAACATCTCTTCAGTGCTTCTGACTTCATGGTGGAGTGTGCTGTCTGTAGTGAGGTAAGGACAGTGAGTACAACTTCTGCCCTTCTTTCATTTACTGCTGGTTTCACTTGGTACTGTGGTCAGATGATCTCTACTCCTCCATGAGCTTCTGTGGGCTTTTCAGTCATCACTGGAGCTGTGTAGCCTGTGAGTGGGTTGTTAGTTCATGCTTTTAGGGGTGTCATTAGGTAGTGAGAGTGGCAGACATAGTGCTGTGTGGTGGTGGCATCTCCCCACGTGGGAAGCCCCAGGTGATGTGTGCACAGATCATGCCACCTACAGGAATGGAGCTGGCAAGGCTGCAGCCATGGTTTGCTGCCAAAATTTCAGTGGTTGTGCCAGTGACTGTGTGGAGACCTTCTCCAAGCTGTGCCCTTCGTGGCCTTGCCTCACAGTCCTTCATGAAGTCAAGTGTGAGAGGGTCCCTTCACAGGCAGCTCTCCATCAACTCAACAAACATTTCTCAGCTTTTTACACAAGACTACTTTACCTGATTTAGTCTCCTAAACGTTGATCCTCATCTTTCCCAGTGGCTCAAGAACCTGAAATTAAGTTGTGGATCTCACTTCGTATTCTCCAGGAATTAGGGTGAGGAATCTAGTACAAGGTGTGATTTGATGGGATAACATTCTCCAAGCTCTGTGCTTTTTTTGGCTTGTATGTTGCAATTTCTTTTGTGGGAGACTGTTAAATTTCCCAGAAGATTATCCTAATTTCCACAGTCTCAAAGTCTGAATTGTAATTAAGCTCTTAATTTGATGAGGGGTATTAGATGTCTTGCTAGTCTACTGGCAGCTTGGGGAAATACTTCCATCTTCCTCCCAGCTTCCCTTGCATAAGTTCAAGCTCAGAAAGCTGGGATATATTTAGAACTGGCAGAACTGCTAGCCAGGCCTCAGAAAATTGCTCCAAATCTCTGCTTTCTGAGGTAGGTTAAAGCCAAGTTCAAAAGAAGACTGGCTTGTCTGAAGAAGCTGGGGCGATGACAATTTATCAGTAACAAATGGGCAGTGGGGAATTTTAATAATACATTTTATTGCTTGCAATTGCATTGAGTTCCGTATTGCCACAAATGACCGTAATCAGGACATCCAGCAGGGAAGCAATTACTTTATTTCTTGATCAGCCAGACAGTCAGCGAGTTGTGTTACGAGATAAACACATGGTTTGACCAGAGGGTGTCACCTCTTAGGGAATGAAATTTCTTTTTGACCCACTTTAGTCTAATATGTGGTACAGTAAGGTCGAGAGCAATGACTTGGGCTCACAGGATTTAATACACAGACAATAATGACTGAGCCTTTTTCTTTTGTGCTCTTTGAGGTTAGGGCTTCTAGATGAAGTTTGTATCTGCTGCTAAAGCTTCCCTCTACTGTTTAAGTAAAACATCCTTTCTCCCCCTTCTCTCTTGTGCTTCAATTTCTATGCTTAAAATCTCTGGAACAATCTTGAAGACTTTATTCTGCTGTGCCTTTGAATTGACCCCCCCATGTATTTTCATCAAGACATTAGGATGGCCTTCCCATTTCCTTCTATTCTCAGTTTAAATTTTCCTGTTACGGGAATACTAAAAAAAAAAAAAAAAAATAGAAAAACTGAATTACAGTTAGTCATATGTTAGAATAACCAGATTAAAGCCAGCAGGAAGAGCATCCTCTCAGTGTCAGTGGACGAGGCCGTGTCAGGGGTTGGAATGAGATGATCCTTAAGGTCCCTTCCAACCCAAACCATTCCATGTTGGCTGTGGATGGATCTCTTGCCTGTATTGACCACTGGTGCATTTAACAGCCCCGTTCTGTGTCTCTCTCTTAACACGTCCCCCTTTTTGCTGATAACTTTCTGGCCTCCAGGCTACTGACAGCTGTTGTCCACTTGCTGCTAATTAAGAAAGCAGCATGAGCGATGGGAATGTGGATTGGAGAGATTGAACCCCCCTCTCCACAGCCAAGCACTTCAACCTGATTAAAGAGAGTCTGACTGACGACTGGGCGGCCTCTTTTCTTTCTGCTGTCTCTCTGCAATAGCCTGCTTGCTATCAGAACTCCCGGGTCAGGTGCTCTCTGTGTCCCTGGATTTTTTAGATCCCGTAACAATGAGCAGCGTCAGAACAGATTTGCCGTTCAAAAGATGGGCACGTGTGAAATCTGAGCTGCTGTAAAGCCACGTCTTTAGCATGCAGAGCGTTGTGTACGTCTGTGCTCTTACTCAGAAATTCAAATGTAGGTCATGTTTTTTTTTAAATAAAATGGCACATACTATGTTGAAAATTTCAAACTAGCTATAGGAATCAAGATCATTATGAATTAATGGCACTTAAGTGGATGGACCAATGATTTCAAAGATTTTCTTTCTTTGTTCAAGGATTTTCCCTTGCGTGCTTTGTTTCCTTGTTTTGGTTTTGCTTGTTTTGCATCAAGTCCCAGTGGGTGACCTTTTGTGTGATACAGTAACGCTGTGATTTTTATGATCCAGCAAGAGAATGGGCTTGAACTCTGAAATTTCCTCTCTGGCCTGTGCCTCTGTGGAGGTAAAATGATTGACTGAGGTTAATCTAATACAAGATTGTTGTGTTAATACACAACCAGAAGGTGTGAATTCAAGTAAGAGTGGTGGTAATTGGCAGAAGAAGCCTCCTCCTGTAATGCTGATGCTCTCTGAAGCTGTTTACCCCCAGGAATATTATGACTCTGTGTATTTCAGATTAGACCTCCAAAATTCAATCTCAATTCTTATCTGTGCTAAGTGGGTTCTGTATAGCCCTACATAGCCCCTAGCACGCTTTCAAATCCATGTCATTTGCTCTTTTTTCTGGAATTTAATTTCTCTTCTTCCTTGTGATTTTTCTCATGTTTGGCTGCTACCTTTTACCCTGGCGTTGAATTGGTTTTGATGTTTTTTTGAGGTTCTCTTTAAAAGCAGCATGTATATATACAGGTGTAAAATGTTTATTTAAATAAATAAAGAAATCACTGCCAGACATGGCTCCTTAGGTGTGTGAAAATCCTTTAATAAACCATGTCTGCCACAGTGTAATTGAACAGTGGGAACATGTCTAGGGAGAGGAGGATGTACATTTGATTGTACTTATTGGTGTTCACCTTGTTATGCCCTTGATCACTTTGTGAAAGAAGCCTTGGAGCATCTGACTTCAGCTTTTTTAATAAAGAAATGTCTCATATTTGTTTGAAGTTGAACAAGAGCTGCTTTACCAGTGTTATCCTATATTCACTAAACACTTATAATATTAAAATAGTAGGAAATGCAAAGTGTGGTGTGCTCATAACGAGCTGAACTAGGCAGACTCTTTGGGACTTGAGTGATCCAGGGTGTGAAAGTGCCATAATCTCCTTGGGCAGCTTTTTGTTTTCACATGAAGAGAGCAGATGCTGACACGGTGCAAACAGAAGAGAAATCCTATCAGTAGATTGGCCCTGAGTCCCCAAGCTGTAGTCTGTAAATGCAGTGATTTATGGGCATTAGAGATGAAAACAATGTTTCTTTTTTTCCTCCAAGCAAAATATTATTTCCAAATAGATCATCTCATTATTGGACTCTGGTTTGGCTAGTAATTTTATAAAATAGACCTGGTAGCCTTAATGTTAGAAAATTAATGGGTTGATTTCTCTACTACTGAGAATTTATGGAGGCTCCAAATCCCTGTCTGTCTTGCTGTGGGAGGTAATTAAGAACATGAGGGAGCGGTTTCTTGGTTTGAAATATTGAAAATGACTGTAAGCATTCGTCCTGTTACGTCTGGAGAGCTTGTTAGGGATGGTGAGATCGGTTCTGCTGGGTCATTTGCTGTGAGGATCGGTCATTTCTTTCACAGTAACCTGCTTATTGCTTGGACAGCTTTGCCAAACTGTTCACTGTGTGCTGCCTGTGACTGGCGTCGTGTTTCAAGCCCATTATTGGAATATTATGTGGCTTCAGGATCATGGTTATTCCATTTGTCCTTTAAAGCCACTCCTGGTGACTTCAGGAGTTGAGCTGCCACCACCCAGGTGGGTCATCTGCCAGTGGGGACGTGTTTTTGCATCTGTTCTGCATGAGCTTTTCATGTGACTGGCGGTGTCACCTGCTCTGAATCCCCACCTCATCAATCTGTGCCATGAATTTCTGGCTTGTAAAATGAAAAAAACCATCACTCGGTGGTTTTGTAGGCACAGAGATGTCAGTTTTGACATTAAAGGGGCAAAAGAAACATTTTGCAAATTTCTCCGTGCAAACCAGCTGCCTGTTTGGTGCTAGGTCAGGCTTTGTTTAGACTATTGATCAAATGTAAGCCTAGAGCTTTGCTGCTAGGCCTGGAGCTGACTTTCCCTCCACTGGGTTCCTGAATGACAAAGTATTTCAGTGGAGCTGGCACCTCTTTGTTGGGTTGTTTTGCAAATGCAGACCCAGTTCTTACCAGGAGAACACAAAACAGGGATTTCTGCTTTACAGTGGAAAATGTGGGGGTTATGTTGTCCTGATTGCTAATAATAATCCAGGAGTGTCCTTTAAATAAAAAAATGACAGTTCATACAAGAAAAATCTCTTCCTTTGAGGTTTGTTATCTACTTCTGTTCAACAAAGCTAGACTTTATCTTTGAGAAACAACTTCCCATATATATATGAGAACTATCTCTAAATATTGCCCTTTTGCCTTCTAATTAGCTTTGGACAGTCATATTCCAAAGTAAAACTATGTAGTGACTTAATTGGGAATAATGTGTGTGAATTTCCAACTTTCACCTTGATTTGAGCTAACTTTCCAGGATGGAGAAGCCCTCTCATTATAAAGTCTGAGCTTTAGGGTTCTTGTGGTTTTGAATGTTGCCTGTTTTATCATGATAAATTCTGATGTGTTATAGTTTGAAGCGATTTCTCTAAAAGTAGATTTGTACAACTGCCAGAAAACCAGCTCAGCTCTTCACCTGCTCTGTTTTCTGCCAACAAATAGCAAATTAACTTGACTGTACTTGAAGAAGTATTTTCAGTATATTTTTAAGTTCTCTTTTATACGTGATTTGAATCTCTGTTGAAAGTATCTTCTGTGAGGGGCATCTTTCAAAGTTCCCATATGGGTTCCTTTTCATAATTATGATTGTGACTGCTCTACATAGTGTTGTTTTTTTATGAAATAGCAGCAATCAAACCTTGAGGGGTGTTTTGTACCTATGGCTGGTGTGTCATATCAGGATAGACATGGAAATGGTACTGGTTAAAGTCGTACAAAGCTGTAGGAGCCTTTTGCAGAGGGACTTTGGAGTTTCAGTACATTTTAATGAAGCAGCTTTTCCCAAACCAACTGATTTTTCCAAGCTTTCTTTAAGACATCTTCCAGTTCTGCACTCTTTGCAGTAGGTATATAACTGCCTCTCAGGTTAATGAGGAATGAGGGCACATTGAGTGTATTCAGACTTCTGGCTGCAGAGTTGCCAAAAATGAAGCAGGAGAGCTCTCTTCCATCTGTCATTCCTCTGCAGAAATCAGCAGTTTAGAAGTGGATGTAGCTGAGAGTTTGTTTGCTGAGCTTCAGAGTTCATGAGTACATAGAGGAGAAAAAAGGCAGAATTTATGTGTTTGTTTGGGGAGGGACGCAAAGTGAGTTTGCTGTGTAAATTTGTACACAGGGTAGAAAGGAAAGGGAAGTTTCCTGGAAACGTGTGCTAAAATAAATGAAGTCCAAGCTTAGATTGCAAATGTCCTTGTGAAGTCATGCAGGGCGTCTGGGAGAGTGGTCCTTGTGTGGAGCAGATGTTTGTGGAGGTTCTGCAGTCAATGGCTGCAGTGTTTGACTCCTCTCAGCCCCTTCCCCACAACACAAGGTTGTTTCTGCTGAGCAGAATAAAAAAAATGATGCTTTTTTTACCACACTGACACAAAGTTTAGTACTATATTCTTCTTACACTGCAAAGTGGTACTAATAAACATGGATCATACAAGGTCTGTTCTGTGCTTGCAACATTATAGGTGGTTGTTCTTTAGTTGAAAGATGGTTTATAGTGTTTTTGTTGCTTTACTGCAGTGCAATTTTTTGTACTCATTGGCTGGATCCAGGTGAAGACTCAAAATCCAGTTGGGGTGAAGCTTTTGCAGGCAGGTTGTGCATTACCAGTTGATCTTATTGAGCCAAGAGGGCCTGGGAGGTGTTTACCTTTCTAGTAACAGCACCACAGGTATTTTAATAAAGATCTCTTGATGTCTTTCTGAACCCAACTGTGTGACATACTGACTGCACCACAGAAATCAGTGGGTTACTGCCTGTTTTTCACAGTGAAGGAGCATAAAGTTAATCACAGTGAAGCTTTGACAAGGCACCAGGCTCAGCCTGACCCAAGGGCCGTGCTCTCCGGAGGCGATGGAGCAGAGCCTGGCCTGACCCTGCACCACATGGTTTGAGGCCTCGTGGAGCTGAAGTTTCCTGTTACAAACTGGCTGCTGTTTTCCAAACAGACCTCCTAAAGCTCCAAAGCATTGCTCAACGGACCACAAACTGAAATTAGTATTGATTCACCTTTCAGGGCTGATGGCAGGATCGCCACACAGTCGCACGTTGTGTTGCAGAGACTTAAATAGCTTTGGCAGTTGTGGGTTTGCTTTTTTGTCAAACCCAAATTAAATAGAAATACTGTACAAAATTATTTCTTATTTATAGAATCCTAAGGTCTCTCTACCACAGAATCTGGGCAGTGGCTTTTAAAACAAGCTTTTTTTCTTGGAGTGGCTCATGGTCTTTGAATGCATTCGTGTGTCTTCCTGGCAGGTATGGCTGGCTTGTGGGCAAGATCTCACTTTTGAAACCCGATGCCATGCCCTGAATGGGATGGGATATGATCAGGAAATGGGCTGTTGGTAAAAACATCACTCAAGTAGCTATTAATTCACCAAGATTTATTCTGTGATAAGAGAATAGTTTCAGCAAGATTGTAAAGAGATGCTGAGATAAGGTTCTGCTTTGGTTTTGGTGAAATCCAGCCTGAGCTGGGTTCCCTTTAGCTGTTGGGTTGTTGTATATTAGTGTTGAAGGTGTTTCTTCTTGAAATTCAGGCCAGCTTCCTGTATGAGCAAACTGGAAGTTCATCAAAAATTTGAAACTGATTCTTAGTAGGGCCCACATTTGGGAATTTCCATTAAAGATGACAGTTACTGTTAAATACAGATAGGGTGATAGAAGAAATACCATTGCATGCCAGCAAAGAATGATGTGCCAAAGAAATCAGACTCAGGTATCCCCTTGTTAAGTGGGTTTTCAAATTTGTCACTGCATTAGGCTGAGTAATATTCTGAAGTAGCTGGGGAATAGCTGCTTTTTCTTCAAAATTAAATTAACTAGTAAAATTCTAGTGACTCTTTCCCTGCTACCGAAACCTCAAGTCTTCAGTAGGCTCAGATGAGTTAGAGATGGGATGGATTCCTTCAGACTCCCTTCATGTTGTTGTTGATGTTTCTACAAATCTGCTGGGGTTTGCTGCTGTAGAAGTTCAGTCTTCTTCTGTATCTTTCAAAGTCAGGATTTGCCAAAAAGAGTGGGGAGAACTGCAGGTGCTGGTGTCAGCCTTTGCCTTGAAACCTGTTGTCCGTAGGAGCAATGTAACCAGGAGACTTTAATTCAGGCATGAGGAGATGGGATAAAACAGAAAGTTGTCACAAATAATTGTTTACTGCTGAAGTAACTTTTAATGTTTGTGTGCAGCAGAGTGAAAGACAGACATCCCACTTAGATTCCCTAAGGTACCTCACGTTTCCTGCCATGATGGTGTAGGGGTGTGCTGATCCTACAGCTAAGGAAGGGAAGAGGGAGCTCCCTCCTGGGCTGTTCAGTTCAATTAACATCTCGGTTTCCCCTTGCTGGAGGCACTGATGTTTCAAATTGTGCTTATAGAAGACTAATATTTCCTCCTGCCTGTAGGCAGGCAATAAAGCTGGTGGTTTGGTTGCAGATCCTATCAGGTATAGAACAGAGCATGGAATTGAGGATATGGCCTGCAGCTTCTTAACCCTTCATGGAGCAGCACAACAATAATGTCAGAGCAGCTTCTGACCTGATTACATCAGAAATTTCACACTTGCGGTGCCGCTGTATCGCTCTGCACACACACTTGTCTGGGTGTGTGGAGATAGAGAGCTGGTCCTTTGGGGCAACAGGGGAGCAGTACTTCAAAGTTGAGGGATTTGCATAGCCCTCCTGTGGTGCCTTGTTTTATTGAGTAAGCAATATTAGGGAAGTTTACACTGGTATTGCAGTGCCTCTAGGAGATAGTGCTGGCCTGGTTCCTGAAATTCATTTTTCTCTCTCGTGCAGAGATGTGAGCCCCCAGCATGGTGCACTGGAGTTGTGCAGACATGTTTAATCTTACTGAACTGAATATCTGCTTTTGAGCATCTGAGCCCTGAGGACACAGTGCTAGTCAGAACAGTGAGAGATGAGGCTCCCGTGTGGAGCAGTTAGCTCATCTCAGAACATGCATGGAAAAGAGCTTACATCACACCCTCACCTGGACTGCTGCCCTTGATCTATGGCACTTGCTAAAGAAGGAAGTAAAACCGAGCATGTTTAAGCAAATGCTTTCCATGTTTTCATCTTCTTTCTTGTGCTCAGCTCAGATGAGTGTGGGTGGTGGCTTTTGGGCAGGGTATAAGGTTCCTCCCAAGCCTGCTAGAAAAGAGGGGTTATCTTTGCCATTCAGACTGAATGTGCAAAGAGTCTGTAGTCAGAGGTCAGAAATAAAGATGACTATAATTAGTAATGTCCAAAGCAACTGGAAATTGTGTCAGGCAGATCTGAGCCAGCTACTCTTTTTTTTTTTT
>VZTJ01003414.1:907078-921966 GCA_013397795.1 Orthonyx spaldingii | reverse complement strand
TCCATTGCCTAATGAATGAGACTGGAGGTTACTCTCCAAGGATGAAAGAAGGCTGAGTTTTTCCCATTCAGAGCCGGTGCTGTGGGGCAGACGAGAAGCCAAGGCTCCATTTACAACCTTGTTTGTCAGCTGTTGAACCTATGGCCAGGTTGTGAGCCATTAGGCTTTTCCCTAAAGCATCTGAAATAATGCCTTTCTGCTTGGTGTCCTGCCGAGTGCCTGTGACGACATCCTGTCACCTTGGAGATGGATAAACAGCTTCAGCAACATTGGGTTATAATCTTTCAGGTCTGACTTTCAAAGCTGACGGCCGTACGACTGAAACCCAAGCCCAGCAAAGGTTTTTCCAGAAAGAGCTTAAATGTGCTTGAGAGGAGGGGAGATCTCAGGAGTTGAAGCGGAGCTGGGTGACGAGGGTTTTTGCTTGGCTGTGGCAGTGGTATCACTGAGAGGGATGAGCTTTGGCTCAGGGGCTCCCCACAGCCCAGAGTGACTCAGGTGGTGCGCACGCACACTTGTGCCTGCCGGGCTTTATTTTTAGATGTTTGAATCACTGCCATGACCATATCCTCCAGAAGCTGCCAGACAAGTGGGGATGCCCACGGACCCCATATTAAGGCATGTTTGGTGAACAGAGAAATTCAGCAGATTCCCTCTCAACCGTTGTAATTTCTGTGTTAGGGGCTGTTTGCTGAAGTAATGCAGATGTTATGCCTTGTAGCTGGTTTATTTTTTTTCCATTTAAAATTAAATGTTTAGTTAACATCCTCCGTGGTTTTCATGGGTAGAACAGGGTGAGCAAGGACCACATTGTTCATGTTGGTGTTGGAGGCTACTTGAGTCTCTTGTTGTTGTAGTGCTGTTGGCACTGGGGGAGTAGTTACGAGTCATGTTACCAGTGTTGTAATCCCATCAGTTCTCTGGGGCTTGCAGGGCTGTGCAAAATCAGTTCTTAGATGGGAAATTACCAGAGACTCTCCAGATGCTGCACAAAGGTTTCCTGGTGATTGCTGGTGTTTCTTCTTGAGGGTTGATAGAGCAGCAATCTGCTGGAGCAGCTTTCGATAAACCACAGCAAAAGTCCTGCCTGCTGCTTATCAATAAATTACAGTATCTTGTTCAAAAAGAAATCTCAGAGCCAGCTTTGGTGTGCCTGGAGGAAACTGAACTTGGGTAGTAGTTTTGCTTCCTTAAATCCCTCTATATTTGATTAATTTTAGCTTTTTGCCTTTTCTTTTTCCCCTGTAAATTGGTGGAATGATACTGCTGCAGTTTTCAGCAGGTGAAGGATTCCTGGTTTATGTATCTGCATACAAGGAGATTCCTGTGTTCTGAAAGACCAGGCAAAAAGAGGAGTAGAAGGGAATCTGGTCAGCTGCTCTGAACTTGCTACTTGATCATGTGCATCTTCTCTTCCTTGCAACCTGAAGATTTGCTTCCAAATAAGATACTAGAAGGAAGAAGAGCTGTAGTGTTAATGCAGCATAAAATTAATGTTGTTGACTAACCCAGTCCTTTTCACTGCAGTTGGAAGACGTGGCTGAATTGATAAGTTGCCCTCTCTGCCTTCCAATTCCCTTGCAAACACTGCAAGCTCTTTCCACATGAGGCTGCTGCAGCTGGAGATGCCTCATTCACGGTTGCTTAGAAAAAAAAAAAAAATCAAAATAAAAATGTGCTCTCTGACAAATAAAAATGTTTTGCTTCCTCTGGAGGCCCCAGAGGGCGGCATAAAAATAATGACGCCTGTGAGTCAGTGAGCACTGCCTGGCCAGCTGAGAGGGAACTGAGCCTCCCTTTTCCAGAGAAGTTTGTGTGCTGTCATTGCACATCATTAATGCTCACTGGTTTATGCTCATTCACTGTAATGCTGCCAGAAAGAAAAAGGGCAGTCAGGCTTTCCGCTCCCAAAAGCTGGCTGCTTCCAAGGTGACGTGATGTTAAAGTTTCTTTAGCACTCGAGAACGATTGTTTGATTCTCAGCTGCCCTTCCTCTGTCGTTTTCCTCTAAAACCTGGCGGCTCTCCTAGCAATTGGATTCCCTGGAGAGGGACTTGGAGCAGCTTACAAACAACTCCACCTAAGGTACAAAGGTTAGGGTGGGCAAACTTCCTGATCGACACCAGACCCTCCCTCTTTTTTCTTCCTTTCCAGGTCCCCTACCAAGTCTTTTTTTATTTCTGCATCAATTCTCTTTGCTTCAGTCTCTGGGGGTAATGGCAAAGTTGAGAAAAGTAAACTCACAGAGCTGGGAGCAGTAGTTCTGAAGCTTTTGAGCACCTGTGATGCAGCAGTGATATGCGGATACATTTAAAAGGGATATTTTAATTCTGTTCTGTCACATTCTGTCTTTTCTGTACTCAGGATCCCAGTTCATCCTTTTGGGAACATGCAGCATTGCACAAGTGCTACAAATCAGCATTTTTAGGCTTCTAAACATCCTCAGGACTTCTGGAGAAAGAGGGTGTGAAAAGTAGCTGAAGGCTGTTTGCTGTGTAATGGGAGAGCGAGCAACACGCTGCACGTGTGAAAGGGTGAAGAACGTATCTGGGGTTCTCCTCATCTGTTTCTTGAACCCTCCTCAAAGCCTCGTGCTTTCTCTCCACCTTCATAGCTACACGTTGACAGGCTGGAACATTTTGTCACAAGACAGACAGGATTATTAAAACTTACTTTTACAAGTGCCCCTGCAGTAGTTTTCTGGTGAGAGCCCGCAGCTCACTGGTGAGCATCACATTGTGCCTCCTGTGCCAGCTCTTCTGCAGAAGAACTCGGCTGTTTCCTGCAGAGTTCAAAGGCTTGGATTTTTTTGTCAATCACTATGATTTTAATGTTTGCATTACAAGAGGCCCAAAAGCTTTAGCCAGGGCACAGTCCCCCAGATCTGTGTGCCTACAGGTATGTAACAGATACAGCTCTTGCCCTGAGGGTGGAAGGAAGATGTTGGGAATTCTGGTAATATTTATATAAAATCTGGGACGACCTGTGCTTTGCAGCATGTTTCGAGATTATCATGGTAAGCTCTCATGTGCCTGTCTGCCCATTCTGAATCACCTGTTTTCCTGTGTTTCTGAGAGCAGAATTGCATCTGGAATAGCCCCAGCCCCAGAGCCTCTTGCTGGGTGCTGCATCGCAGCACAGACATCCTCAGCAGAAAGGTCGTTTTGAACTCTAGCTCGTTATTTTTGCCTTTTGCTTCAGAACCCTTAAAGTCCCTGTCAGCTAGGGTTTAGCTGAAGCCTTGCAACTTGCCTTTTGTCTTCTCAAATGATGGAGCTGAGCCCAAGGGAACAAATGCCATTTTAATGGGCATCGTTGTGTAACTCATTACATAAGTCACTGCTGCCTTCAAAGGACTCGTGGCAAAAGTGGCAGGAGCAGTTGATTAAAAATGTGCACAATAGCTTCATTATGACATGGGGAGAGATGTCTGCTGTTATTTTTAATCTGATAGCTTTTAAATATGTGCATCCAGCAGAGACACAATTGGCCTTTGAAAAAGGAACCATTTGTGGAATAAGATTTTTAGACTCCAATTCATTCTTTCTAACAAGCTGCAAGAGTCAGGACAAGCTGGAAAATGAACTATAACCCTTTTTTAAGGTTGTGTCCCATCTAAAGCTGCAGGGTTTTGGTGTCTGAACACACAGAGAGTGAGAGAAGATGGAGGGTTTAGTTTTTCAGGTGAAGGAAAGAAAAGGTACTATATTCTAAAGTTTGTGGGATTTTAATTAAAAATAAGTCTATTTTCAATTAGTTTTATATGATCCAAGCACTAGACATGTTGAGCCGCTGGAACCTTCCTGCTTTTGAGCAGTAGGGACACAAACATGACCAGGAGGTGCAGAAGTAGGCAGGGGATTATTTCCCATTTCTGAAGCCTCCCATGTGCTGCTTACACGAGGCTGGTGAGTGGGACCCAACAGATGTAAATTCTGCTGTGACTGAGCTCTGTAAAAGGCTGAACTTTCACTTTGACTTTAAAGCAAATAATTTGCCGCTGGCTTAGGTTGGTGGAATTCACCTGCTTGTGTGTGTTCTGACTTATTTTTTGGCCTTCATTTGGACCCAAGTGGAGAGTGGCCATTTGACTATGGCAGAGTGGACACTGGGCTTTGACTTGCCAGCTTTCTCCTAAGCAGCCTTAGTTTCGTCGCCCACAAGCACATAAGCTGATTTATCTGCCTCCCCTTTTAATCCACTGTTGTTTTAAACTTGCAGTTCTTTCCTCACCAGATTTAGCCTTCTGTTGGCAAACCGGCAGCAGCAGCACCAATTGCTGGAGCTTGGGGAGCTGCTGGGGAATCGGGTGGCTCCTGGTTGGCTGTGGTCTCCTTAGCCATGGTCTGCCTGGTCCGGGGGCTTGAGGGACACTGAAAAACCCCTCTGGCCACACCTGACAGCAGGGCTGGTTGGAGCAGGCGTGTCAGGCGAGCTCTGTGGTGTTGTGTGTGTGGTCAGACCCCAGACACGTGCCGGGGGAGATGAGCCTGGGAGCTGAGCAGGGCCGTGACTCAACAGCTGGAGCACGTTCAAGCACGGTGGAGTGGGAGCCTCACTGACAGGGGGTGGAATTAGCTGTGAAACGAGTGACGTAGGAAAGCTTCCAGTCAGAAATCAAAAAACTCTGCTCCTTAATAAAGTCATTTTGAAGGGCTTTTTTTTCCAGTTGTGTGCAGCAGCAGAGCATACAGACAGATGAAATATGAGGGGATGGAAACTCAGTGGCTCCTTTGAGACAGAAACACTTTGATACAACTTTCTTTTTTTTCCCTTCCAGTTGAAATCACTCCATTGAGTTTATTACCCTGACTTTTCCCGTTCATCTCACAAATATTTGGACACTGCATAGGAGTAAGTGCGGGGTACCCTCCTCCTGTACACCAGAGAGGAGAAAACCAGTGCTGAGACTCCAGCTAGACACTGCTGGCTATTCATCAACAAGAGGCAAGGGTAATATGATAGAATAATTTCCAGTGGGCAAACTCCCAAGCTCAGAACAACCTCAATGCTGCATTAAGGGGTTTGGTTACCGTAGATAGGCAGGAAGGAGCAGAGGGGCAGGAGAAGTGGTTGGAGCACTGCTATGGCTCTGTTTTCTGCCTCTGTGTATGTTATCAAATTATTTAATCTGTAAAGGCATGCTGTGCTGTTTGAACTTTTTAACTGGACAGACACACAGGACATGTAAGATATTTAAATTAGGATGTAGTATAAAGAAAGTGACTTTTTCAAAGCAGTCTAGTGCTGTGGTAACCAGTCTGGGAAGTCTTGCTCAGCTGTGCTCTCTGGAGGAGGGTTTCAGGCCTCCTCTGTAAAAGCTTAGGTCCCTTACACCTGTGAGCTAGAATACCCTCCTGCTCGAGTGTCACTTCTCTTTTATACCACTTCATCCAGATTCATTACAAAGCAAATTCTGTTTATAATGCTTGAATGATGTATCAGCTTGCAAACTGTAAAGCCCAGTGTGCCGAATAATTCTGTTGGCATTCACTGAACATAATCACAGGAGCTCCACAGCTTGATCCATGAATAGGGGGACAGGGCTGAGGGCTTGCAGAGTGATGGAGATGCTGTACCAGAGTCACTGACTCACCCTGCTCTCTTTAGAGAAGTTGCTTCACCTCTGTGCCTGCTTCCCATCTGCAGAGTCAGGTTAAGGCCTGACTGTTTAAGGATGAGAACGATGTGTTTGTAATGTGCTTGGAACAAGGAAAGCGCTATTTTAAGTGCTAAGTGTAATTGAGTGTGAGAGAATATTGGTTTGTGACTCATTTGTTTAACTGCAAATGCATCAGAAACTTGTGAGCAGATGAGAGCTGGAAAGTGCTTGGTGTAGATGGAAAGCCATGGCAGTAAAAAGCTGCATTAATTTGTGATCTTCAAAGCAGGACTTAGCAGGGCTGTTCAAACAAAAATGTTTATTATTTTTGCAAATGTCAGCTGGTTTACTTCACCAGTACTATTTTAAGCAGTTCCTATTCTGCTCCAGCCACTTGCCTCTGTCTCCCCTCAGAGTGTGGCACACAAATGATTTGCTGTTTGGTGTGGGCAAAAAAGAACAAAGGGGCAGTGGCTGGCTGGTGGTGGTGAAGAGATCTGCTATCAGCAGAAGAACTTGCTCTGATGACATCTCCTTTTGGAGATTCCTGACCATGCAGACACGTTGGTTCAGCCATTCGTGTGCTTGCCCCATGAAGGTGGGTAGAGATGTCTGGTGGCAATGACAAAAGGAAATGGTAATGCTTTGAAATCTTTCTCTCTTCCAAATATCTCGTCTCTACAAAGCAAAATTATCACCGTAGGTAACCGAGGGTTTTGTAGGCACTGAATGTTTTCTTACTGAGACCAGCAGTTTGGATCTCACTGCAGCCCATGGAGGAGCCAGACACAATTTGTTGCTGTCACCATTACTTCCCTGTAGATTAATTATTGTAATTGCTTGCCAGTTCCCAAAAAATTAATTCAGAGCCATGACTACTCATGGCAAGCATGCATATGCGTGCAAATATGGAAATTCTCACATGGTGTACGGAATAAATACAAATGATTTTTTGGGGAGGAGTTCAAGAGTGTTATCACAGCAGCCAGGAACTCTCTTCAGTGGTGACCTTCAGCACCCTGTGGAGCCAGAGAGGTTTTAAAGGTTTGGAGATCCTCTTGTGGATGTAAAGCACTGACGTAAATTGTTGCTAAGTTGGGGTGCCAGCTGCTGTAAGTGATTCTTCAGAGGCCAACTGATACGCCTGGATTTATCTGCAGTGGCCAAGGCTTTTAGTGCCTCCCTCCTCGGTGCACTAAACAGGACTTTATGATAAAGAAAACTTGGGAAAACATTTCCTTCTGTAAGTGGAGAACAGGTCCGCAGCCAGACTAGATTAGGATCGGTGCTCATGCAGCTTCCATTCATAGGATGCCTGCAAAACCTTGGTCTAGAGGACATTCCTAACCAGAGTATTGGAGAGTGTGCTCACAGCAGGGTCATAACACACTACCAGGAAACCAAGTTTAAAGGAGACAAGCAAGGTTGCTTTCCTCGAGCTGTGGTTAGGTGGTTTCTGAGTACCAGGAACAGGGTTTGCACTGCTCTGTGGTATTCAGCTGCTGGGTGCTAGATTTGACTCAGCAGCCTTTGCAGTTTGCAGTCTGCATGTTAACGAGGTGCTGCAGTGCTGCATGCATGGGGCTGTCCTCTGGACTCATTACTGCCAGTGCAGTTAGTGCCCAAATAATCTAAAAGAAAAATGAAACATACAGCAAAACTGCTTACTTTTCTTGGTAATGTAGTTACAGACAAGTTGGGTAACTTCTGCTGAATTATCTGGCTCACCAGAGAGCAGCTCAGACCTTCATTTGTTAAAGTGCTCTTTGCTCAAAATACTTTCTAAATTGCTCTGTGCAAGGCAGCTTAGTTTTATTTAGCTTCATGGTTAAACAGATAAAAGCATATTTCAACAGTAAGTCTGCATATGGCATGATTGCAAACCTTTGAGACTTCTGCTTTTAGGTATTCAAAAAACAACAAAAATACAACTTTTAAAAGGGCTGAGCAGTTCTGCAGTTCAGCTCCTTGAAGGATGCCCTGGTGTCAAAGCGGTTCCTCCTCTGTTCTCCAGTTTGTCTGGTACATTGGAAGTGAAATCCTTTGCAGATGACAAGGGCTGGCATTCTTGTTCAGATTATCTGCAGGGCCACATTCAGAACTGATGCTGCTCAGTGGGTAGAGATCAGCATCCTGGGAAAGGCATACTTGGGAATATGTTCTCCATCCCTGAAGCAGGTCCTGGGTACCAGGCAGAGCCCTGCCTGCACTGCCCACAGCCAAGGGCTCTGCTCTGCCAGAGGGCTGTGAACGAGTCACTTCATGCCCTTGGCTCAGTTGCTCATCTGCCAAAGAGGCACGATGATTCACTGCTTTGTAAAGTACTTTGACACCTGCTGGAGATAAGTGCTTTGAAGAGGGGTGTTTTTCCTCTTCCCTCCCAGGCACAGAGCAGTGGCAATCCCACTGTCCCTGCCTCTGCTTTGCAGCGTTCCTGCCTCCAAGGGAAGGCACAAAATGATGGTGATATTGTGGTTGAGGAAAGCAGGAAATGATGGTGGTATTGTGGTTTGAAATACAATATTGAGCCACAGTTTATTAATTTTCTTTATCGTGTTCCACTCAATAAATTTACATGGTGCAAGTGTCTTCCAGATAATGCTGTAACACAACGTCCCTGGTTTCAGCATATCTGCCCTAATCCAGTAATGCTTTTCTGTGTCTTTCTAGATTCTGAGCGTTCCCATCTTTCCTCGTTCACGATGAAGTTGAAGGGCAAGTTTCATTCACCAAAAATAAAGAGAACACCCTCAAAGAAAGGAAAGCAAGCTGACCTGACAGTGAAAACACCAGAGAAGTCAGTGAACAAAGTAAGCAGAGTCACGTTCTGTTATTCTGATGGTTTCTTGCTTCCTGGTACTCAGTTTATCATAATCTGGTGTGTGACTTTGTCCTCTGCATAATTCTGCAGCTCAAGGATCCTCAGGGTTACTTTATGGTTACCTATAAACAGCACAGTGTAGTATTAAATCAAGGCATGTGCTTCCCTTTGGGGAGAGCATGATGAGACCTCTTCCCATAAGCATTTAAATATCTCATTATGGAACGTGGTGTATGGCCTGACACATCCTCCCCACATGCACACCCTGTGGGTTATGCTTACAGCTTCCAAAGAGCTGCCTGGTTTTGGGGTGTGATGCTTTTAAAAACCCCAGACCCAGGCAAGCACATCCTTGAAGCTGGTCCAAAGATGTGCTCAATCTGTGCTGACACCAGCGGGGAGAGTCCCACAGATGTGTTCCAGCAGCTGCTGATCCAGCACAGTGTTCCTCAGACCAAATGTACTGCAGGTCCTCTAAGAAATGAGGTCACAACCTGATCTGTGTTATCTCCTCTCCTGTTGTGACCTGATTATGTAGCTGGAGACTCTCTCTGTGACAACACTGTTGCAGTCAGTTTTCAAGTACAAATGGAAGCCAGAAGTTAAGAACAGTTGAGGTTGTTTATGATAATTAAACATTCTCAGCTGTTAAAAGCCTCATCCAGTGTGCAGCACCAGACATGCAGAATTTTTAAGATTATCTCTGCTGAGAGTTGTTGTAGTGTTACTGAGAGCAGCCAGCAAGATAAAGTTTTCTTAAAACACCCAGAGAAGTCTCTGAAGCGCTTCCTCACCCTATTCTGCACCATCAGGTGGAAGATGATGAGGGTTTTTTTCCCCAGGCTGTAGATTTTTTTCCCCAGGAGGCTGTTTCTAGGGAGCTAAACTCCTTGCATTGCTGACTGCTATTTAAAAAATAAAATTAAAAAACCCCCAAAACAGCAGTGAGAGTACTCCTTGAAGGCTTTTAATTCCAATGATGTTTCAGGATGGTACCTTGAGATAATTTAGAGGCCTTCCTTTAAATTGATATGTGACCACATTAAATGCATTAGAAATTGAAGAGCTCTTTTCAAAATGTGTTCTATAGCAAATGCATGTTAATAATAGATGAAGTTTTTGCTTTTCTTTTTTTCCCCTAAAAACAGTGCAAGAGGATTTACTAATAAGCCATGCTGGACATTAAAACCATTTTTTATGTACAGATTGGGATTTTTTTAATTGGAAAGCAAAACATTTGCAATAATTTTTATTACTGTACATGATTATTTAAGTTGCATTCATTTTTATACTGCAAAATATTGTTGATTTCTGGCTCATTCCTTATGTATTTTAATAGCTACTGTCCAACTAATCAATTAGTTGGATGTAGTCAGCTCATTAGCTTTGTGTGGAGGGAGTGGGGGAGAGGATGTGCCTGGATTGTTGCCAGGTTTTTTCACTGGAATACAGACATCAGTTGACAAATGGGAGATTTTCTGTCAGAAGGCTCACTTGATGAACCAAATATCATCTTTTTCTCCCTCTTAAGTACTTAAGATGCTATTTTAGTGCTCTTGAAGTAGATAATCACTGTAGAGCAGAAATAGCAACACAAAAAATCAATGTAAAATCACGATGTGTAAGCTGAAGGATATGCTCAGCTCATGCAAACATCATCTTCTCCTCTTCCCCTTTATACCTGGAGAGGGGCAACACTGGGGGAGTTCTTTTCAGAACATCCTTTTGTCCCCTGAACCCTGTCTGTGATTCTTATCCTAGGGCATATGGTAGGAACAGGAGTGGCCTTCAATACTATATACAGACTTATGATAGGTTTTACACTGCTAAAATGTGAGGGGAAAAAAAGGGATGATTCCAGCTTTTGTAATTGGGTGTATTCTGTACAGCTCACTGTGACCCTCTCTGGGTCAGCTGTGTCTCATACATGATGCATTTGCAATTTGATTATTTAAGGGAGAATTTCGGAAATCATCCAAAAATATCCATATGTGTCAGGCAGACAGTGGAGATGGGATGCTGTTTTGCCTGAATTTTAACTTCTTCTTATTTAATGCCCAGAAGAGAAATGGGTGGCTGCCCTATCCTTGGAAGTGTTCCAGGGCAGGGTGGACAGGGCTTGGGGCAACCTGGGATGGTGGAAGGTGTGGCAGGGGGTGGAATGAGATGAGATTTAAGGTCCTTTCCAACCCAAACCATTCCATGGTTCTGTGCACACCTACACACACGATACCTTTGGACCTTGGAAGAGGATTCATTAATAGTGCTCCTGGGGAATGTCACCCAAAGAACTAGCAGGGCAAAAAATCCCAAAATGAAAAAAAGGGCTGTGTCCCAGACAGTGTCTGGTGGCTGGATTCACATCCCTTGGTGTGCTCAGCGGAAGGCTTTGTGTTTCCAGTTGTCATTCTCAGTCAGGCCCACCCTCCTGTGCACCAGGAGAGTGTTTAAGTTATTAAGTCCCAAGCCTTTCTACAGGAAACAGTTGTTGAATGAAGTCCATAAACAGCCATCGGAGCAGGAACTGCAGTCCACATTTTGTCACTTCTGTTTGAGAGCTTTGACTGCTGGACCATGGTTGTACTTACCCAGGGAATTTACAGACTCTCTGATCCCTAAAATGTGTGATCATTTCATATGAAGTGCAAAACCTTCTTGGGAGAGGCTGAGGCTCTCCATAGATTAATGGTTGGACTCAATGATCTCAGAGGTCATTTCCAACCTAAATATTTTTATGATTCTATACCTTGGAATAAACTGTGCAGTGGTTGAGGGCACATCCCTGCGAAATGGGAAATGTAATTTTTTGTACCAGTGAGTTGCCAGGATGCTCCTCAGCAAGGGAGTTCAGGGCACTGTGGGCTGCAGATCAAAACTTGAGGTTCCTGGCAAGAAGTATTGTCCAAAGGGGAAGCAGCAGCAGAGTCTGGGCACTTCCCAGATGAGATGGAAAATGACAGGGTGGTTTGCAGTTCTTGGATTGGGACTTAGACTTCTGAAGTTGGAGCTAGATGGAACTTGGGATTCTAATCCTTTTATGCAACTGGCCCCAAATTACTAACCAGTGCTGCCTATAAATTGTTCTTCCTAAAACCTTTTGGGCTGCTGGCCTGATTTTGCAGAAAAGCAGCAGTTTCACAGCTGACAAGAGTATGGGGAGCACACAAAGCCCATAGGTCATTAATTCCTGAAGCTGAATTTACTGAGAAGATAATGGATGAAATCTGACTCTGCTAAGCTCTCTGCTCCTTTTCTAGCAGTGTTCAGTAGTTAATTTAAATCTCACTTAGGAACTACTTGTGGCATTAGAAGTCCTCCAGGCATACTGTTGTAAACTTTTCAAAAATATCCCTTTCCAGGATGCCATTGAGGTGTCACGTATCACTTCTGAATTTCCTCTTCTAATGTTGGTGGTGGCACAGAAATTGGTGACCACAACTCAGCTTTATTCCAATGAATTGTTCCCTTCTGCAACATTCATTCACCAATGCCAAAGCTTAGCTTTTACAATTTGTCCTCATGGAAGTTCTGTGAGTCCTCTTCTTCCAGCAGCATCACAAAACTCATCAGAGTGGAGTTGATTTGGATGTTTTCACGTATTTTACAAGGGCATGGAGTAATTGGACGAGGATTGTTGCCTTTAAACTGACACAGGGCGGATTTAGATTCGATATTAGGAAGGAATTCTTCCCTGTGAGGGTGGGGAGGCCCTGGCACAGGGTGCCCAGAGAAGCTGTGGCTGCCCCATCCCTGGAGGTGTCCAAGGCCAGGCTGGACATGGCTTGGAGCAGCCTGGGATAGTGGAAGGTGTCCCTGCCCATGGCAGGGGGTGGAGATGGGCTTTAAGGTCCCTTCCAACCCAAACCATTCTGTGAAACGTTTTTTCTTTCACCCTCCAAGTTAGGGTGTGGGTTTCAAAGCAGTGCCCTTGATGTCATCAATAGTGTTAATCTCAGCCTAAGACTGATCAAGATCAGCCTTCAGTTTGGAATGCAGGTAATTCTGAAAGTTGAAGTGTGGGTGTAATCTTGCACTGACTATTCCTTTTGAAAGAGCAGCAATTCAATTTAAAAGTGGTTGTGGTAGAAGGGTTTTTTCCCACTCCTCCTGGAATACACCTCAGTGTCACCATACTTTGTGTGTGGTGACTAAAGGAGCCCTGCCCTCAAATACTGAATTTTTAACATATCTCTCCTTTTTTTCCCTCCTGTTTAGAATGTGTCATGGCTAGAGGAAAAGGAGAAGGAGGTTGTCAGTGCATTGCGCTATTTTAAGACAATTGTGGACAAAATGGCAATTGATAACAAAGTCTTAGAGATGCTCCCAGGCTCAGCAAGTAAAGTGCTGGAAGCCATCCTGCCCTTGGTGCAAACTGACCCACGCATCCAGCAGAGGTGAGTTTCCTTCTTGGATTTTGGGACCATGACAGACCAACAGGCTCCTTCTTTATCTGAAGAACCACATCACGCAGGAGGTGCTGATGAAGTGACTGCTGTTTGTACTAATTGCGTGGTGGTTTTCAAACAGCATTTAAAAGCAGATTCCCTGCTGTGAAGAAGCTCATGCCATAGAAAGATAAAGCAAATCAGGCTGCTTGCAGAGTGGAGGAAGGGATGGTTCTTGGCATAAACTTGGAAATTCATCATTTTCTAGAGGGAGATTCTCCTCAGATGCTATTCCTGTTTCTGCAGTCCATGGTGGTATCCTAAAAGCTGACAAATCCAATAGCATCACCTGAAAAAGGAGTTTATCTTCAGAGTAATCCTCTTTTGTGTTCAGTTTATCCACCCTGATATTACAGAAGTGTGAGCCTCCATTCTTAACTGCTTTTTTGGATTTTACTGGATCAGATACAGAAGTAAATAGATGTACTTCAGCAGATTAACCAGTCCAAGTTCATTCCTGCTGCACTCAACAGATTATTGTTTTATGTTTTAACAGATTATGTATATTACGTTTTTACCAGTTAGGCAGTGGGTTTGAAGCCAGGAAAGAAGTAGAAATTTGCCAAAGCCAAGCTCAGCATGGATTATAAGAATCTGTGGTGTTGCCAAGCCATAGAAATTGTTGGTGTTCATCCCATGGATGCTGGAGCACTTGATTTACAGAAAACAAACAAACATTGTTGAACATTACTGAGAGAGCAAAGTTAACATCGAGAAAAGCACAGAACTAAGCAGAGAAAGGCAGGTGTTTGGTTCCTGAAATCCTGCCAGGTTTTGTGCTGTTCCTATTTGTTTTCCCATTAAATATATCCAGTTTTTTTTCTTTCAAGATGCTTATTTCATTGCTGGCACAGGGAAGGTTTATAATGTAGTTGAGGCAGCACTGGGGTGCCAAATACTTTGCAAACAGAGATGCTCAGTTGTGTTTGGCCCCAGTGCTGAGGCCAGGGCTGCTTGTGGCAAAAGGAAGGAGGAAATGGGTGAGTATCACACCTATGGCTGGGACAGGTAAGATCCCGTTTAGGTTGGATCTGTTGAACCATAATGAGCAAATCTGTCGGAATAGGAATGTCCTCTACACAGGGATAAGTTTCTCTTTCTGGAAACTGTGTGCATTAAAGCAGAGATCCCATGTGCATGCTCTGCCTTGCTTAGCCTCCCAAAAAATCCAAAGGGGATCCAGCTTTCTCAAAAAAGCCGACTCCTTCTCTCCCTACCTGTGTATTTTAGTGGCAGGACACAAAGGAGTGATTGTGATGGCAAATCCCCCTCCAGAAAAGTGAGCAAGTCTTGTGTCAGTGGTGAAGAAAGCCCTACAGTTACTGCTGGACTTCTTTTTACTTTGGGGGAAGCATTTGCATCAAGGAAAAAAGTAATTAAATCTTGCTCAAAATGGGCTTTCAATTACTGCCTCCTTAGAAGGAAGCAGACTGAAGATTAATGGCAAAGAAATCAAAGCCTTAGAAAGAGACAGGGGAGGGCCCTGTTTAGGAAATATCTCCTACCAGGCTAATTTCATTTGAAATGAGAACAAATGGCAAGCAGCAAGCTTTAAAAAAAGCCCAAACAACAACCAAACAATCAAGTCCTTGCCATTGTTTGTATCCCCTGGTTGGAACTTGACAGTAGTTCCTTCCCCAGTCCTGCAAACCTCGTTCACCTAAATAAACTCACTGGAGCTCACGGGCTTGCTTCTTTTCTCACAGCTAATGAAATTACTGGCGTTAAGCCAATGTAAAATGGATACCAGAGAGAAATGGGAAGATTTGGAACAACTTGTATCAGTAATGATTGCAAGATTACACCTTCTCTTATCTGTTTATGGTTTTGATGCAGTTTGAAATTGATTTAACGTGACAAAGAATTGCTGAAGCGTTGCCATCAGCAGTACTGTTAACACACCTTGTTTAGTAATGAAGTCAGTGTTTTCACAATGGCCAGGAAAATGCCTGGGAGCACTGTTGTTACAGTTAACTTTTATTTAGAGTTGTCATTCTTCCAAAACTCTTTTTTCCCTCCC
>VZTJ01003414.1:858323-907053 GCA_013397795.1 Orthonyx spaldingii | reverse complement strand
CCCCCCCCCTTCAGAACAATAGCTTCAATTCTGTTTCTCATTAAAAACAAAACAAAGCAACACCCTTCCTCTTTCAAACCTGAAATTCATTCAGTTCAATTTCTCTCAAGAATTAATTTTAATTACATGTTTTCAGGCATTATAAACAGTGAGGCAGTGATTTGTAGAGGAATTAATAGAGTCAGCTCTCAATGATCCAAGGTGGTTTTGGGGAGAGCTAATAAGGAAGAAGGATAATGCTGAAATAACATAGCTTAAACTTAAAGGTAGGGCTTAAATACTTATCTTTAAAGTTAAGGCATAGGATGGACCTGTAAATGAAGGTGGAAAGAATGTTATTTTTAGCATTGCTGTGTTAACCTGCATCCCAGATAATTCCTTCTGATACCTGGGAATGAGCTGTTGATGGTTTGTACCTTCAAACTGTCATCATTTGGTGCTAGAGAACAGGAGAGCAGCTGCCATGGAAGTGGAAGAGAAGCCTCAGCTTTGTCACCTGCTCAACACTGATTCTGAGTGTTAGAGAGCAAAGGAGTGACATGCACAGTGTGAAACTCACTCTCTTAACGTTTGATAACATCTCCAAAATTTCTTTTTTGTTCTTTTTTCTCAACTGTTCCCTCTCCTGCTGTGCAGTTCTGCCATCTCATCCTGCTACAGCCGAGTGTACCAGAGCCTGGCCAACCTCATCCGCTGGTCTGATCAGGTGATGCTGGAGGGGGTGAATTCAGAGGACAAGGAGATGGTGACAACAGTGAAGGATGTCATAAAAGCTGTTCTGGATGGAGTCAAGGTACACGAGACAAATACTGTAAATTTTATTTGTTTACATTTATTATATGAAGGCCCTATTCCTGCCTTCAGTAAGCTGTCCCTTAAATCAACTGTTCCATAAGTTAAATGTTCCTGCTTGTTAAAGACTAGCACAGTTTGGCTCAGAATGGGAACTTCTGGCATGCTCACCCTGGCATTTGGATGAATTGAAAGAAGCAATGAATCTTTATTCAGCATTGTATTAAATTTTCAGCGAGTCATTCCCAGTCTCCCATGCAGATTACAAGACACGGTTTGCACATTTTCTGTCTCGGCAAAAGAAAATGAAAATGCTCCCTGTCAGTGCCCACAGAGAATCAAAGACTCCAGCTCCATCTTTTAAGAGAAATTTCAAGGGATTTGTCAGTGACACATCACCACTCTGAGCAGCTGGATTAGGGTGTGGAACAGGTGATGAGCTAAACTCAGTTTTCTGGAGATTAGTTTTACATTACTAATGGAAACGTTTAACAGAAGCCTTTGCATCCATTGTCAGACCTGCTTGTAGCACTCCCTCCCTGCTCCACCCTGGAAAAGCTGTTGGCTTTCCTTCTCCTTCCTGGTAAGGTTCTTGTACCCGTGATTTCTGTGTCCCAGCCTTGTCTCTGGGCTGATCCCTCACCTGCCTTAGGTAAAAGTTTGGTTGATCTGGGTTTAGGGCACCAGTGGACAGACTGTCGTGTCTCCTGGGAATCTTATTTTGGAAACTGTAGAGGAAGTTAAAGCTCTTTCAAGAGCAGGGCTGAATCTGAAGGGGAGTGTTTAAATCAACTACACAAGGAAAGTTGGGCTAGAGTTGGGCTAAGAATTGCAGCAGGTGTTTCACCTGGATTAATGTATCAGGAACAGGGATCTTTCACTGTACTCAGATTCAGTTTTTATTAAATGGAGCCAAATGCAAAAATGAAGTGGATCTCCCAAGCTTTGACTGTCACATTTTCAGGCCTCTTCATTTGGTATCTACATCATCTGGATGTCTCTTTAATGTTACTCAAACATAGATGCTAAAATCTCCTATTACTTTATGAGCCTTTTAAATAAATATCTTTGAAACAAATCATTTCCATCACCTAAAGAAGATGGATTTTCCAGGATTATTTTCCACAATATGCTCTTTAACTTTAAGCTACACATTTTAAAAGTAAAGCTGGTCTTAAATTTGCACAGCAGGAGAGAGGAAAAGAGTTTAGCCTAAAATCTCAGCTGCTGTTACACTGGAATGCAGCAGCAATTTGCAGAACGTGAAAATCTGTGCTGTGGTATCTGAACTGTAATTCCCAGCAAATGGTGAGTTATCACTGACTGAATCTGCACAATCCCATGGAGAGATGTGTTATCCTCAGACCTGGAACAGAGTTGTGTGTTCTCATTGCAGGAGACTCAGACACAGGTTGTCCTTTGACTTCAAGCAATGTTTAAATCCTTGGTACTTGCTGCCTTCAGCCAGAGCTGTGACCTCTGTGGGCTGGGGGAAGGTCTTGGATTGTGGAAGGTCTTGGATGTCTGTTCATGAGCCAGCTCAGACTGGGAGCAGCATGGGCATGTCCATGCAGTGCTGAGCCTGAGCTGTGGAGCCCCACTCTGCAGCATGGCTGTGTCAGTCTCTGCTTTGTTTTTAGACTGAAAGTTATTTTGGCCTTGCAGCTGGAGCTGGCTGATGTCTGATCAGCCTTAGAGCAGATGTGTGGCTGTCTGGGGAGATGGGAGAGTATTTGCCCATCAAGAGGTCAGCATTTGGAAGCAGTGTGCTCTCACCTCCTGCACAGCAAGGAACAAGGTTTATTTTAGAAAAGCCAAGCTACATTTCAGGTCTGGAAGCAGAACTGAGAAGATGGACACTTCTCTCCACAGCAGAGCCTATTTTGTTTTTCTGGCAGATCACACAAGATCCACTTCCACATTTCGGTGCTTACTTCTCCTTTATTTTCAGAACTGAGCATAAAGGAGTCTCTTGTTCACCTCTCTTTCTTGGTATTTTGATCTCAGGTTTTAGGGCCTTGCTAGGCAGGAAAAAAAATCCTTGATTTGATTACATAACTTCTCAAAAATCCATCTCATTGTGGAATTTCCAGCTTGCTGAAGCAGCATAGTTTGTAGAGAGGCTTTAATTATCTCTAATTACTGCTGCAGGAATCTCTTTCCTTGCTGATAAGGAATAGCATAATGTGCATCTGGCCCAGTTGTGCGCTGATTACCTCTGTGTGTATGCTAAAGATTTTGGCTTGATTTCCAAATGCCAGTTCTCATTTGGGGATAGCAGAGAGGAGAAACATTCAGGGCTTGGTGATGTTTGTCAAAATTTGAAGGGAAAGTGATCCTCCCAGGTAATGGCAATCATGCCTTGCCTTGGTGCCTCCGCTGCAAGGTGCTTTGGGTTTTTTCCTCTCAGTCCCAATGGTTTGAATAATTCTGAAGATATTTTTGAGCCAAATTGGATTGGTTTTCTCCCATTTTAACTACATTCTCACATGGTGTGTCTATTATGACTGGCACAATAGGAAAACTGAGCACTTCAGCCCCAAATGTCCGAGGCTCCTCTGCGCTGCTGCGGCACAGCCACCACCACAGTCTGCAGTGTTGGCCTGGCTTTGGTTTAAGGTGGTGAAGAAAGGTCAGGAAAAGGAGACATTATGCTTTCCCTTCCACAGCCTTTTCAAGGGGATGTTTAAGGAGTATTTTGGCTTTTGGTTTGCCCATATGTTCTATTTCCCTTATCGTGCTCCTGAGCATTTGCAGTCCTTGCTGGCCACTACCCAAAAACCCCATAGGGTCCAACCCTTAAAGTGCATGAGGGTCTCCAAAAACCTCTTCAGCAGTGGAATTTTGTCCAGAGGGCAGAAAGGTGGCAATCCATTGTGTCATCACTCAGCCCCATGATACCAAATGCAGTCAAAAGAGTCAAGTGATGTTACTCATCAGGGCATTTCTCAGAACATTCTGTTCCTCACCAGGGCTCTCTGTCCCAGCAGGGACATCTTCATAGCTTTAGTCCCCATGGACATCTGTTTGTGCTCCCTCTTCCTTCCCACTGTGTAGGATTTTCCAGGGCAGCTTCTGGAATGCTGAGTGTTTGTCCTGGTTTTGGGTAACACAGTGTACGTGCTGTGGGAGCAGCAGCTCACACCAAGAGTGTAAGTAGAGCATGGAGACCAAAGTCAGCTGTGGTGGACACTTGGACAGTGTGTGCACGTTATTCCTGTTGTTGTGTGTGTGTTAACCCATGGAGTTTCAGTTTTCAATAGAGCTTTATGTAAAAATACCAAAACTGGAGTATTTTGCTTCATCGGAGGGATGATGGCAATGACAGCCAGTGCAGCTGGCTACTGCACTGAGAGAGCAGTGGCAATTGTTTCCAAATTCCACAGACAAGGACACGAAGATGATACTGGAATGATGACACTGTATTCAGGCTGCTTTAAAAAAATTAAATTAAAATTGATCCCTTATAGTTTCCTTTGCGTAATATGCTGGGAAGCCAATACTGGCAGGAAGCACTGCCAGTTTTCCAGCCTGCCTAGTAAGAGGGGCGTGTGTTTGTATCTGTGAGCAGGAGATCTATTTGTCAGCCTCAGACATCCATAAAATGTTCTCTCTGTCTTTCTGGTCTGAGTGATTGTTACTTTGACTGCTGGCAGACTTAGAGTTCAGGATTATCATGCCCTTATCTCTTTATCCAGAGCCTTATCTGCCTATAACAGATACCCTGCAGTAGCTCCTTGAATGATTTAAGTCGTCCATTGCTAACGTGTTAAAAGGTGGCTTCAGGGGAAGCAGGCCTTTTAATAGAGGTGTTCACTGGCCATTTTACAGACAACTTGCTTTTGGAAACAAATACATTCTTATTTATGAAATATAAAACAATTATTTAATGTTTTTGGCTAGGTGAAATACTCGACTTGGTAAGACTGTTTTGTACTTATATTTATGTATGTAAAGCCCATTTACCATTATCTAAGGTGTTGGGTGGACTGGAGCACTTTTATGAGATAGAGCAAAGAGAAAGAACAGCAAAAAGACACACATGTGGGTTTGTGCAGAATCTCCACACAGTCAGGGGTTATGAACTTCACTCAAATAGTGCCAAACTTCCTCTGGGTGCAGACTGCTCCTTAGCAGCTGGTCTGCATCATTTCTGTGGCTCTGTACCAGACTTAAACCCAGCTCAGCTCTCTTTGTGTCCACGCCATCATTAACCACAACCAAGAGTTTACTGCAGTAGCATCCCTTTGTGTGCTGGGATGTTTAAGTGCAGCATTCAGCAAACAGTGATTATTCTCTTTTTCTTCTCTCCATCCATCAGGAGCTGGTCAGACTCACAATTGAAAAGCAGGAGCATCCCTCTCCCACAAGCCCAGTTAAACCCAGTTTACCAGCATGTAAATCTGACAGGTGGGTCACTGATTTCTTCTGCGTGCACGACTAATATAGAAGGAATAATTTCTGACTACTGACAGCTGAGTTAAATCATTCAGCTATTCTTCACAGAGGGTGATGTAGTGTTCTTTATGTAGCCCCTTCCATTTCAGTAGGATCACTAAAAGAGAATATGCTATGATAGGAAAGACATCAAAATCTGCCCTTGTGTCACGTGCACACTGTGCTCTGCATATACATGGAATTCCACCTGCCCATGCAAATTCTGCCTTCTGCTCTAGATGCCTGTCTTAGAGCACATGATTTAAAATAGGTTTGAATCTGTCAGCAGGGCTGGGAGCCCTGGATTGTTCCAGCTGTGGTTTGTGATCTACAATCTGTGTTTTGCATGTTGCAGCCCATCCGAACTTCCCCTTACAGACCGAGAAATGGAGATCCTCAACAAAACAACCAATATGACTCAATCCAATGAGCTATTGACTGACTCCATGGATGAAGAAGTTGCACCTCCTAAACCCCCTCTGCCCAGCATTCGTGTGGCAGAGAACAGGTAATACTGACCAGTGAGCTGACTGAAGAACACCAGTGCCTCTTACCAGCCTGTTGGTTTTTAAACAATCTTGCAAAATGTGCCCCAGAGAGAGAAGGATTAGTGATCCTTCTGAATTTCCAGTCCTCCAGAGTAATTCTTCCCTGCTCCTGAACTCTGCTTTGTGTTCTGTCTCTCTTATTATTTTCTGTATTTTCCTTTCCTCCTTCTTGTGTGCCATGCCCTGATATCCACACACGAGAGGCATCACATAAATCCATAAAAACCTCATGTAAAACTGTGTGAATTCCACACTGTACAAGTGTCTTGGGATGCTCTATCTGATGGGAAATGTTCCTTTAACCTCGGGGGGCAGTTACCAATCTGTCCTGCATGGCCAGGTTGTTCTGCTTTGCCTGTCAGCTTAAGAGTGAAAGCCAGCAGTGTGTGAAAAAACTCTTGTGCTTGGTTGTTCGTACTCAGTTCTACGAGTAACCACATGAAAGTTTCTGTGTTCTATTTTGAGAATGAAAAGAAAACCCCCAATTTGCAGGTTTTGTGTGTGCGTGTGTTGTTTTTTTTCTCTCGTACTGGTGCTAATGGCTGGTGTGAAAAATATGTGTCGTGTTAATTTGAAAATGGGGCATCAAGGGCTGTGGCTGACAAAAAGAATCAAGTTTCTGTGTATTTTATGAATTCTCGAAAGGTATATAAAAATTTCCTGGTACGTTCCAAGAACAGAGTATGTGTGCTCTTGGGAACTTCTCAGGCTTGATGACTACCAGAATTATGTGTCATTAAAAGCAAAAACTAAAAGTCAGAGGGTTAAACTCTCAACAGTTACTGCAAATGTGTGGGTCTGACACAGATTGATGCCAAAACATGGGGCCCTCACAGTGCACGTGGTGAGAGCTGCTCTGACCTTTTTGTTCCCTGAAGTTCACCAAGAAAGCACAAGCCAAAAAAAGAATTTTCCTGTCTTGTAAATCTATGAAACTTTTTCAAACCTGGATGGTTTGAGGAGGGGGAGGGACTTCTGTGAATGGAAACAATATTTGGGTCAACCAAAACATTTAATTTGGCTTTTGCACTGCTGTTATTAAGACATAATTACCATGCTAATTAGCTCCATTAAAAATACTTTTTAGAGCAGCATTTGTTTTTGAGAAATACAAACTCTTTTCCATCCTTTAAAAATAAATCACTTAACAGGACCTTACCTGAGAGACTATTCTTAAATTGGTAGTTGTTAGTGGATACATTTTGCTGACTAGCTCCTGGCTGACATCAGCTTCCTGGGAAACAACTTGTGAAGCCTCTGAAAGTCTTTTTTTCTGGAAAAGTGATGGAAGCATCAACACCTGTTGTATCTTGCAGCCCTCCACCAGCACTGCCCCCTAAAAAGCGTCAGTCAGCACCGTCCCCAACCAGAGTGGCTGTTGTGGCCCCCATGAGTCGAGCTACCAGTGGCTCCAGTTTACCTGTTGGGATCAACAGACAGGTAATGGCATAAGCCCTTTGTGAAAGCCACGGGAAACGTGCTGTGAACAGGAGGAAAAGCTCAGGGAGATGCTGAGACCTGCAGCCACACAGATCCCTGCACGTCTCTGCTCGTCCCAAACAGCCCAGCACAGGCAGCCTGGAGTGGGAGTGGCAGTGGCAGCAGCAGCAGAATCATAAATAATGTGAACAGCTTAATTTTTTTAACAGTGTTGTTGGAGTTAATTAACAAATTGCTACAAACTTTGTTGCCTTGGGCAGTAGCAGAGTGTGAGGATGGGAGTGGTTGAGTGTTGCCACTTCCAATAGATCAGGGGTCAGTGGCTGGCTGAGCTCCCTGAGATCTCACCAGGGTTTACTCACAGGCCAAGGGAGCATGTGGCTGAGTGAGATCAGGAGTGTGTCTTGATCCAGTCACAATTTAAAATATTTAACTCAAGCAGTAGTTTGAGCTCCTGCTCTGACCACTGCTGGTGCTTTGGGGAAATTTCTACATTTTCTGGTAGAAAAATGGAAATGTTGTGTGTGTGTTAATCACATTCCATTTCTTGTGCTGCTCTGGGGTTTATGAGGTTGTAAATGGCTGGGTTTGCTTTACAATTCAGGAACTTACTAGCTCAGCAGTGAGGACCTGAATTGTATTAAATTGCACAAAAATCAAATCTTGTCCTCATCCCCAAAGCCTCAGCTCTGGCTTCGTGAGCCTCTATAGTCATTTGGCTGACCCAGATAAAGCTGTGGCCACTCTTCAGTTAAAACTACAGTCACACTCAGGTTGTTCTGATGGAGTGGGAATAGTTGAGGGGTTCATTCGCAGGTTGATAAGCTTGAGGTAATTTCTGGAATGGGCCTATAGCCGTAGGTACAGAAAGTTGTATCTCACTGTATTTTGCCTTTCAATGCACCTGAGCTAACTAAGTATTTGCTAAAGCCCCACGTATGTCATGAGGAATCTTGCAGTGTCATTCCTCTGTCTCGGTGTCATGACAAGCAGTCATCAGACACGTGTAGCTGTGAAGGACTTGGTCATCTTCTCAGCATCTGTAAAGCCCAGTGTGGGCCACAGCAACTCCTGCTTGAGAGCAAGAACACACAGAGCTCCCTGGCATGGGCTGTTTACCAGATCAGAGGGTTTCTGTGTTCTCCACAAGCTTAGACAGGGCCAGCAGCACTGATCCTCTCCTCCCCTGTGAGGTCTTTGCTCCTTGAGCTACATCTTCCTCACTAGCCAGCTGCCAAGAGTGATGGTGATTTGATTTTTTATTTTTTTTGGTCCTGAAGGATTTTGATGTTGACTGCTATGCCCAGAGGAGATTGTCAGGTGGAAGCCACTCCTACGGGGGGGAGTCTCCTCGCCTCTCGCCGTGCAGCAGCATCGGCAAACTGAGCAAGTCTGACGAGCAGCTCTCCTCGCTGGACCGCGACAGCGGCCAGTGCTCCCGCAACACAAGCTGTGAAACCTTGGGTAAGAGGGGTGCTGGGGCCCTGTCCCTCTCATTTGGGAGCTGCCACAGCTGAGGTGCAGAAGTTGATGTAGTAAATGCACTGCAATTGCAGCTCTTGTCTTGGAGTTGCTGCAGGGGGCTCAGTGCAGAGTTGTTCTGTTGGAGAGGGAAAAGCCCAGGGGAATGTGTTTCCCTTGCTATCGGTGATTGTGCTCAAACTCAATTCAGCTCTCAAGTGGAATGTTTTCTTCATTTCAGCACTGTCTGCAGACATGACAGGTAGTCCTGGTAGAGTAAAGCAGTGTTGTTTCTACAACAGCTGGGAAAGAAAATAAAAATATAAATATGAAGCAAATTACGTCTGTAGTCATGTACTTGTTGAATTTTCGTTATTTGTTTGCTAGTGTAAAGAATTCATTATGAGTTATATGAAGTCTGGATGTTACAGAAAGTGTAAAAAGATGGTTCCAGCTGCAAGGAAGTTCCAGTCTGATTAAAATGAACTGATTAATTAGCTGATGGAATGGGAGGGACAGAATTGAGAAGGACTAAACAGTAAAAGGGAGAAACTAATACATCATTCTCTGTTTACCCAGATCAATCGGATCACTATGATCCAGACTATGAATTCCTGCAGCAGGACCTCTCCAACGCTGATCAGATACCTCAGCAGGGGCCAGGTATCCTCAGCCCATTGCCAGAGTCCTTGGTTGAGTCTGGCTCCCCTTTCCACGGACACACTTTCCAGCTCCCGCAGGGCAGCTCTCCTCCGCTGGAATTCTGCAGCCTCTCGGGAGCAGCACAGCCAACAGAGACTCCTCCAGCTTTACCAGAGAAGAAGAGGAGGAGTGCAGCCTCCCAGACTCTGGATAACTCGGGCTGCAGGGTGTCCTACGAGAGGCACCCTTCCCAGTACGACAACATCTCCGAGGATGACCTGCAGAATGCAGTGGTTGTCCCATCAATCCCCTTCACGCCCTTTGCTGCTGTTCTGCCTTTCCAGCAAGGAAACCCTTCAGCACCAGTGGAATTCATTGCTGATTTTGCTGCTCCAGATTCGAACAGTGACCCAGAAAAGCCGCCACCTCTGCCAGAGAAGAAAAACAAACACAGTAAGCAAATTCCTGTGTTTGGGTGTTACTTTTACCTTGCAGTTGCCGTGCTTCTGATCATCACTAAGTAATGGTGATCATGGTAATGCTCTTGCTTATGTGAGTCTGAGTGTCAAAAGCAGTCAGTGTCAAAGGCATGGAGGGGAAATGTCAGTCCTGTGGTGGGCAGGGAGTGATTCCTGGGGCCGGGATCAATCCAGGCCCAAGGCATCTGGAATCACACAGCATCTTCATTACTGCAGTGAGACCATTTTACTTCTCTGTTTACCTGAATGTGAATCTTTGAGGCACTTTGCCTTGAAGATCTTTCCAGTCTATTCTCCCTTTATAAGTCCATTCCCTCCCTGCTTCCCCAATTTTGTTTTCCCACTGCAGAGAAGAGTTGGGTCCTCTCCAAGAGCTCAGAGAAAGGACTGCTTTTCTGTCCAAAACCAAGCCTTGCCAGAGCAGTTACTTGGCAATAGGAGCACAGTCACCCACATAGCTGTGCAAGACAACACTATTAACTAGAGTCCAGTATTGCTGTTTTGCTATGGGATCTCATTTCCTTTGGGTGCCTGAGAATTTCCCACATCATTAAAACAAGCAGCCTCTAAAAGCAAAGGCTCCTGTCCCCAGCCAGACTCCTGGCACACCAGGGCTGACCACATCTCAAGCTCACAACCTTCTTCTGATTTCCTTAATGTTCCTGGCTGAAAAATGTGAAACCTCTTGCCAAACAGGCAGCCACAGTGCTCTGCCAGGGAAGGCTGTGGACTACACAGTGAGATCCAGCAGATACTGGTTTACTGGTCCCTGGCTGGCTTTGCAGTGTGTGTTGCATGAGGAGGTAACGTATACAAGATCTGGGTGAAGAGCATTACATTGCATGGCTGGCAGCCCAAGAGAAGAGCTGATTTCAAAGCGCTGAGTTGGCCTTTTGGCTCCTTTCTGCAGTTTATAGACTTCTCACTGAAAATAATTTTTGCCCAGAGAGGGTGTGAACTCCCTGTCCCTGAAGGTGTTCCAGAACAGGCTGGATGGGACTCTGACCAACTTGACCTAGTGGAAGGTGTCTCTGTCCATGGCAGGGGGGTTGAAACTGGATTCTTTAAGGTCCCTTCCAACCCAAACCAGTCTGAGATTCTGCAATTCTATGGATAAGATGGGAGTGAGAGGGGTGTGTGGTGTCAGGGTGTATTCTCTCCATTCCTATGTAGTGCACTCTGCCAGTCACTTCTTTAAAAATATGCCTTCTCTAAAAGCATTTCCATTATCCCTGAATGACCAGACCACATTAGTAACCCTCAGGGATTTTACTCAGAGCACAGAGCTTGACTCACCTGAAAGTGAGGGTCATCCAGTGTCCCCATATGGAGGAAATCTCTTTCGTTCCTGTCTGGTAATCAAGCAGTTCAAGACACTAAAATCAGCTGAAAAGGAGCTGAGATGATTGTTTGTGGACAACAGAAAGGAAGTAAATGGTGGCACAGGGCACAGCCAAGGCTGGTTGTTATGGCTTGTGCTGTTCAAAATCCTCACCTGTGGTATGAGCTGCCAGGGCTGTGATACAGAGCACGTTACTGCAGGATCAGATCCCTGTGGATCTGTTGTTACCATTGCGGGGTGGCTGTTACACCACTCAGACTGGGATGGATGCAGGGAAATGCACCTCTGTGCACGTAGGCAGCTTTAGTGGAGGGGAGATACCTGGGTGAATCTTGGGTAAGAGGCAGTTTGACATTTGAAAGAGAGATCTGGGCTGTTTGCCTTTCTCTTTAAGCCCCATGTCTTTGTTTTCTGGTATCATACAAGATGTCAAAGAGTTACTTGAAAACAAGTTTAAAAACAATCTGCATTATTGCCTGAGCACCACTTCAACCTCAGTACTGAGGCTTTGTATGAATTTTCTTTGATGTTGGATTAGAGTTAATTGTCATCTGGCACTATCAGAAATTTTGGAGGAATTGATCCAATTGCATTGTTAGGTGAGGTAGGAGCTATTACCTAATTTGTTGTCATTTCTGATGGTTTGATAAAGCATCCCTGCTGCAAGACTAGTTGGTAGTCTTGGGGCTGATACCTGACTGCTGCACATTTTTTAGTTGCATTCATGTCACACTGGGAACTTGTTTTAGGTTGTCTTTACTCCACAGGATATCACACGACGGATTTGTGGTTGCTGATTTTACTTTTATTTTCACCATTTAAAAGGCCAGTCAAGCATTACTTAGGCTCTGTGGTGACACCCAGGATATTTTTTGCCCAGAGGCTGATGCATGCAGATATTCTTGTGTAATCACACAGGGCTTCCACAACCCCAACAAACTCCTGGGATCTGGAGGAGATGCATGGATTTGTTAAAAACACCCAGAGCTCACACAGATGGGACTTGGTTGTAGTGCCTTTGTTGTGGATCATCTTTTGGTGGCTGGCAGGAAGTGTTGCAGCAGACTCTGATGATCTTTTTATTTCTAATATACAGAAGATTTGCTTGAGTTAACCTTGTGTATTGCTGTGAGCTGTGCTCAGAGGGACCTCCAAGAGTTGACTTCTGTATAATTTAAACAGAGGAGTGATAGGGCTTTTAGTCTGGTGTGAGTTATGGTTATTTTACTGTGCTGTAAGAGTGCATGTTACTGTGCTAAGGGCAAATTACTCCAGACTTCTGCTTGAGCACCAGCAACATGCTCCTGCTGAACAAGACACAGACACGGAACAGCTTCTGCCATTAAGAGCCCAGAGTCAGAAATAACAAGATCCTTTCCCCAAACAGCTTGGAAACTACTGGTGAGGCACTTATTCATGTTTCCCTCGCTGTCAGTGGGAACAAAACGCAGCCTGGTGCCCAGTGAGCAGCTGGTATTTAACTGCAGGAACCACGCTGAGGGCAGGCTGGGCTTAGCCAGCGGATAATGCGAGCTCTGTGAAGAACAGCTCTCCTCCCAGGGGTGACAGCAACGACTGGCTCATTTGACCTTGACTTCTCCAGTGAGTTGATGTGTGGTACAGCTTAAGAATGCCCATTATTTTGGCTCCTGCCCATGCACACAAATCTGTTGTGCCCGTGCAGGGCCCAGCTACCAACAGCGCCAGGGTCGGGCTGGGCTGTCAGTGAGCCCTCCAGGTGAATGCTGCTGTGCCTCACCTCATTGCAGGTGTGCCTTAGTGCTGATCATCTCCTAATAACCCCTTTAGACTCCAAAAACACTGGTCCTCTCCTGCAGCTGAGTGCTGCTTCCAGGACCCGTGGCTGCAGGGAGAGCAGTACCTGTGACTTCTGCCGTATGGGCAGAGCTGGTGTGTGCTGGAAATCCCTGAGCAGCTTTGGCTCCTTCAGAAATGACAGCCAAGGCACTGCAAAGCAGATTGCTGGGAAGGTGTTCCGAGCCTCAGTCTGTGATTTCATGTTTTTTTTAATTTCACATATTTTCTGTCTGGGTTAAGAACTGACATAAGCTGGGCATGTGGTGGGAGAGGCTTCTCTCTCACGCCTCCCTTCTCTCCTGGGGTGCTGCCTTGAGACTGTCACTCCACCCCAGCTGCTCACTGGGGAGTTGCAGCCCCCATCCCTCCCTCTGCACAGTTGCTGCAGGGCGTGCAGCCTGAGCTGAGCTGCTGATGTAATTTCCCATCTGCTTTTTAAATTCGTGCTTTGTTAAAAGCCAGACTGGAGAGGGGGAGAGAAGACCCTTTGCAAACAGCAGCCATGGGAGTGGTCTTGCTCTCTGACTCTCCTGCTCAAGATTGACAGGATTCTAATGGTGCCCATTTTGATGTGCACTCTGCTCCTGAGCCAGGTTTGTATTTCACCATCCCAACTGTCTTTCACTTTGCCTAAAAACAAAGATGACAAAGTAGAGGCAGAGACATGCTCACCTGCCCAGGACTGGTTGTAACAAGCCAGGCCAGGGAGCTGCCATGACGATGGGATGCATTAACCCCATAAAGAGCTGAGATGAAAGAGCTCTTCATTATTCCCTTGCAGATTGAGTTAAGGCTCCCGACAGCTTTCAGGCTCACTGCCTTGAGTTACAGTGATTTAATTTTGCACAAGTGTCTAATGTGCCGCCCTTTCTACCAACAGTTCCGAGCTGTGGTGTCATTCCAGTGTTTGGTGTCATTCCAGGAGCTCACAGCTATCGATCCGCAGTGGTAGCTGCAGATCTGGGTGTTCAGTGAAGCACTGGTTTTGTAGGTGACTGAACGTGAAGGGTTGATCTGAATTCAGCAGTGTCTGCTGCATTATGCCAGCACTGCCAGGCCTCCTTCTTGGCTTTTGTCCTGCTCAGTTGATGAGCTCTCAAAATGTAGTCTTTCCCTCAAGCTCTTGTCCTCTGCACTTTTGCAAGGACTCCTGATCCTTAGTTCAGTTTTGCTGGTAGAGAAATATCTTTCATAAGCCTTCTTTAGGTCTTGTCCCCTGAAGTTGTTGTATGATACCAGAGCATTTTCCAGGGCACAGGTATTAATAGGAGCATCTTAGCCAACTGAATCACTGATACTTGAAAAGACAATTTTAGTAATTCTGTATTTCCTCCACCTTCACCATGACTCCAAATAAGACAATATTTCCAGAACATGCTTCTTTTCACTGTGAAGTGGTGCTGGGAAGGAGCAGGGAGTCTGAGGGAGGAAGAGGGGCAAGGCTCGGGTGGCAGGGAGAGTTGGAGGTCAGAATTCCAGCAGCCTTGGCAGAGCTGTGCAGGACTGGCTGTACTGCAGGACACGAACAGGTTGTCCACTGGCAGGAGTGTGGGGTCACAGGGTGGGGACAGCAGGTGTTACCGGTCAGGACTGAAATCCATCAGCTCCATTTCCTGCGCTCCCACTGCCTCGACCTGGGGTTTTTTTTCATTATTTCTTTTTTTCTTTATTCTATTTTTTGGAGGAGGGTTATAACTCTTTTGGGGAAGGGCAGCTGTGTTAGCTCCGCTTCTAAATGGAGTTTAAAATATTAGAGGAAATCTGAAAAAAGGTGCTCGAGACGGGTGCAAAGCAAGTCCTTCCTGCTGACACATTTGCAGGGCTGCATCCTGTTTAAAGGCTGGCCCGGGGGTCTGTGTTGGCAGGTGAACAGAGGACTTGGCCCTGCAGCCAGGGTGGGAACCAGTTTCATGATGTGCAAATCCTGTACTGTGCTCCCTGTATTTATAGCTTTCACTGAAGTCATCCACTCCCTTCAGCTGTACAACTGAAATGCCAGCAGAAGCTGAATAATGGCCACCAAGTGACCAGATTTACAAAAAGTGACAACTGCTTGTTTATCAGGAGGAAGGGAGGGATGATCACAGTGCCTTGTGCATGACAGCATGTTTACAAGAAGGCCTTGGTTAGTCCTTTCCATGACACTTAAATACATCTGTTTCTCCTGCGCTCAGGTGTATAGAAGAGGGTTCTTTCTTTGTTTTACATTATTCAGTACACTCTTGATCCTAAATAATGGGGGTGGGTTTGTAGTAGTCTTTCTATGGCACTGGATGTCATCCTCCCCCTCCAACACTAAAATATTGCAGCAGTAACTAATCCTCTGTCAGAGCTGCATAGGCTGACCTGTGTGGGTTTTTTCATAGATTTTGGAATGATATTGTACAGATGGAAAGGTCCTCTAGATGAGGTTTGATCCCATGTAACATTTCTATTGAGCCAGCTTTTGAATCAGTTCAATTTGAAAATTGGAGATGGTAAGTTGCTTTAAAAGGGAATGGGAGCAAAGGGTGTTGGATTTGAGCTAAGGAGGTAGGAACACATGGTAAGTGGCACTTTTAGAAGGCAAGTATTTTGTACCAGTATTGGCAGTGGCATTTAAAGAGCTGAGGGAGAGGTACAGCCAGTCTCACAGGTAGGTGTTCTCTGATAACAGTTTTATCAGCTTGCTAGAGTGGAGAAACACTGTACGCCTCCTGGTTCTAGAAATCTTGCTGACTGCAGATATGAGACTTACTATAGGCACAAGAATTATTACAGATTTCTTGTCAAGGTTGCATTGTTACACTCCTAAAAAGCGGACTGACACTATTCTGGTTTTTTGGTGACTTTGGACATTAGCTGTTGAGGGATATTCTCAGAATTGCTATGAATTATGTGATGATTTGGGCTAAGCATCAATAAATCAGACTTCTCGAGTTGCTGTTTGGAGACGTCACTGGTTCCAGAGCTGTGTTTGTGGCCTGGGATGGTGTTTGTTGTGTGCTGGCTCACAGGATGGGATATTTGGATCCTTTCCTGCAAGGTGGATGGCAACTTTGTGAGCTCCCTGGGAGCACAGCATGGGTGCCCTTCTGAGGATGAGCACCTGCCTGCCGACGCTCAGCTGGGGTTGGCAGGGCAGGGGCAGTGAGTGTGAGCTCTCTTTGCCTTGCAGTGATGGCCTACATGCAGTTTGTGGAAGACTACTCAGAGCCACAGCCGTCCATGTTCTACCAGACCCCTCAGAACGAGCACATCTACCAGAAGAAGAACAAGTACCTCAGGGAAGTCTATGGGATCAATGACTCCTTCATCAGCTTAGACGCCTCTCAAGACCTGGCACCTCCTCCTGCTCTCCCACCGAAGCAGCGGCAGCTGGTGAGTGACACCTCAGGGACACCTGGCAGGGCCACCAGGCTCCCAGGAACAGCTCTGCTCTTCCTGCTGCTGGTTCTGACCCGCTGTGGTGGTGGGAGGATGTCTCACTGGTGTTACCACATGGTGCTCCTTGGCAGCTTGTGAACGTGGTTTTTTAGGCATTTTGCATCCTGTACATTTTTGCCGCTTTCCAACCCCACGTTCAGACCGTTCCCCGTAAGCTCTGAAAGTCCTAAAATGCCCTAAAAATGAAATGTTCGTCTTCCACACGGCAGGGCTGAATCTGTGCCAAGCTTGTGTAACAACAACTGCTTGGAAGATTTTGACACACTGAGCAGCAGGATTTTCGAGAGATTGCTGCACTGTTGTTCCCACTGCTGTTTTCAAACTGTTGTCAGAGATGCCACTAATAATAACTGTTTAAACACAATAACTGCTTTTGTTATTATGCACCAACCTTTGGTATAGCCACTGCTTCACTTGTGCATGTTTCCTCCACGTTAGTCCCCTGGTGTGATTCAGAATTTTACCTGTTTCTTAGAGTCCTGCTGGCCCCCCAGGCTGTCAGCACAGAATCCACATGTGTGTGTGTGGTGGGTTTAACAGCACAGAAAGGGCCATTTTCCATGTGGGGGATGAAATTCTGGCCTCACTGATGGCAGCAGAAGTTTTGTTTCTGACCTCAGTCAAGGGTGGGATTTTGTCCCATTTCCTTTTAAGGGTCTTTCTTTCATTTCTTCTCTTGTTTTTTCCCCCCCCAACTCCAACCTAAGGCATTTTATTTTGTTTATATTAATTATCTTATTTGTTCTGTTTAAAAAAAAATTCTTTTGTGCTGATGTAGCTTACTTAAATTGGTCATGGCATTAACAAAATGAGAGGAAATGTGGGAACAGAGCCATAGTCTTACCATCATGAGGGTGACTCTTGCAATATTTCTTCATGTTGTCTGTCCTAAAGTTTGACTGTCCCAGAGTTACTTTTTCACTCTCATTTTGGGATTTGCATAACTACATTCCTGTGATGCAGGTAGGAGTCCTAAAAAGATAAAGTGACATTTTTGGCTAAGCTAAACTGAGTGTTATGCATTAGTTCTTTGTTGGGGACAAGACCTTAAACGCTGGCATCCCATGTGCTTTGCAGGGATGCTGAAGAGTCTACAGGACTCCCCTCTGGAGGATCAGGCAGTTCTCCAGGGTCTGTGGTCCCCATCAGTGTGGCCCTTGCACTGTCACTTGTACCTTGCAGTCCCTTGCCTGCCTTCCCCTCCTCGAGGTGGCTGCACTTCAGTGATGTTTCCAGAGGTGACTTGGGCTGCACAGTCAGGATCAGAGTCTGCAAAGCACAGATTTACAGAAGGGAAGAAGGGAAGGGAATCGTGCAGAAGGGAAATTCTGCTCCTGTCCTGAATTAGTTGGCTGAGGCAAAGCATTTCTTTGCTTCCCTTTAATCATTATCTGGACAGCCCAGATGTCCCTGCTTTGCCTGCTGGCCGTTCTCCTTATTTTGCAAGCTGATACCATCAAGGTGTTGCTTGCAGTTCCCCTGAAGCAAAGGTTTCTTCAAATGGAGGCTCCCACCCTTCATCCCTCTGTTGGGAAAGAGGTGCAAGCAGGTGATGGCTTATTCAAAAACCCTTGTAAAAGCCACCAGACTCTTGTTCCTCTGCTCCTGCTGCCCTGACAGTTTTTGAAAAGGCAAATCAAATGGGCATCAGCTGCTCCAGCAGCAGCAAGTTTTGCTGGATGGACTCCTCTATAATATAATAATGAGGAAGTCCTTTCTTGTCAGCTTCAGATCTTAATCAAGAATAAGATTGTATGTTTGCACTGTATGTTTTATTCAACAAGTCAGCTGAGAAAGCCTGAATATACCTTATCCTCCCTCAGTCTCCTTACGGTAGGGGAATTCAGGAGAAATTCCTTGCCAGAATTTGTCACTTACAGTGTAATAGCTGCCTCCTGTGCAAATTATTATACTCCTGGATTGGACATAGAAATGGCAGGACATCACTGCCCCCAGTCTCCCAGCAGTACTGCTGAGGACCCACAGCTCACACGGGAGAGGCCAAGTTCCCAATCTGCAAGTTGCCAGAAAAATATAGTAGACTGCAAGAATTGTGTGCTTAGAGCCAGTTCCTCCTTTGGGCATCTGCCCCCACACCACGGGGAGAAAAGGGCAGCGAGGAACAGCTTGTGTGTGCCAGCAGCAGCTGTCCACGGGCGAGCGGGGAGGGGGAGGCAGGAGTTTATTTTTTAAGGGATTTGTGAAACAAAGAAGATTGGAATTGTGATTTTTGTCGTGCCTCTTGAGCTCAAGAAAGGCATATTGGTGTGTCTGGCTCTGGTGAACTGTATGAATAGCTGTTTGTTTAGCCAGCCATTATATGCATTGTTTTGCAGCTGGCATTTCTTGCCCTTTATTCATCACCTTTTCTGTGCTCTCTTTCTCTGTGTCTTGTGTCTCCTGCTTTCTCCCCCCTCCTCAGCAGGCCTCCTATGCTGCCTCTTCTTTCTCTTCTGTCTCCTACTGTGTCCAGCAACCTAAAGTGCCCTTCACCCCCGAGGACTGCGGTGCCACTCAGGGCCTCACTATGTCAGTCTCTAACTCCTTTCTCAGCCGGCACAGCTCCTTTCCTGTGCACTCGGTGAGTTCTCTCCGCTCTGGAACACGTGGGTGTTGTCTTACTGCTGATCACTCGGTTGCAAATTCCGTGCTTGCCCTCTCAGGTGAAGGTGGAGGTTTCACCGGGGGCTTTTGAACTCCTGTAGTCAGCAGCCAGGTGGGAAAAACAGTGTGTAACTCTCACTCAGTGTAAATCTCACTCAGTGTAACTCTCCCTAAGTGTAAATCTCACTAAGTGAAGCCAGTGGAGGTGTAGCTTTCTTTATATCACGTGCCCATGTTGACATTTGTGGCAGGGGACTGCGGAAGAGTTGGCCTGTGTGCCCATGCACACTCCTGTGACCTCTGTGTGCCCCAGGCTGCACGTTGCAACTGCAGTCTTTTTTGTCCCATTACATAATGCCAGTGATGTGGATGAGTCAATTAAAGGCTGCTGTGTGAGCCTGTCCTTGGGAGAATAGCAAGATGCTGTCTCCGAAATCCATGGATGTAGTCAAACACATGGAACAGGGGCTGCAGCTCCTTAATTTTTTTTCTAGAAAACAGCCCCTACTAGATCTTCCATCTCATTTTTGCCTTCACATCTTGCTTCCCTTCACATCTCCATGGTCCCAAACAAGCTCAGTTTGCTTGTATGATTTGCTGATGGATGAGCAGGGTTTTCTCTCCTCCAGCACTTGTGAGTAGCCTGAGGAGACAATGGCAGGAGGAGCTGGAAATCATTTAAATCAAAATAATATTAGAGCACTGTTTAAATCTCTGATCAGCTGCTTAAATTAAATGGTAGTAATAACAAAGTGTTAATATAATGCAATTAAACTCAACCATGGGATTCCACCAGCTCATCAGTGTGGGGCTCGTTTGCATGTAAAACTATGTGGTTATGCTCTGATTGCCATGTGATGACAACTGAGAATACACTATTTTTTGACAGTGACCTGGATGTTTAGTAAATTAGGCTTCTTCTGGAGAAGAAATTATCAGGCAAGTCTTGAGAAGATTCAGAAGTGTTCAATTAGTTTAATATTAAATGTTTGAAAACAGTATCCTCCCACTGTGCCACTGCTATCTTCCCATTTCAGCACTTACTCATTCTTTAAAAATTAGTGATAATCACTGGCCCGAAGAAGAAGAAAGTATTCAAGTGCTTTACAAGTAGTGCTACTTCACAAGCCATGAATGAAAGCTTCTGGCTTCCACTTGTGTGAGAGAGCAGTGTCATAGCTTTGCTGCACAGATGAAAAGGCTGGGGGGTGGCAGGGTTAGTGTTTGCATAAATTTGTGGGAAACAGTTTTAAAATTTGAAGTAAAAGTCCTAAATTGTTCAGCTCTTTTACTTGGTAGTGGTCATTGCAAGCAAAACATGGAACTGTAGGACTAGATAAAAGTACTTGACTATTTTTGATTTAATTGAGAGGCTATAAATATGAATCTATAATGTTCTAAAAATATGTGGGCACTTTGATTTAAAAATGTGTCCTTGTTGGATTAAATGGTTACTACCTATTAAATTGCTCTGACCCATTCTCATCTTACTTTGGACTACATTACTGTGAATATATTATTTTAAGAAATGTTAAAACTTCATTAAAAAATCCTTACTCGTTTTTGCAGGGATTTGGTGAGGAGTAAAGTAAATGGCTGGAGCATGAGGAACAATGAGAACAAATGAGACAGTGCACTGTCAAATGCACAAAGGAAATCAGCTGAATTAAAAATGGTGATTTTTCCATTAGTGCCTTTAAATTAGGATAATCTCATTGTTTCTCATTACTCTATCTGGTCTACTTTTTCACAGCCAAAAATGAGATTTTCACTATGAAAGTGTCTGTTTGAGCTGCAAAATACCAATGTCCTTACATGCATCATAGCTGACCCATGTAATACCATAACCATGGTTTATCCCATTTCCCCTCTCCCTAATAAGACAGAGATGTGAAGCAGCTGTGGAGGTTTGGATCCCTCCCAGGGTGACACCCTCAGCAGCACTGGAAGGAGCAGAGCCCCTCCTGCAATCTGCTCTGGGGGGTTTCACTCAAGGGATGCCATGAGCTGCACCAGGAACACTTCAGGATGTTGCTCTGCTCTTCATATTCTCATGTCTTTACTTCTCCTCTCTCCCTAGAGAAAGGGCACTCGAGTGAGTGCTGTGGTGAAGAATAAACCTGGTAAAAATGAGTGTTAGCTCCCACCAGCCCCAAGGGAGTCAGTGCCAGGGAGAGCACCCCTTTCAGACACTGCCAGCTGAGCACTTGGCCTCTTGTGTGCCCAGATGGAAGTGGTGGTTATCAGATCTTCTAAAATTATACGTCTCCTACATAAATCGTTATTCATTCTGCACAGGAAGCAAGAACCTCCTTGGATCAATAGCAGGAAGTCTGAGCTGCTAAACACGATGGCTGTCCACTGACCCAGTGTCAGCAAGGCCCTGCAAGCGTAGCCAATTTTCAGAAAGTGCCCTGTGCTTTTTTCCTTCCCTGGGGACTGGCCTGGGGAGGACACAGGAGTCACTCCCAGAGGGAGGACCTGGCCCTGTACCCATCTGTTCACATCCCAGCAGCAGGGAAGCCAAGTCTGCACCACGTTCTGCTTGTTATCCCCTTAGCTCTGTGCTCCAGGTGAAGGATTGGTGCCTTACTGCTGATTTACATGGCCTAAAAAGACTGTTTTCAGACAGCAAAAAGGAGGTGAAGTTGTTTAGAGCATCTTTTAATTTTTAATGCATGAATTTTTCGAGAGCCCTGACTCCTTTCCCTCCAATCAGCACTGCAGAGGCTGTTGCAGCCCAGCTGCCACTGCTGCTCTGTCAGCCCACTAATTGTGCTTTTCCCTCCTTTACAGGAAATTGTGTCAGAGGTAATAGCTTTTACTGGATAGAGGCAGATCTTGAGCAACTGGATCAGACCTCATAGGTTTGGCAAGCTGAGCTGTTTTTTAACCGAGTCTGACTCGTGTCTGGCCTCTGTGCCAGCAGGGGTTGTGTTGGTGGTGTGGGCTGGTGTTCTAAGGAACTGTATCATGTTCCCCATCCCATGGACAGCTGAGCCATTAAATCCCACACTGGGGAAACAACTGTACTGTACTGTCAAGAATCACTCAAGGGATTCCCACCTCTTTTGAAAGTACTAAGCAGTGGGAAAGGAGGTGTGCAACAAGAAGACGTCGTCCTTGGTTGTGGTTGGCAGGAGTTTCTCTCCAGCCCATCACCTCCCTCCCTTCTTCTCCTGAACACAGAGCTGCTGTCCCTTGGTTTAATCAATCCTTGTGCTGTTTGCCTGGAACAGAGTGGGCAGGTATCCCAGCAGCAGGAATAATCAGATCTTGAAATCTCGTTGCTTCCTGGAAGCTGGAGAGCTCTGCAGTGATAGAGGCAATCATCCGGTGAGGAGCTCCGCTGCTGCCCATCCACACATTTTCCACCAAGGGCTGCAGAAAGTCCTGTGGAACCTTCTCCTCGCTGAAACAAGGAACAGTGTTATCTCTAAGGCATGTACATGCCATTAGTGGAAATCTGGCTGCATCCTCCACTGTGGAGAAATAAGTTGCCTTTCTCAAAATGTTGATTTTTTTCTTACGTTTTCTTTTTAATTAAGAAACATTTCCAGTAATTTTCCAGAAACCAGTTGGCTGTCAGATTCCAGCAGAAGGCGCAAGTGATTTCCTTATGAAAGCTCCAGTTCAGCGCTTCTGTTCTCACTTGTTCCCACCATTCTTGAGCAAATTGAGCAAGTGCACGGAAAATTCACAGCAACTGTTTCTCTTTCTTGTGTGTGTGCTAACGTATGTTCAGGAAAAGGGGGGTCAGATAAGTGATTAAAGGCGTGCACGACGCAGACATGTGCTTCCCATGTTTTCCCTGCCTTGTTCCCATTCCTGCAGCTCACTTCCAGCCTGCAGCACACACCAGGCTCTGGCCCTCAGCAGACACTGAGCTGTTTTCATTCATAGGGTGGGAACCCCAATCAAACCACAGCTGGGAAGTCACAATGTGTTTGTTCGTTTCTGTCCTAAGGTTTTGGCTCCTTAATTTGGAGCAGAGGGAACAGGGATTGAAAAGATTTGCATCCCTTTAAACAGCTGCTCTGTCTTAGGTATTGTTTTGCCTTTCCTGTTTAGCATTCCTTCTGTGTTTGTGTTCATTTCCACTGCCCATGGCAGGCCTGGACACTGGTATTAATAGTGCTATTGCCTGCTGGCATCACTGGATCCTGCTGCTGAAAACCACTTCCTCTGGAGGTTTACATTCTCCTTGCAGTTGGAACACTGCAGGTGTCTGTAGGTCTTTCTCAACAGTCCCGTGTTGACTTCATAGGTCACACACTTCATGTTTTTCATGTGACTGACTTTCTACAAGTCTTGTCTTGATCTCCAGACTCTGTCTTTTCCAGATCTGCCATCTTGATCTGGGGGCTTTGTTCGCAAGCTAAAGAGTTGATGCTGTAGGTGCAACTGAATTGAATTTTCCTGATATTTTCCAAAGAGGGATGCATGACAGCATGGTTAATAGATCTTACAAACGTTTTCTTCCCATGCTGTCCCCTTCTTTGTTTTGTTGCAAAGATGTGCAGGAATCTCTTCTCAACAAGGAAAAGTTTGGATTTTGTGTTTTCTCGTGCAGAAGCCGGGAGACACAACAAGCCCCATCCACCCCTGTACTGTGCTAACCATCAGTTAAATCCAGGGAGGTCAGCTCTGCAGCCAGGTCAGAGGCCTTGCTGAGAAACATTGCAGCCTGAGGAGTTGCTGCCTTTTCCTGTGGCAGCTCTTGAAGCCATTCTGTTGGCAGCTTGTGTTTCCAGCCATTCATTGCAGGAGCATTTCCTTCCTCATTAGCAAAAGTACCTGGAAGCCCAGCATTGTGTCATGAGATAGGAAGTCTTTTCCAATAGTTGTCTGTGCAATTATATTCTCAGGATGTAACGACTTTGCAACACCCAGTATTTTGTGAATACATAATTCTGTACTGTTACAGTTTTCTGACATGTTGCCCACATCGTTCCCTTAATAGCATTAGCAGAGGAGATCTAAAAGATTGATCCTTTCCTTTGATAGCTTCATGTTTTGGGAGTCTGATGTTCTACCTGATCTGGGAGTGTCTGGCAGGATGGCAGATTAATTTGGCAGAAGTCCATAGGGTAACTGAGAAGGCTGTGCTTAAAAGGTAAAGACTCTGTCTGCTGATGCTGCAGATGCTCTGTCAGCCATGTAATTGAATTCAACTTTGGATTTAGGCCGGAGTCTGCTGTAACTTGCAACCACTGACTCTCTGCATATATATCCCTGTCTCCCTGTTAGCTGTGGTCAGTCATGCCTAGTGAGTGTGAAGAAGCATCGCTCCTGAAATAAGTTTTCTATTAGAGTGCTTATCTCCTGCCATCTAATCCAAATAAACAGCCGGAATGTCAGTGACCTTTGGGACATCCTGTAGCACGGCTTCTAATGATGGAAAGCTGTTCTGAAATATTCACCGTTGCAAAAAATCAAAGGCAGCAAATTGAAAAGGTTGAAAGATGCTGTCTCTGGGAGACCTCTGCGTGTCACGGTGTGTGGTAAATGTTCAGAGCCAGGCACATTTGCTTCCTGCTGTTCCCAGGAGACGAGGCTGCTCCCAGCTCAAAGCAGGCTTTGTGCAAGCACTTCTCAAGTGGCAGATAGGTTTTTTTTAAAAACCACTGCACTGGTGAGAGGAGAGGGAACTGTCTCTTCTCCCAGTCTCCTCCACTTGCTGTCACAGGTCAGGATCATTCATACTGGGAGACCTTCTTCGGCTCCTGTGGTGGGAGCTGGCAGCATGGCCAGAGTTTGGCTACAGGACAGCATCCTTTCCCGAAAGATTCCTGTTGCACCCTGTTCTCTAGCTTTCCCAGAGATTATTTGGAAATACTTCACTTAGAGCAGAGCCATGGAGTAGGAGGTTGTGTCCGTGAAGCCATAACCGAGTCCTTACTGACCCTACAGGAAACCTCTGAGAAGCTGATTAAAACAAGCACTGATTGGTGTCCAAGATAAACTGTTGCCTCTTGGGGGGAACACTAAAGGATGGCTTGTTTCCTTGTGACAGTTGTGTTGAATGGACTGTCCCCTCCCCAAAAAAGTATGTCCTTTAGAGAATGACAGGGCTTCCAAGAGATGTACAACACCCAAATCCCATTTCTGCAATTCCTGGGGCAGCTGCTGGCTGGGCTGGGTCAGACTGGGGAGCACCAGGAATGGGTGCCATATGGACATCATCTCCACTGCAGGGTGGGTTTTTTTCCCTTTGAAAAGTATGTTCCAGTCTTGGCTCTTGTCCCAGCATGGCTGCATAACTGGAATTCCAGAGCTGCTTGCAGGCTCCGGAGGAAGGAGGGGGCTCCCTGGCTCCCTTTCTACAAGATGCAACTTTACAACAAGATTGGAAGTTGAGAGCGGTCTGACTAATTAATGCCAGCACACCAAAGGCTTCTCTGCACTGTTCCCTTTGTTAACAGCATGCTGAGAGCCTGTCTGCGTCCTTAACTGATTGTTCACGGATCACATAATGAAGATTAATGCATTTTCATGGGTACCTGGGCCTTAAAGTGGCATTTTCAACATATCTCATGCCAAGAGGTTGTTCTGAAGGTGTATTATAGACCAAGGAGAGATAAACATACGGTGATTGTCAATAGTGACATACCTGCATTCAAACTTCTGAAGTTTCTGCAATGTTATGTTATATTTAGGTCTAAATTGCCTTCAGATTGGGATTAATGTGTGTGAAACTCCACAAGGCAGGAGCTGTGCAAATGTTCCTGCCCCAGAAGCAATAACTCATCTCCCTGAGCTGCTGGTCGTGGCTGCAGGCAGGGAAGCAGAGTCTGCCCTGAGCTAACCCTGCCAGCGCCTCACGCAGGGCTCTGCCTGTCCCAGAGTGACTTGGCTGAGGACAGTCATTTCCTTTCACTCCTGCCCTGCGTGAGCTCCACTGCTGCTTTGCAAAGCCTGGCTTTTCCTTTGGGTTGGGCAGGTCAGGGACAAAACCCCTTGGAACTCCTGGGTGGAAGATGTCCATCAACTACAAAGTGAAGGACAGCGTGTGCCGCCTGTGTCATGTGGGTGCAGGAAGTCCCTCAGTGGGGGAGCTGGCACAGAGCTTCTGCTGGAGCTAATTATTTCCTCTACAGGAGCAAGGGATCTTGTTATCAGCACAGCAGTTTTTGGAGTGCCTTCTGGAGCCGTTGAGCAGTGGTTTGGGGTCCAGGCTGGGACTTGGGGTGGTAGTTGGCGTATCAGCGCCAGTGAGATCATGGAATACCAGGCAGGAATAATGAATCTGCTGAGCCAAGATGATGTCATGAGCCTGGCGTCTTACGAGGGATTTAGTGGTTTGTGCCATGCAAGTGAAAATGAATAAATGTAGATCATTTATCCAGGCAGAAAGTAAATACAGAGATTAGACTTGTCATTGTTACTGAGGCAGCTCCAAAAGCTGACAGTGTCCCTGGAGCCAGCGCTGCTCATCCGGAAAGAAAGGGGCAGGAAGAGAGAGGAGCCTGTCCTACTGCCAGTCTCCTTTTAGCCACAGGCATGTGGTGGGGATTTGCATTTTAATTATTTTTCAGTAGTCTTTTAAGCTCTCTTTCCAAAGCATCCCCCTCCTCTCCTCTGTATTATGGCCTGCAATTTGTTTTGGGCCCTGAGAATACACCCAGAGCACTGCTGGACTCCACACAAGGCACAAGGTGCAGCCACTCAAGGATTAAGGTGGTGGAAGGTAAAGTCCTAGCCATTGACCTTTACGTTTCCTTTCCTTTGTAGTGGAAAAGCTTTTTTGACCAGGCTTCTGGCCTGAGGCTGTTTTCAGTTTAGATTTTTAAGCCCACATCTTTCCTGGGTAGAAAGAAAAATACCACTGTTGAGCTGGGTGCTGCTGCTGGGGCTCAGGTGATGGACTAAGCTTTGCTTTTTCTTACCCACTCAGCTGTCCTGAGAAAATGTAGCCTGAATTCTCCAATTCCTGCCTTTGATTCCCTTTCTTTTTACATCACAGTGGTGTCACTTTTCAGCCAGGTTTGAGCAAGTTGTGCCTGTGTTTTTTCCCTTTTCTGTACTGCACCGTCCTTCTGCAGCAGATCCCTCAATGGAGCAGCGCCACAACCGTGTTCCAGCCTGGGGTTTTTTTGGATGATGTGATTCTTCTTTCAGTCCACTTGACTATGACCAGCTTTGCAGGTTTTAAAATAAACTCCTCTTCAGCAGATTTAGCATTATTGTCTTTTTTTTTTTTTTTTAATGGTTGTCAGCTTTGTTTTGGACTTACCCCGATGGCAAATCTTACTAGCACCAGATGTTAAAAGACAGAGGGTTGCTCTTGTTTTTCTTGGCACAATATATTCCCACTGCACCCTGTTTAATATTATCTGAACAGTAATCTGATGATTAGGAGAGATAGTGGAATACAGCTTTACGCAGATGATCTCTTTTCATCTCTCCAGCTGACTCTTCAAGGCACTGCATTAAAGGATGGGTTTGATAAGGAATTCATCACTCCGGAGGGCAATTACCATTTTTGCTCCCTGTTTTTCACAAATGGGAAGGAGTAACAGCATAATCTCCTTTATCCTTCAGTGTAACTTTGAAGGCAGTATCCAGCCACTCCTCCCTGGGAGCTGTGTGTTCTGGAACAGACTTGACACAGTAGCTGTTAAATTACAGGGCTGGAGCAAAAAGCATCTTAAATTTGGATCCTGTGGAAAATCCCAGAAAAGCAATAAGCACTTTGAGTAGTTTTCTCTGTGTAGATACTTTCAGCATGCTCAGAGTTGTGCTTTCTGTGTTCCTTCCCATCTTTTCCTCCACTCAGGTGATTTTTGGGGTCACTGCATTAGCAGTACTGAGATATCCAGGTTTTCCCGTGCCTAGCAAAGGCTGAATACCTGCAGGTCACACCTTGCTGCTCACCTTCCCTCTGTGAGATGAGCAGCCAGGCTGCTGTTGGTGCAAGAACACACCTCTCCAGGAAAAACCTGGCTGATGTACCCCAGGTAGCAATTCCTGCTCTAGCGTGTGATGCTAAAATAGTGCTGCCTGTGTTAGAAATGCCTTGTGCTGTCACTGCTACGCTGCTGCCAATCTAATCACTTTTTCTTTTGTCTGTCTCTTTCCTTTCCCCACCTTCCTTGTTTTTGTGTTGTGTCTCTGCGTCCTGCAGTACAAATCTGTGTTTAGGTCCTACTCCCAGGACTTTGTGCCTCACAACCAAGTCTCCATACCTCCTTTCCTCTCTTCTACCTCCTCCTCCTGCGCCACCCCGCCTTTTCCGCCCGTCCATCCATCCCAGAGCCCCGACCTAGTGCCCGCTGCAGCCAGCCAGTCACCCAGCACTGTGGATGTGCCAAACTCCTCTTCTCAGGAGAACAGCTTTAACGGGAATGCTCCTGTCTGCCTTCCTTCTGAAACCTCTTTCACTGATTCTCTCCAGACGCCTTCGGTGAGACTATCCAAAGAGATGATAACGCACCTTAATGCAAGGCTGCCTTTATTTGTTGGGGTTTTGTTAAAGAAAATGTCTCTTGTATTAATACATGCTAAATTGTGGTCTAGTCTGGTTTCCAAAAGTGTGTGATTTGCAGAGAGGAAATTTCATATAATAATGGTGGCTAGAAAAAAATGGACGACCTCAGCAGATCTGAGAAAATGTTAGCCATATGTAGGCAACATAAAATGTCAAATGCTGGTGAAGGGGAGAGTTGGCTGTAGCTTCCTGCAATTGTAATACAAAGCTGAGGGAGGTAAAGGAGTGTTTTGTGAGGTTGGTAGTTACTAAATACAGGCTCCTAACAGCAATTCACATCCTGCAGTTGCCACCTGCTCCCTCCTAAGTCACCAGGAGCAGTGGGTGCAGTCCAGCTCTGTCTCTCCTGTGCATAAAACCTATTGTTCTCTCCACGTTCTTGCTCTTCCCAGTTTCCATCAGCCCCAGCTGAGTGCTTGGGGGCAGGTTGTCACATGCTGGTGAAGTTAGGCTAATGCTGTTCCCACTCTGCTAGTTTGAGGTCCGAGCTCACTTTGCAGATCACTGAGCAGGTCTGTCCATTACAGCTACTTTTTTGAACACCTCATTTTCAAGACAGTTCCTCTTTCTTCTGCTGCGAAGCCGAGAGTTGATGGGATTAGAGCTGTCAGCACAGGGAATGCTAGTGCTGCCTCTCTGCCAAGTTTGGAAGAGGGTCACTGATTACAGAGTAAATGTGCAGCTTTTCACGCTTTGGACGTGACCTTGCTTTGCATCTTCCTTGCGTTGGGTCCTTGTTATATCCCAGAAGGCCTCGAGTTTGGTTTATTCTGGCGTGATGGGTCTAGTCCGTGCTTGTAGCCTAGTTTGGAGAATACCCTGGATGCCCTTGGGGCTGCAGGGCTGGTCTGCACTCAGCCTGCCCTGGGTAGGACAGGCACTCTGTGTCCAGCTCTGAACATTCCGCTTCCAGCACCTTGAAATGCGCCCGCTGCACCTTGGCAGTCTCACCCACAGCTCTTGCAAAGCAGTGCCTGCTGCTGCCCTCCTGCAGCCCAGGATAGTCCTCCAGAGCCAGAAATAATGACCCCCAGGATGGTGCAGCCTCAGTGGCCGGTGTTGGCCACAGAGACAGAGAACAGCCCCAAGCGAGGTGACAGCAGCTGCCGAGGGCAGTTCTGCTCCCAGGTTCTCTCTGCCATGAAGTGCTGGTGGGGGCACCATCACGTATTTCCTTTCATCCTGTCTCCCTCAGAGTGAAAACGCCAGTGAGGAGGCTGGTGAGGGTGAATATGTCAATCTGTATTCCTCTGGCCAGAGCAACGGGGAACTCCCTCGCTCTGAAGGAGTAAGTAACAACCTGGAGGGGCCGGACCCCGGCAGGGGCTGCCTGGTGCATGCCGAGTCCACGCCGGGGCCCACGCGCTTGGCACCGGCCTCTTCTGCACACCCCGGAGCTCCCTGCCCGTCCTGCTGCCCCAGCTCCCTTGCTGGCCACCCCTCTGCTTGCCCACTCCTGGCTGCAGGTTTGGGAGCCCTCTTGGTGCAGGTGCAGAGCAGGAGCTGCTTTTGGGGTCACGCTGAGCCCTGGCAGGAGGCAGGGATGGCTTCTCCTGCCGCGCTGCTTCCTTTGCGCTTCGCTGTCTGTTCGGAGCTGCTTGCGTGGAGTTCCCTTCCAGAGAGCCGCACCCTGTGCCACATCTTTTCTTGTAACTGTTTTGCCTTCCCTATTTTAATACAGAAAGCCTTCTGCTCTAAGTATTTATTTTTGCCTTCACTGTTTGGTTGCAAAGTAAGTGTTTGATTTAGCGTTGTACTCACACGCTGTGTCTTCCTTTACTCAAGCCTTGTGTCTTAGATATTTCCTAGAGGAGCCAGGGCGTTTTCCATTCCAGGGAGGTCCCATCTTCCTGTTGGGTCATAGAAAACTGGCAGAGGTCTGTGGTGATCCTTTTGCCTGCCCTTCTCTTGGGAGGCACATCTCCTACAGGATGTGTCCAAGACCTTTATCCATGGTGGTGTTAAATATGCCAAGAGATAGTGCTCCCATCACTTCCCCTCAGGAGACACATCTGGGCAGGCCCATCCTTTTGGGCAGCTGTGAGCGGGTTCTCAACTTTGAAGCAAAGGGCTTTACAGATAGAGTCTGGAAAAATCCTGCAGACACCAAGAAACCCAAGCTCAGCAGGGTGTTTCCATGCTGAGTGCATAGCATGGAGGGGGTTTCAGTCCTGTCTGTTCACTAGGTTGAATTTCCAAGCTTCCCTCTGCATGATGTTAAATAATTCTGAACTCCAACACCGCTGGATTAATATTCCCATTTGCTGTTCATGGCTATTTGTCTCCTTAATAAATGGCTAATTTAAAATGCTGTATCTTTGCTCTGAGCTCTCTACCTGCTGTTCCGTGCCGCAGGTTCAGCTGGTTCTGCATTTTTGCATTAGCCTCATTTCCACAGCCCTGAGTTGTGGAGTGGAAACATTGCATCATTGCAAAACCTCTTCTGATGGGAGAGAAGGGAGGTAGGAAGCAGTGAGCATCCACCCCTTGAGGCAGGGGGGCTGTGATCAGGAGGGGAACTGAAACTGGAGAGCTTAGAGCTGGGTTTGTCTGTTTGGATTAAAGCAGGAGGCAAAGTGTATTTCAACAGGAAGGGCTGGAGGAAAAGTAAAAGGTCATGAGAGGGTTAAAATCCAAGACAACAGCTGACTTGTAACTTTTCAGCATCATTTCACAATGTTAAAAGCAAACAGTGCTAATTACACTGGTCTCCAGAGATGTAGCAGTGGGCAGAGATGGTCCCAAATTTCCTGTCTGATTAACTTCTGTGTTTTCCTGGCATTTGGCATTAACTTGCATCAATCTTTAACCGCTCTGTAGGAATTTACAGTAAAGGGCCATTTACAGGCAGGCAGACTGTAAATGCAAGGCTCACTGGGCTCAAGGACCCCGGGTGATGATGAAAAACTCCTTTCTCTTGGCAGGAATCTTCCCCTGTCAAAGATGGCCACTCCAAAGACTCCGCTTTGAACAGCAGTGCCATGGGGAAGGAGGGCAAGGATGGTGCTGAAAGGTGAGCCTGACTCCTTGGTGTCCTGCTGCCAGGTTTAAGGGTACAGAGTCCCAACATCCCCTCTGCCAAACCGTCCTTGGGGCCACCTGCTCTGCCCTAAACCACCTCCATGTTGCCTAAACTTCTCAAGCCCACTTTCTTTGCACAGCCAGTGTGTGGTGGGATCCTGCTGAACGAGGAGACCCCTGGCTGAACTTGGGGAGCCCATGGGGGTTAATGCAGCCTGTGTTAGCCATCCTCAGTCTATCTCACTGGCAGTGCTGTCACTGACACTGGCTGCTCCCTCCTGCTTCCAGGGAAACGTGTGAAAAGAGTCTGTGTTGCTGTTTGGAATAGTCTTCCAGAGGGGAATTTCTTCCTAACCCTGCTAGTTAGAGGCTGGCTGAGGCCCCGGAGCAGGAGGCTTTATATCCCTACTAATGCTCTTAGCTGTCATTTGCCTATGTAAATGAAGAGGTGCAAGCTGTAACAGATGGGCTTCAGGAGGAGTGGAGTGAGTGCTTCCCTGCTGCTCGAGATTGCTCTGCAATTGCATTTCTAAAGCAAAAACAGAGAACAGCATTGATTTGTGTGTGACAATCAACTTCCCTCCCCCATTTTCCTGCACTTGGTTTGAGGGTTTTAATCCCTGCAGTGAAGGAGACAACACAAGAGTGCTCTGCAAAGCTCAATATCTGCTCAAAGTGCTGGCTGGTGCATGGGATTTTGGCCTGTGCCTGGGGAAAGCTATGAGGAACTTTATTTTTATTTTAGAAATACAGGCACAGAGAGGACATGTCCTGGCACAAGAGTACCAGCCTTTGGGGGTAGGAATTCTAAAGGGGGATGTACACCAAAAAAATGGTCATGATTTTCTGCTCTATTTTCCTGCAGAACAAGAGCCTGTCATCTCCCCTTGCCTCAGCACAGCGGGTCATGAACTGACTAAGATATGTATGTGCAGAGTGTGCTCAGTCTCTATACACTTGAGGAAGGGCTTAGATTTGTGTGCACTAAAAATTTGGTGGATTAAGGAGACATGGAAGTGTGTACTTATAGTAAAATCCTGCCTGCCAGAAATACAGACAGACAAGTGTTCAGGTCCTAAGGGTTTATCTTTCTCTTTTTCAAGAGATGCACAAAGCAACAGAGTTAGAGCCAGACATTCAGGCTTGTTTGCAAAAGATTTACCTCCAGAGTGTCTGTGTACTTACTGTCATTTGATGAAGGTTGTTTCCCTTTTTTTTCCACAGGCAGCCACAGTCACCAGATACTTTGGAGTCATCACAGCTGGAGGAAGAGGTGGATGAGCTGTCCCTTATTGACCACAGTGAAATCATGTCTAGATTAACACTGAAGCAAGAGGTAGGTGCACTCAGGGTTTGTTTTCGTACTCAGGTTTACTCCGAGTTGAAATCTGATTCTCTGTGTGCACAAACAAGGCATCACCTTTTATTTGGTAGGAAAAACTAGGTTGCAGCAGAAGTGGGGTGTGTGTGAAGGCTGCTGTTAAAGTATGAGATGCTGGCACAGGCAGGGAGCACCAGCAGTGAGTGAGGGTTTAACAAAAGCTGAGATGTCTCCCTAAAAACCAGCACACCCTGTGCCCTTTTCCCAATCTGCCCCTTCCCACCACTTCAGCCTCTGACAGTCTGAAATGAATCACCTGAGAGCCTGAGCAATAAATCCAGGTGTGGGTGATGATGTTGGCCTCTCTTTCTGGCGGCAGGTTCAGCAGGTGAATGAGCAGGACATGATTCTACTGATGTGGAAAAGCAGCCAAAGGAAGTGTTTCTGTGTTTGAGAAATAGCTTTGTGTCTAGCCTTGGGTGCACTCCCAGCCAGCTTTGCTCACTGTGCTCTTGAACCATGCTGTCTTTGACATGCAGCTGGAGGGAACATGCAGGCTTTTGAAGCTTTCAGACTGTCAGGGGGCTTGGCTGAAAAACAGAGAGAATGGATCATGTACTGGCACTTTAGGAGTGTTCTTTGGTCAGCTGAGATGTGCAGGAGAGTGAGAAGCTTTTACTTGTTCTCTAAGTAGTGTTTCATGAGTCTTGCCAGAGGGTCACCTGAAAAATTCACATCTTAGGCAGATCTGCTGCATGGCTGTAATCCATGGGTTTTTTTCACTGTTTTGCATATTGAAATGATAAAGACATTCCTAAGGGAAGCCAGACACAACTCCAGCCTCCTCTGACGGATTGTTTCCTTTAAAAAACATTTAAAAATCAGTGATTTCTGAACATTTGGGACTAGCAGATCTGTGTCTTAGTGTCTTTTTTTTTTCTTTTCTTTATGATCTACATGTTTGAAGCAGTGTAGAACTGTCACTGTGAGCTGCTTCCTGCAGTGTGGGGACTGCTGGCTGAGTGGTGGATCAGTTTTGCGTATTTTAAGTTGTGAAATGCAGTAGCTGGAAGAAAGATGTGTTTAGAGAGTGGTAAGGCAGGGGTCAAGCAATTAGCAGGGCTGTTTTCTTCTCCTGGTTATTGGATGGTTTCAGGTGACCTCTGGCCAAACAGTTCCAGATTAGGGAATTAACTCGCCAGGTTTTGATGTTCCAGGAATATGCAAGTTGAATGCATGACCTCCCACCCCACAGCCACTGTGATCCTGCACTTTGAGACAGCTCACACAGTGCTGCTGCCCTGTTCACGGCCTTCTGGGAGTATTTGGGACATTTCTGCTCATTCTTCTGTGGGCAGAAGGTTCAGCTTTCACTGAGCTTCGCAACGTGGCCTTAAGGAGTCAGAGACCCTGAGTAAGGATGAGCTCCTCATCTGGGACACCAAATGCTCCATTCAAATTCCAGGATTATCCCAGCACTGAAGACCATGCCCCAGCTTGTGCTGTGAGCAGTGCCAGGAACATTGTGGGCGCTGCCAGTCGTTGCTGAGCTGAAACCCCAGCGGTGTTAAACCAGGCCTAAGGGAGCTTGGGCCGTGCCTAACGTGGCTGTGTTCCCGTTGCAGGGCGATGATGGCCCAGATGTCCGTGGTGGATCTGGAGACATTCTGCTGGTGCACGCCACAGAGACCGACAGGAAAGGTACGTGGGGAGGGCTGGGGGCACAGCCTGGCACGGCTCTGGCTGCCTGGCCTCTGCCCCGTGCCCACGGGCAGCTGGGCTGGGGGAGAGTCTGCAGGGATGCCCTGAGCCTGGGGTGTTGTGTTGATCTGTGGGAGATGGAGGTAAGCTGGATAAGCGCCTGGTGGCTCCATTTAGCAGCAGGGATGGGATTAACTCCTCCCAGCCCTTGCCTGGATCTGGAAGACAGGGCTCACCAGTGACAGTGCTGTGTTGGTGGCCCTGTACCTGCTGAGCTGGGCCACTGCCTTCTGTGAGTGCAGGTGTGACCAGCCTGTTGTGTATGGATCCTGTTTCCAGTGGTGCTCCTTGTCCTTTGCATTTCAGGGCAGTGGTGATGTAGGAGTTACTGAAATGGTTGTTGCATCAAAGTAGGAAGAAAGGGATGTTGGTTTGGGTCTAATGCAGTACCCGTGGGCTTTGGGAGGCTGTTCAGGTGCTGCTCTGCTGACACCCCGTATTTTCAACTGACCATGTCACCTCCTAGTACCACTCTGTGTCCTGGTAGCCACCCAGACCAGTTCAGAGAGGGAATCCACAGTACAAAAGAAGAGATGTGGGCGAGGAGAAGGGATGTTAGCAACCCTTAGCTCTGGATTTGTTAAAACCCCTCATTATCTGTCCAAACCCAGTCACCACACACATGAAGCAGCTCCTTTCCAAGACCTGTGGCAAAGGCAGCCTTTGCAGTGTTTCCAGAGAGCGATTTGAACCTGCCAAACACATTTGTGCTGATGGCCTTAACCAGGATTGATCTCCTTATCTCCTGGGAGGCAGAACACGAACCCTGTGAATCACTCAGCGCTCGTAGTTTAGAGGTTGATAGTCAAAGGGGAAATATCTTTCATGTATGTTTTTAAATGACAGGGGTTTTACTGTAGCATAAGATGTTTGCAATTACTTACCAGCACCATTCAGCTAGCAAGAAGATCCTTCCCCTGACAGCTGTGTTTCCCAGTTTGCATTGGGCATCGAATCCAGGCAGAAAGGATCTAAGTTAGAAACACACCAGAGAGGAGGAACCAGTTGATTGTGCCAAGGCTGGAAATGTATTTAGAGAAAACAGTCTAAATGAGATGGTGGAAATATCCCTTATAAACATGCTGAAAGTGGAATAGAGAAAGTGCTTTACTCCTGCTGTTCTCTGGGACAAGCATCACAAGAAAGAACTTCCCTACTGCTCCTGTTGAAAGCTGCTTGGTAAGGGGGTGAGTGCTGCACCTCCAGTTCAGGAACAGGGGGCCCTGAGGGTTCTGCAAGCAATGGGGTGAGAGCTGTGGAGAAACTTGGAGAACTGGGAGAAGCTAGAGCAGGATTTTATCTGCCCAGTGGTGCAGCTATGGAGAGCTGGGTGGAGGGACCTCGGTCAGGGGACAGTTCAGTGCCTGAGCTTTCCCCCACAGGCGCTGCCAAGCCACAGAGCTGAATGGAGCACAGAGGAATTTGTGCTATGCTAACCCAGTGTTTGGGTGACTGAGAGGGTTAATGAATTAAGCTTACAATGAGAAGAATTCAGGGCTTGTAAATCAATCAGCCAAACGGCACAGAGGGGTAGAGTTAAGAGGCTTTCCTTTAAAGATGAATTTCTTGGCAGCTTCAAGTGCCAGAGCAGACCAGCTGTATTACCTCACGTTGCCTTTTGGGCAGGTGGGAGCTCAGAATAAATGTAACTCCACGCCCTGTTGCATGATGCTTCTTGTCCATTTGAGTTTTCTGAAAAAGCTAAATGGCATGAGGAATGAAGAGAGACCTGTGGTCTCTCACAGGAATAAAATCCATGGTCAGTTAAGTGCTCACAGCCACACACCCTTGCTGTGAGTGCAGGATTAGAGCTGGGCAAGGCCTGGGGCTCAGCCCTGGTGTGACCACCCAGCCTGTGTTGTCTGTAACCAAGAGGCAGCAGCACTGCCTGATTTAAGAGCAGGAGGAAGGTGAGGTTCCTGCCAAGAGAAACACTGCAGGTAGAGAGGCCCAGCTGTCTGTGCCCTGCTCCTTCCCACCTCACAGCAGTGGCTGGGTGTTACAGCACGTGGGTCTGGGTGATGCCTGTCCTGGCTGGAACAAGCTCTGCATGCACAGCCCAGCCTGGGCAGGCACCACAGGGGCTCTTTCTGCCTGTCTGCCCTTGGTGCAGTGCTCCTGGCAGGGCAAGGTGCCCTCCCCTGCACACCCTGCTGCCGTGGCCCCGCTTTACACTGGGACTGATTCCTAATGCTCCCATTTTGGCACTGCTGTCCACAGTGACCAGGCACTGGGACTGAGAGTGTTCTGCAGTCTCGACCTGACATCTGCATTCCTGTTTGCAATTCCTGCTTCTTCAAATTCCATCCTCTGTGCCCATGATAACGCCCAATTTTTGCAATTCCAGGCCCTGTAGCACCCCATCCTGCAGATGAACTAACACAGGCTGACTGCATGCACCATGTCTCTGTTGGGGTGGGGTCGTGGTCGTGGCAGCATCAGTTTTTGCAGTGAAATTTGCTTTTCTTTTGCCTGGAAATAATCTTCTATTTACACTGTCCTGGGATGGATTTCCTGGAACTCAGCAAGGGCAGAGGATCTGCAGCACCCCAGCATGTGTTGAAACACGTGTGTTCCTCTTTGGGAGGGCAGAGTGACCTGCCTGAGCACCAAAGACAGAGCAGGCATCAGCTCTTGCCATCAGATCTTCTCTTTAAAGCATCCCCAAGGTCTAAACTACGTTTTTCCTTCACACATTACTGATACCTCCTGTCCCACAAGCAGGTGTTTTTCACTGACCCTTTTATAAGGCACAAGCCCGAGTGCTGCAAGTGGGAGCCAGGGCCAGGCCAGTGGGGACAGGGCAGTGTCACTGCTGCTCTTGTGCCACAGGGTCCATCTGCTGGTGAGGACCAACAGCACAGCATTGCTGGGAAGTTCATTCATGCCAAAATGTGTCCACGTCCTCCTCTGTACATCTGGATTCAACCTTACAAGAAGCTTCTTTTTCTGAAAGCAAGGTTGGCTGAGGCTTTCTTGCCTTTTTTCCTAGATCTGGTGCTGTACTGTGAAGCTTTTCTGACCACATACAGGACATTTATCACCCCTGAAGAGCTCATCAAGAAGCTGCAGTACAGATATCCTTTTACAAGTGGCAGTTCACTCCCACCAGGAATCAGAGCTGGACAGTCGTCGTGGAGGGAGCTGGTGGCAAGTTTTTTGGTCAAAAGCCTGCTGGCAGCGTGGTCAGTGGTGTGCTGGCCCTGATGGTATCCCAGGCAGGAATTCCTTCACCTCTCTCCAATGGGAATTGCTGCAGGGCAGGTCCAGTCACAGTGGATACTGGACCTGAGAGTTGTCTCCTGAGGGTTCTGGCAGGGAAGAGGAGCAATTCAGCTTTTCTGTATGTCCCTGGGGAGCTGGTCTTTTATTTGGGACATCTCGTTTGTAGAGTGGGGACCAGAGCACCTTCTGCCTTCCAGAGAGGCTGTGGGCATTGCCTGTGGGGGCAGGTGTAGTTTAATATTGAGATGATTAAACCTTCAAGACCTTTTCTTCTTGCAATAAACTTAGCCCTGAAGATGCTGTGCTCTTGGCCTCCCAGTCCTGAACTGAGCTTGTAACTGGTAAGGAGGGAGGGCCCTGATGTGCAGGGTGAGCATTCCTGGCAGAGGATGGAGAAGGCTTCTCTCTGAGCACTCTGCTGCCATTCCTTGCCCTTGGCCCCCTCCCCGTGGCTCTGTTCCTGGGGCAGGGTCTGGGTCCGGGCAGTGCTGAGGTCTGTGGGCTCTGGGGCTGTGCAGCCACGTCAGAGGGAGCCTGACCTGAGGTCAGCGTGTCCTGCTGCCACTCATCAGTGCCATCTGCAGCAGAGCCAGGACATGCATGGGGGTGGCAATCCCGTCTGGGGTATCCCTGTGGGCCCCTGCCAGTGCTGACTTACTGATAACCTTCTTCTCTGTCCCTCTGTCCTCCTGGCAGAAGGTTTTTCAACCTGTGCTGTCTCCCCTGTCACTGTCCTCCTTGCAGCAGATTGGGCAGCAAGGAAGGTGGAGGTGACATCTGAGATCTGTTGAGACCAGATGTCACAGACCAGTGGGGGAGATCACTGGAGGGGAGCACTGCTCATTAAATTCCACCTTAGAGAGAACAATTTCAGGGTACACCTGCTCTCCATTCTGCGAGGTGTGAGTGCCTCCTCACACCCCCTGCTACCAGCAGCTGGTGTCAGTTTAATGCCATCTTAATTAGAGCCATGTCAGTGTCCCTTATCTCCTGGAAATCCAACACCATTTTCCATCAGCACAGAACAGTGTGGTGTTCCCGTGGGGCTGCCCCATCCCTGGAACGGTTCAAGGCAAGGCTGGATGGAGCTCTGAGCACCCTGGGATAGTGGAAGGTGTCCCTGCCCATGGTAGGGAGAAGAACTGAATGATTATTAAGGTCCCTTCCACCCCAAACCATTCAATGATTTTGTGGTTCCTCGAGGCCTTTGGGAACTGCACTGATGCTGATCTGACCACACTGAGTTGATTCTTTAATTTGCAACCAACATATGAGAAGTTTTGCCACTTCCCAGACACGTTCAAGAAGCGCGTCAGTAAGAACACCTTCTTCGTGCTGGTGCGAGTGGTGGATGAGCTGTGGTGAGTTGCCTTCTTTGTTTTGGGATGCAGGGTCAGTAACACACAGAAATCTGGCAGCTGGGAAAATGTGTTTTTTAGGGAAGATGTAGTTTTTAGGGAAAATGTGTTTTTTTAACCCCATCTACAATGACAGCTGAAATCCCCAACCCTGACCAGTGAGACACCTGTAGTGCTGAACCCTCATGTTGGAGAAGCAGGTTCTCAGTGTGTGCTAAGTGGGTCAGTGGTTTTAAAGTAACAAAAGGGGGATCTCTGGGAAAGGAAGAGCTGGGAAGAAGAGGAATTTCAGTCACCCAGTTCTGCTTGTAGGAGAGAGCGATGAGACTCGGTACAGGTACAAACCCCACAGTTCAGTGTCTCAGCTCTGATGCCTTCCCTGGGTTTTCCATCTTCCTCTCAGCTTGGTGGAATTGACAGAGGAGATCCTGAAGCTGCTGATGGACCTGGTGTTCCAGCTGGTGTGCAGTGGGGAGCTGAGCCTGGCCAGAGTGCTGCGCAAGAACATCCTGGACAAAGTGGATCAGAAGAAAATGCTGAGCTACGCCAACTCCATCAAACCTCTCGCAGCCCGAGGGGTGGCAGCCAGGTGAGGGAAGGTGCACAAGGATATCTTGGTCGTCTGAGAGCCAGGGCATCCCTTCCCTGTGAACACAAGAGTTTCCTCAGTTCAAAATACAAGAAAGATAAGAAAACAGGTCAGGTTTTCTGAGCCTTTGTACTTCCTCCTGGTTTTCCACAGGCCAGGGACGCTGCATGATTTCCACAGTCATGAAATTGCCGAGCAGCTGACCCTGCTGGATGCTGAACTCTTCTATAAAATCGAGGTACAGAGCTGAGGATGGGCTGAGGGCAGTGGGAGGGACTGGACCCTCTGCAATGTCTGGTATTCCCTGCCAGCTCTCCCAGACACCTGTTGGAGTGTAGGGCACAGCTGATCTGTGTCAGCAAGTGGCCATGAACACAGGCTGCAACTGGGAATCTTGGGGCAGAAATCCCATTTTAATGTGTGGTATTTTCCCACCCCTCTCCTCTTGGCAGATCCCAGAAGTTTTGCTTTGGGCAAAGGAACAAAATGAAGAGAAGAGCCCCAACCTGACACAGTTCACAGAGCACTTTAATAACATGTCCTACTGGTAAGGAGCTCAGAACAGCCATGGCACTGAACTGTGCCTAACCTCCAATGCCTTGCAAATATTCCAGATATTCCTCATGGACTTGGGTTCCTTTGTTACAAATAGGATAATATATATTTTTGGCCAAGAAGTGGATGCAGAGCACTCATCAAAGACTCCAGAGCACAGGAGAAATAAAATCAGGAGGATTGTGGGGGGCCTTGAAATTCAGAGGAATTAATTATCAGTATCACTGAGCCCTTCAAACAAATATTCCCCTTGCAAATAAACTCACTCTGTGAAATTATGCTGTCTTTGCTGTGGATTAGAGTCCTCCATTTAAGTTGGAGGTGTTGTGAACTTTTTAGTATTGGTCCATCCCTATCAGTGATCAGTTTTCTTAATGAAACATGAGGAAATCTGAGCTCTGCTTAAGTGGGTTTATCTTTTATTCTGTCTGTCCTTCCAGGGTCCGTTCAATAATTATGCTACAAGAGAAAGCCCAGGACCGAGAGAGGCTGCTTCTTAAATTTATAAAGATTATGAAGGTACCAGCTTAGTTTTTCCTGTGAATCACACCCACTGCTGCTAAAGGAGCAGGGGAGTGGAGCCCTCTGCTTGGTAGAGCTGTTTGATGCTAAAAGGCTTTTCAGATCTCTCAGAGTAACCGAAATATTCTCCCTCTTCACAGCACTTACGAAAGCTGAATAATTTTAATTCTTATCTGGCCATTCTTTCTGCACTGGATTCTGCACCCATCCGAAGGCTGGAGTGGCAGAAGCAAACCTCAGAGGTGAGGGGCAGTGGGGATTGACATCTTTGGGGGAAGGATAACTGTGGTTATGTATGAAACAGCTGAGTGGTTTAACAGCTCAGCAACGTCCCAGGGTGGAGGGATGGTGGATAACTGGTCTCCAGTGGGTAAAATGCCACAGTGCTGGAAGCCTGGGCATTCTGACAGCTGCAGGAGTGCCAGCACAGTCACAGGGGAACACAGCCTCCTCTTCTTCCTCCTCCTGCAGCCCAAGGCTTGGGGACGCTGAAGGCAGAGAGGCTCCATGTGAACACTCCGGGGTCGGGCTGAGTAAATCAGTTGGAGGTGTTTGCAGGCTGGCATTGACTCCCCCCTCTGTGTGGCTCTCTGGGGGGAGGTGACAAAGAAAAGGGGCTTGCAGCAGCGGTGTCACCTGGGGTTTGTGTCCTGCCAGGGCCTGGCTGAGTACTGCACCCTGATCGACAGCTCCTCGTCCTTCCGCGCCTACCGAGCGGCCCTGGCCGACGTGGAGCCGCCCTGCATCCCCTACCTGTGAGTGGCCACGTTCCTCCTCTGCCATTGCTCCTGCACAGTGAAATGGTTCCTTCAGGGGTTTCTCAGCAGCTGCTGCTGAGCTCAGCCCTTGCCTTTTGCCCAACATCTGGGGTAAGGCAGCACTGTGCCACCTCAGCCCACAGGCCCTCCCTCTCTGGAGCAATTTGTCTGGGGCAGGGTGGGCAGCTGGGGGTGTTTGCCTCTGAACTCCTTTGGATCTGCTGCTGGGGAATGTTTCCCTCTGGATAAGGTTGCCATTCTGGTGGCAGTGGGAGGCTGTTGGATTGTGTCAGGCTGCCTTTTGGCTGGCCACCGTGCCCTGTGTGACTAACCTTTGTGTCTGTTTGCCTACTCCCTTGGCCTGCTGCCCCTTTCCCTCTTTCAGAGGCCTGATTCTGCAGGACCTGACCTTTGTCCATCTGGGAAATCCCGATTACATTGACAGCAAAGTGAACTTTTCCAAGCGCTGGCAGCAGTTTAACATCCTGGACAGCATGAGGTGCTTCCAGCAAGTGTAAGTGCAGCAGTGGAGGGGGCAGAGCTGGCTTTGGGGCACCACGGTGGGGATTGGGGTGGGGGCTTGGACATGGAAGCCCCTGTGCAAGGGGAAGGGAGATGTAAGGAGAGCTGGGAGCAACAGGGCTCTAATCAGTCTCCTTCCCTCTCTAGGTCAGGTAAACATTGTGAGGACATTTTTCTGATATTAGTTTCGAGACCCAGACAAGTTTTGCCTTCAGGTTTCGCTGTTGCTGGTTCCTGTGTTCTCTGGGATATGCAGAGTTTTCTTCAGTGCTGTCTTGCAGCAGAAGCAGCAGATCAAACTGCTGACTTCTGTGTGATAGGTGCCTTTTCCCCCCCAGTTCAGCGACAGGTGTTTTCCCCTTTGTGGTGTCACACCACTGTCGTGAGTTCACAGTGCTGGATGTGCTTAGAGCAGGGCAGGGGTGGCCCAAAGCTGGGAGAGGTCCCCAGGCAACCCTTGTTTAACTGCAGCTCCTCTGTGGTTTCCCAGACATTACGACATCAAAAGGAACGACGACATCGTGTCATTCTTCAACGACTTCAGCGACCACCTGGCTGAGGAGGCCCTGTGGGAACTGTCCCTGAAAATCAAACCTCGCAACATCACGAGGCGGAAAACAGATCGGGAGGAGAAAACCTAGGAGGAGGGGTTGTGCAAGGAGAATTGCTCCGCAGAGGCGCCGAGGGCAGCTGTGAGACTGGAGTTCGATGTTTGTACCTGTCACTGGATGACACACCCTCCCTCCCAGCTGGCAGCCAGCCCTGGGGGTGGGAGCCCGGCCGGAGGCGCCGGCGCAGCCGCCGAGGGCAGAGATCGGCCGGTGCTCGCTGCACTCGCCCTCCTCCTCCTCCCGTCCCTCTGTGCCATGAACCAGCTTTAACCCCGGGGGCAGAGCTGTGCGGAAGGAGTGTCCCACGTGCCGCTGGTTTGCTGGCCCCTTGCACCCAGGTGTGCCCTGGCTCTTGTTTCCACCCGCAGAGCAGGGGCAGCAGGGGCTCAGCACCCCCTGACTCATCTCCGGAGCAGCGTCGGGCAGCAGCAGCCGTGGAAGGCAAGGGTTGGAGTCTCCCCTGCAAAGCCACCTCCCAACGTGTTCATGAGGATGGAAGCTGCCTGCCAGAGGAGCTCTGCTTTCAGAGAGCTGCTTGTGTTTACAGGGGTCTCGGCTCACCCCAGATCTCTGGCGCCTTCCTCACGGGAGGAAGGCACCGGTCGTTGATACGGAAGAGGCACTGAAAGTGTGGGCAGGGACCCGCCACCTCCAGTCATCACATCCCCCTCCTCCTCTCAGATCTCGTTATTTAAGCAACGGTAAATCCCTCTGAACCTGGAAACACGGACTGCCCAGGTACTGGGGTCACCTGTCTGTGCCCCCGTGTCTCTTAGCGATGGTACTTAGCTTTTGCACAGGAAATGCTGTAGGATACAGACTGTACATACCTAGTGTTTAGAACCCCCTGGGGATTTCTGATGCATGTCTGAGAACCGATGAGTTTATAGGAAAAGAAAAAAAGAAAAATGCAAACCAGTCTGTATAAAATCCACAACCAGTGACAATGTTGTTCCAAGAGCTGGATGAAGGAGGCTCGGGGCGGCCGGGCGGGCGCTGGCTGCAGAGCAGGGGCAGGAGCCTTGTGAAGGAGCCAGAGGAGCCATTTCTGGGTTGGAAATGGGAACCAGGAAGGAGCCCCATGCCCGGCTGAGCCACCCTGTCCTCCCACCCCACTCCTCCCTCTCTCTGTTGCCAAATGTGTTTCCCCAGGAGTCCTCACTGGGGCCCTGGGTGCTGTGCTTTGAGACCCATGCTCTGGCAGGACCCCCAGCAGGTCCTTGTCCCCAGTCCCACCGTGCTGGTGCCAGCAGGGCAGGGACAGCCCAGCATGGGAGGGCGAGGCAGGGGTGTCATTTCCCACACACACAGTGTTAACCCCACTCTGTTCAGTGTGCCTTATTCAGCCCCTCTGTCTCCCCTCTGTGTCCCACCCAGCGTGTCCTCCCCAGCCAGCCCATTTCACACCCCTCCTCTCTGTCCTGCTCCAGTGGTTTGCAGTTGGGTTGTGGGTGTGTGTGCCCTGCAGGTTTTAGCAGCCTTGCAAGACCCTCCTCAACTCCCTGTCATGTGGTCACAGGTTTTTACAAGGTTCTCACAAAATCCTGCAGGTTTAGGGCAGCAGCTCCCAGGGAATTCAGACGTGGAGTGTCACAGCATCCTTAACTTATTTCTCAATAGCAGCTCTGTGCCTGCTAAAGCCTCTGTTTGTTCAGGGTGAATCAGAGCTGCACTCCTTTCCTTCTCCAAACAGATTCTAAAGCCTTGGCCGGCTCTGCCTGACTCCCAGGAGGGGGTTGTACCCATCTTGGTTATTTTCCTGAAGATTCAGGCACGGGACTCACACAGTGGCCAAGCACAGAGAGACACCCCTGCCCACGAGGGCATCTTCTGGGGCAAAGGAGTGTGGGGTCCAACATGGTTCTGTGCAGCCCCAGAGCAGGAGGAGCAGGAATGTTTTGTGCTGAACCACAGTGTCTGAGCTGGAACACTTCAAAAGTGGTTTATTACTTCAAAAGTGGTTTATTTTCGTGGCACTGAGGACATTGGAGCTGTGTGTTGTGTCCAGCCAAGGCTTTGCAATCCCCAAAGGCTTCCCAGCTTTCCATGCAGGAAGCAATGCCCATCTTTCCTTTGTAAATAAGATCTTTTAAAAGCGAGGTGGTGAAAAGGCCGATGGATACACCCAGGATGTGGTGTGGGCGTCACGCTGGTGCCTCTGAGCAGCCCTTGGGTGCTGTGCCTAAGCTGTCCTGGGAGGGCTGTGGTGGAATCACAGCCCTGGGGTTCGTGGCTGGGGCTGGAGAGGGCAGAGGGACAGGAGGGAGCAGCTTGTCTTCATCCAGCTGAGAGAAGGGTGAGCAAGAAGCTCCTGGGGTGGGCACGCAGGGTGGCAGTGACTGACTGGGGTGACATCAGGCTGGCACTGGTCACTGGTGGAGTTCCACAGGGCTCCATCCCTGGCCCTGTGCTCCTCAACATCCCCATGAACGACCTGGACACAGGACTGGATACTAAGGAAGTTTGCTGACAACACTAAATTTGGACACCACAATATAAAAAAGATGTTAAGCTACTAGAGAGTGTCCAAAGGAGGCCGTAAGGATGGGAAAGGGATTGGAGGGGCCTTCTGAGGAGCAGCTGAGGGCACTTGGTTTGTTCAGCCTGGAGGAGACTGAGGGGAGACCTCATTGTGGTCTTCAGCACCCTCCCAGGGGCAGCAGAGGGGCAGGCGGAGATCTCTTCACTTGTGACCAGGGACAGGACCCGAGGGAACGGCTGGAGCTGAGCCAGGGAAGGCTTAGGCTGGATATCAGGAACAAGTTCTTCCCCCAGAGGGTGGTGGGGCACTGAATGGGCTCCCCAGGGCAGTGGTCACAGCAGCAAGCCTGTGTGAGGTTTGTTTGGACAGTGCTCTCACATGGTGGGATTTTTGGGGTGGGCTGTGCAGGGGCAGGAGTTGGACTGAGAGACCCTGATGGGTCCAAGTCAGCACATTCTGTGATTCCGTGGTGCCCACCACGGTGTTCCCCTCCTGCACTGCCAGCAGGAGCCGTTCCCAGGTTCTTCCCTGTGCTTGAAGCCACGAGCCCAGATAGCACCAAAGGAGGTCTCGCTGGCTGCCCTCTGCCAGCTCCCCCAGAGCCAGAGGCTCAGCCCAGGGCGTGGGGACGGCAGGGTGGAGTGGCCACAGCACCTCGTCCAGTGGGATGGGGCTGAGCCCCCCAGCTTTCCTCCCCCTCCTCCCCTTCCCCTGCTGTCATCCCCAGCTGAGCAGTGCCCCAGCCACAGCTCCAGGCTCGTGTCCTGACCTTGGCCTGGAGGGATCCTAAAGGAGGGTCCCCTTGCCTGGAGCAGCTTCAGGTTTGCTGAGCAGAGATCCCCCCCACCTCCAGGAGCAGCCCCTGGGGAGCAGAAGCCCAGAACATCCCCATGGGCATGTTCCTGTCTTGCAGGCAGCGTCCTCCAGGCCGTCACCTCTTTTTGGGGAGAGGGAAGAGTCTGAGTCCCCTCTCCCCACGGGGCAGGGAGTGGGGAGAAGCCATGCCCCCGTCACCAGCCCCCTGCCCCGCTCCCAGGCCTCTCCCCCCAAGCAGTTCCGTTGTATTATAGATTTACCACTAACCCCGATGGTGGCATCTTCCTGCGAACATTTCAGACCTGTAACTTTTATATTAAAGACAAATAAAACACCAGTAACGAACCTGCCTGATGATCCTGTTTACAGTGCATGCACAGTCTGTGGATTAAAGTGACAATCGAATCCGCCTCTGGCGCTGGTGTGGCCTCGTGTTTTCTCATGTGGTTTTCCTCTGCCCGTGGCTCTTTTCGCCTTTATTTTTTCACTATAAATTTCTTCCCTCCCTCCCTCTGCCAAGATGGCTTCGCCCCAATACAAGCCATACACTTGGGAGGGGAAGTCTCCTCCTGTCACCTTCCTCTGGGCACCAGTGTCCCCTGTGCCAGGGTCTGGGCTGCCCAGCCCCCGGCGTGTGCCGAGCCCGTGCAGTGGCCGTGTGCCGGCAGCCGAGGGCTATAAATAACCCCTGCAGCACCCGAGCTGCTCCCTGCTGCTATTTCAGTCCTGGACCGCGTTCAAAATTCCTCTGGAAATAATTGTTACGGGCCAGCTCAGGAGGAGAATGCCCAGACACTGCCTGAGCACGTGCCCCCTGTGCCAGGGCTGGACTGTGGAGCTGCATCCCACGGGCCCAGCACAGCGGGAGGGGTCTGTCAGCAGCTCAGTGTCCCCCCAGGCAGCTCAGCCAGGGGCACCCCCAGGCCCAGGGCCGTGTGGAGACTCCCCTTCCCCGGGGTCCTGCATGGGCTGGAGCCCTGGCGCCCACCTGCTCTTGGGAAAACCCTCATTTCAGCTATTGCAGGAGAACTTACCCTGAATTTTCTGGTGGACAAAGGCCATGGCAAGGGGAGAGGCAGGTCCTTGGTGTGCAGAGAAAACAGAAGCTTTGGCTACAGCTGTGTTTTATTTCAATCTGGAAGCAGCAAGAAGGTGGCAATACAGTGTGTGTGTGTTTGTGTGTGCAGAATCACTGTAGAACTGCAGACATGGGTTTGTATCTTCTCACATTAAAGACCAGCGAGGGCTTCCCACACACCTTTTACTTTCACTCCATCCCCAACCCCAATCCTGGACGATGCTCCCTGTGCACCAGAGTCCCATCTGGCAGCTCCAAGTGACAGCCACGCAGTGGGATTCAGCATTCAGAGCCTGATCCCACACGTGGATCTGACACAGCTCCCCGCCCAGAGCTGGATCCAGCAGGACACGGCACCGGCACCTCCCTGCTCTGGGTCCCTCCTGCCCCCACCGGGGCTGAGCCGATGGGTGAAGGTTCCAGGGCAGCTCCTCGCCCCAGCAGGAAGGACGGATGCTGCCCTCAGCCCCAATAACGCTTTGTTTCACCCCTTTCCACACAAGGCTGTCGCAGCCTCACCTGCCCGTGCCCCCGCAGGTGGGGAGCCACAAGTTCTTGGCACACACCGTGTCCCTGGGGCTCGGGGTCCTTTGTCCCTGGGGCTCAGGGTCCTCGTCACAGGTACAGGGACACCAGGACGTAGATGATCCAGGTGATGGAGGCGAACAAGCCGAAGAGGAGGCTGAAGAGGACCAGGGACTGGGCCTTTCTGGATGCCACGTACGCCTGGGCCACGTCCCCACGGGCGAGCGCAGCCCGGGTCTGGCACGGGGGGAGATGGGAGGGGTTAGAGGAGACCCGCAGCACCCGGAGGGGCTTCGAGGCCGCAGGTGAGAGGAGGTGAACGTTCCTTACCTCGTGGGAGTAGACGAGGGCCATGACCCCGGTCACCAGGCAGCAGAAGAGGGTCACCAGCACGGACTCCACCATGTAGTCCTTGGGCAGCTGCTGCCCGCGGGCGGCGGGCAGGGGCCCCGCGGCCTGGTGCGGGTTGTACTGCGGGACAGGGGGTGGTCAGAGCTGCAATCCCCCGGCTGTGCTCCCCTCCCGGGCTGTGCTGCCCCAGCATCACTGGGGGCACCGCACGGAGCCCCGCAAACCCGGGAGGGGAGCTCGGGGGTGGCCACCGCTGCAGAGCGGGACAGGAACACCGGGGCGGGGGATACGTACGGTGCTGTAGGGCAGGGGCCCGGGCGGGATGCCCGGGGCTTGGAAGAAGCGCGGTCCCGGCCCCGGCTGGTAAACGATGGGCGCTTGCTGGGAGAAGCCGGCTGGGAACGGCGGCGGGTAGAGGAGGTGCCCGCTCTTGGGGTCCGGGGGCGAGTAGGGCGGCGGGGCCCCCTCGAAGGCGGAGTTGGCGACCACCGACACCAGCACGGGCCGTGCCCCACGGCCCGCGGGGGGCTCGCTGGCTGCCCCACCGCCACCGCCCTGCTCCGCCGCCCGGGCCGCGGGGCCGGGGCCCTGGGGCGCGGCTGCGGGGTCACCGTCCATCCGCGGAGACGCCTGCGGGGCAGGGAGGCTCTGACGGACCGGACGTTCCCGGCTCGCCCGCCCCAGGCTCGGGCAGGGATAGGGGTGCCCGCGGGACCCCTTTGTGCCACCCCCGCGGCCGCCCCGAGCCCCCCGCAC
>VZTJ01003414.1:791011-856618 GCA_013397795.1 Orthonyx spaldingii | reverse complement strand
GTCGGGCCGGGCACGGGCCGGGCCGCGCCCCGCCTGAGCCCCCGAACCGCTCAGTCCACAGTGTGCGAGAAGATCATGGAGCTGCTGGGGCAGAACGAGGTGGAGCAGCGGCAGCGCAAGGTGCTGATCCTCAGCCAGGACAGCTTCTACAAGGTGCTGACGGCCGAGCAGCAGGCCAAGGCGCTGAAGGGGCAGTACAACTTCGACCACCCGGGTGAGCCGCTCGCCGTCCCGGCCCCAGCGGGGTCCACTCGGTGCTTGGAGCGCGGCTGGGGCTTGCGGGAAGCGCCTGTGGGAAATGGGAAGTGTTGGAGAACAGAAATGTGCTTTGCCCCTCCAAAACATCCGTTTGTCCTTCCCTTGTGCCCGTTGTTACTGACGGCGCTTCTGGAGCCACGGGGAGGTGCAGAGCATCCCAGCCTGCTCCGTGTTGCACTCCCCGCTCTTGAGAGGCTGCGTAATAAACCACATCATTCCCCAAATCCTCTCCTGTTACTTCTTGTCTACACAAACAGCTGCTCCCCTTGCCCAGGGGAGTGCTGTGGGTTGTAGGCGGGACAGGGAGCTGCCCTTGGCTGAAGTCTGGTGCCTGCTGGATGGATAATGGAAACCATGAAAGGTGCCTGAGGTTTTGCAATTGACTTGAGTAACAGATGAACAAAGTTGTACAAAATTACTACAATTACTAAGTGGCTTGATAAAATTATACAATGACCAGCTTCACCTTTGGGCACTTAATTTCATTGTCTTGTAGTTGATTATAAACAGCAAACTGTCTCTTCCTTATCTCTGAAACCAATCACAGCCATTGTCACTTGGGCAGGGAGTGTTGTGTTGCTACTGGTAGGAAAGAATAAGCCTCGAGTTCCTTTTTTGCTGGTGGAATATTGGGCAGAGGGTTTTTCTTTTGGGTCTGGAAAAATCTGAGCAGAACATTTGATACAACAGCATCTGAAAGTCCTTCTCTTTAAATGTTCCTCTTGCAGATGCCTTTGATAACGAGTTGATGCGTTCAACCCTGAAAAACATTGTTGAGGGCAAAACGGTTGAGGTACCAACGTACGACTTCGTGACACATTCTAGGTAGGCCCTGGCTTGTGTGGGGGTGTCCCAGATCCCTTGGTGGTGGCACCAGGCCTGTTTAACAGCGTGCTCTGGGTGTCCTCTCCTGGCAGGCTGACAGAGACCACGGTGGTCTACCCCGCTGACGTCGTCCTCTTCGAGGGGATCCTGGTTTTCTACAACCAGGACATTCGGGACATGTTCCACCTGCGGCTCTTCGTGGACACGGACTCTGACGTGCGGCTGTCCCGCAGAGGTAAAGCCCTGCCGTGCCCCTGGTCCTGTCCCGGTCCCTTATCCAGCCTCGGTCATGGGGCAGCACTCAGGGCTTTTATCTCCCTGTGCCAGTTCTGCGAGATATGAAACGTGGGAGGGACCTGGAGCAGATCCTCACCCAGTACACCACGTTTGTCAAGCCTGCCTTTGAGGAGTTCTGCTTACCGGTACAGAGCCTTTCACTGATTTCATTTGTGGTCTTTTTTTTTGGGAGGGTGTAGAAGAGCAGGATTGCCTGGGAATTAGTAGTTGCAGCAGTGGTGGCTTTTGGTATTTGTTTTTCACAAATCCCACGCTCTCCCCTCTGCCTCGTGGCTTCAACCATTTTGAGCTGGTTTTTAAGGAACTGAAATGGTCCCTTCTGCTGGCGAAGCACCATGGAAATGCCTGGAGCACATTTTCTCACTGCTGGCTGCTGGGGCTATTTTAGTATGGGTCTCTCTGAATGAAACACTCCCACTCTCCATTTATTCTTAAGTCTTGTAGGAAGAAAGAAAAACTTGGTTTCCAGCAGCCTTTCTCACTGCTGAAGACCAGGGGCAGACCATTCTAGCTCTGCTTGCTACACCATGTAGTGTGGGACCAATTTAGGTGCTCACATAATCAAATTAATTTGTAAAAAACCCTATGAGAACAAAATCCAGTATGTGGATTAAATAAGTTGGAAAAGGCTAACTCAGTTGCCTCTTGCTCAAGATCAAAATTAATTCTGGGATTGTAATACTCATTAGAAACTCTGAATTTGCCAGCTTTTTCCCATCTGTGGGGGAAAGAAAAAGCAGGAGTGCCATGGGGGTAAAGATCAATAAAATGTTATCAGAGGCAGGCAGGAATTTCACATGCACATTGGATACCTTGGCTCTCAGCAGAGATTTAGCAATGGCTTGCGAAATGCTGATTAAAACCAGCTCTTGGCAAACACATCTCGCCTGAAGTGGGCAATGTTTGAAGGCAACTCAGAAGGGTAAAAGCAAAGGACTCCAAACCTGATCTGCTGCTTCTGCCTGGTGATTCTCTGCAAAGGGACAGTAAGAAGAATCCCTGGCCTTAAATCCAGTGCATATTTGCCAGTGTAATGTCTTAATTCATTTAGGTTTTTACCATGAGAGAGACCTTTAACTTCCAACCCTGGAGCACCAAGACCTTCCATCTTTGCCCATTTTTCTGGCCTTTGGTTGCTTCTTTCTGGAATGAAGCTGACTTTTCCCACTAACACCACTGTTTCTGTTTTGCAGACAAAGAAGTATGCGGATGTGATCATCCCCCGAGGAGTTGACAACATGGGTAAAAAAGGGAGTTGGGTTCCCTGATTTATCTGGGGAGACACCCTTGGGGTTGGGAAGCGAGCAGGAGGCACGCTGCTGCCTTGAGTGCCTGCTCCTGAGGAAAGGATTTCTGCTGGAGGGGAGGGAGCTGCTCAGGCTGATCAGGAGGCCCAGCTGCTCAGCCTGGGGAGGGCTGGAAAAGTGACCTGTTGAGGTCTGACCTCCCTAAAGACAGCAGGCAGAGCTTCATTTAAGGGCTTGTTAAACCTCGAGTCGAGCAGGGCTGGATGCTCCACATTTTCTAGATAACCCAGCCAGGAAAGCCTTCACATCCCGTATCCCCCGTTCCTCTCTGCAGTGGCCATTAACCTCATCGTGCAGCACATCCAGGACATCCTGAACGGAGACATCTGCAAGTGGCAGCGGGGGGCGCTGAACGGGCACGGCCGGACGTACAAGCGGCCGTTCCCGGAGCAGGCGGAGAGCGGCGGCGTCCTGGCGGCCGGGAAGCGCTCCCACCTGGAGTCCAGCAGCCGCCCGCACTGACCCGCCACGGCCCGGGGCTCGCCTCTGTCCACACCGACACCGGAGACAGCTTTGGGAAAGGACTTCCACGCAATGGTTGGTGAAGTGCCCTTTAAGTCGTCCTAGCAGCGGAGGGGATCCTGGTGGGAGTTTTCTCACAGAGGAGAGAGGAAGGGGTTGGCTGTCCATCCCTGTTCCCTCCAAACCCCTCCCTGTTCTCCCTGAGATGTCTGGAGTTGTTACTTGATGAACTGGTTAAAGGCAGTGCTACTGGCCTTTTTTTAATTTTCAAAATGAGATCTGATGCTGAGGACTCCCCTGAAAATCAAGCACTACCAGGTGACTAGCAGGACACCCCATTTCCCTGATGATGGTCGTCTGTAGCAGGAAAACCATCTGCCTCTTGGGTGTTTTTCTCTCTAAGAGTAGATCACATGCTGTTAATTTTACCAAGCTTACTCTTCTCCACCTTGTTGGCACCTTGAGTTCTGGCCATGCTCTGGTGCTGGCCAGCCTCCTTTTAGCCTGTGGGGTCAAAGGGACTGACCTGTAGAGGCACCTCTCCCTTGAGATAGGGGTGAGACAGAGACTGTCTGGGACAAATGGGAACTTGCAGTTCACCAGGGGACAGGCCCAAGAAGTTTAGTGGTTCCGATTCCTAATTTATTCCTTTCTAAGCTCCTGGATCTTGCTACACTGTATGATTATTTTTTGTACCCAGATAGTGCGCTTTACCACAGTTCCTGAATGTGTGAGCTCCAGCTGGATTGAGTTGCTCATGGAAACAAACAGAAACCTGACCTTGTCAGTATTAGTGTCTTTTAGTGCATTTCTGTGCTGCTGGTTGCAAATTCTGCTGGGCAGAATCCGTCCACTTCCAGAGATGGCTGGTGAGGTCAGGAAGGGGGGAAACTGGGAATTGCAGGACCCTCCCCCTGCAAGCAGCTGCCTGGACATGTTCTACCCTCAGAGAGGGTCAGAGCATTTGCCTTGCATTCCAGCAGCTTCAACTCAAGAATGTCTGGCTTTCTAAAAAGAGCAGATAAGAAGTACAAACAGTGAAATCCCAGTTTCTGTAGTCTACCCCAGATAAGTGACACTGCAGCAGCATGAAGTGTCTGTCTGGAAGAAAAATCAGCAATGAAGTGCTGGTTGGACCTTTGAAAATGTCCTTGTGATACTGTTCTTGAGTCTGGACTTATGGTGTAATTTTAAGAATGAGGGTGGGAGGGAAATGTTATTACGAGAAACTTTTTCATATTTGCTAATTTTCTAAAAGCAGGGTCTGGTTGTGTTGGTTGTAGGTGTGTTACTTTGGCTAATAAATAAATGAACAGTGATCAGAAATGACCATTTTTATAAAAGGTAATTCTGGTACTTGCACTATGCCAGCACAAAGGCACAGAAAGGAACACTGCTGGAGGGGCTCTTAGACTCAACAGTTCTTTCTCCTCTTAACTCAGAATTGTTACCTTTGGTTCTGTCGTGGCTGAAAATTTAGAGAAAAAACCTCAAACTTAAGAAATGCAGTCTGCACTTTCATCCCTATAGTCTTTTCAGCACTGGAAAGGGGTGAAGGTTTGGTGTCTCAGTGGTAGTTCAGTGGTACTTCAGTGCAGTGCCCAGAAGGCAGATCATTTCCTGACTGCTGCTGGGTGCTGTTTAGCTCAGGGTGACAGACTTAGAGCATGAGCTACTGCACTGAAGCATTAGCTCTCAGGGCTGATTACAGTAGGAGCAAAATAGTCACTAAAACCCACTTTGAATGACTGTGGTGTTGGATCATACCTTCCTCTGGGGGTGGGGGGAGCCTTGAATAGAATTTGGTAGAGCAGTGAGGAACTGCTCAGCCAGGAGCCCCTGGGGTGTGGGAATGCTGCTCTGACAGCTTTGTGCTGCCCTGCAGGACCTGCTGCTGCAGCCCTGTGCAGACACACAACTGGAATGTGGCCCAGGTACTACAGCCCTGCTTGGACACCTGGACAGAGCCATTACAAACTCCCCACTGAGCAATCCCAGTCCTTCACCTTCGCCTTCTCCTTCTCTGTGAACTCTCTGCTGGTGCAGACCAGGCCCTGGGCTGGGTTTCGGTGTTTTCACCCTGAACCCACGTGCACAAGTTGGAGCAGGTTTCCTTGGCAGCAGGATTAGTCCTGCCTTGCCCAGAGTTCCTTTTCCCATGGGATCTGAGGTGTAATGGCAATACTGCCACTGCTGGTCACAGGCCTCAGGCTTCACATCAGTGCCACAAGGCCAAAAGTTTCTTCTGGCTTTGGCTCAATTCCTGGCTTGCCTGAAGCCTTGTTTAGCGGTAACAGCAGTTTTTAATGTCTTTTTATTTTGCTTATCTTCTTAAAAGTGATGCTTATGTCAGATGATTATAAATAGATAATAGTAACAAGTCATTATTCTATGCAGAATGAACTATTTATAAATGTAGCTTAATGCTGTATTTACATAAATAGAAGTGACAGCAGAGCACTGGAAGTTGGGGGCAAATAATGCATTGTTGAGGAATAGAGTCATGGAATGATGCTGTAAGATGGCAGGGCCAGTTACTGATTGCTAAAGATGGGCAAGCTTTAGAGCTGGGAAAACCTGGGTTTCAGGCATAACAAAGAAAACAGAAAAAAGTATCTCATGTTGGAAAGAGTCCATTTATAGTAACTTGTGACATGGGGTTGCAGACCATGGTGATAGGAAGCACAAGTGCAATGTAGTGGCAGAAGGAAGAAACCACCATCATACTCCCAGGAAAGAGAAGAAGTTGTTGGAGCTCTTCCCAGCAAAGGAGCTGGGGTGCTTTTGACTGAAGTCAGCAACCTCCACACCCTGAGGGGCAGTGAGGGGTGAATGTAACAGGGGCAGAAACTGAGAACTGTGCTCACACCAGCTGTATTACTGTTGAGACCTTTTCTGTAACAGTGCTCTTTTACATTCTTTTCCTGTAATCATTAGATCTGGACTACTATCAAATATCTGATCCGACTGTTAAGATTTCCATGACACTAACAATAAATTCTTGGCTTTGCACAAGAGGCGTTTCCTTTTGCTGTAACGAGGCTGGAGGAGTGGTCAGTGCTTTCGGATCAGGATGTTCCAGGTGTCCTTCCAGCGCAGGGCCTTGAGCTCTGGGAGGGACAGCGCGGGCTGCCCGTAGCTCACGGGGCTGAAGGTGCAGTACACAAAGTACACCCAGGAGAACCAGGCCACAATCAGGGCACTGAACATGCTCTTGAGCAGCACAGATCTGGGATGAGAGAGGGAAAGAGCACTCAAGTTACATCAAACACTTCATCCAAAAGACCTGCACCTGGCCTGGCTTCCCTAAAGGCAAATAACAGGGTATGGGCACTGCTGGAAAAAACACTGCTTTCCCTGCAGCAGCTTGCCCAGGTGACAGCCCTGGAGAAAGAACTGTGCCAGTCCTCCTGCTCAAGAGAACTGTTTTAAAGCCAAATACCTGCAGAGGTGATCACTGAGATGCTGCAGTACCACGGGAATCAGGAGAATCTGGAATGTGAGAGCAGGCAGGTAGTGGTACAGGAAAAGTGTTTTCTCCATCAGGAAGAAGGGCAGGTAATTCACAGCCCAGCCTCCACCACAGATGCCTCCTGCTGACACCCAGAGCTGCCAGGCATCTGCAGGAGACAGGAGATGGCATCTCAGAGCAGAACAAGCCACAGGCCTCCACCTGGACACACACACACAGTGCAGTCAGACCTTCAGGGATGTCACACACACACACACAGTGCAGTCAGACTTTCAGGGGTGTCACACACACAGTGCAGTCAGACCTTCAGGGATGTCACACACACACACACACAGTGCAGTCAGACCTTCAGGGATGTCATAGACCTTCCTCCTCCGCCGTAGCAAGTACCACAGGGACAGACACAGGTAGACCACAGCAGCAGCATTAGCTGAAGCCCAGGTGGCAACATTCCCAAGGAGGTGGATCTGGGCCTGCAGGATAGATGGTGGTCTAAGCCAGAAGCAGGAATATGCTATGATTCTTTTAGGTAAATTTAAATATTACCTACACAAACGTGCTAAATTAAGCTCCAGAATGTGCCTGCCTAGTGACCTAGAACAAAACTAGTTGATAAACTTTGCTGCTTTAAGACCCTTGTGTAGTGGAAGGCTTTTAAAAGATGCTATTGGAGATGAACTCATCCTCTAAATCAAATCAATAATGGAAACTATTAAACTGCAACTTACCTTAAAAAAAAAAAACCACAGACATGATTTAATTAAAAGCAACTACTGTCGAAGCTGTATCTCACACTAAAATAAATACCTCACCCCTCATGGAAAATGTATTAATACAGGAAGAGTCCTTGGCTGGATGCTGCAGCCCTGCTCTGACTCCCACTCCTGGAGCTCACATCTGAGCTGTTCTGCTTTCTCAACAGCTTCACAGCTGCTTGTACCTCTTGTACTTACCCCCGAGGTCGGGTGGAGCCAGTAGGCAATATTGGTGTCCATTGTGATCCAGTCCAGGGCAGAGGAGCTGTACTTATGTTCTGTGTCTTCATTTTTTAATGTGAGTATTTTCCACTAGAAAAGGTAAACAGAAGGCTTTCAGAATGGGAACAACAGGTAGGGTAGCAGGCATGGGTGAACAGCTCCAGATGTAAGATGTTCAGTTCCTAACCTGGGAGTGGAGAAATATTTTACATATCTCATATGGATACTGACCAATACAACAGTTTTATTTTGCTATTAAATAATGCACTTTCCTTAGTGAATTTCTACAAAAATAGTAAGGGGCATCAACATTACTGACTGTACCACACACTGCAGTTCAGTTTTAGGCAGCCTCTGAGCGCCCAACCAGTTTTCCTCCCCCTCTTTGTTACACAATCACTTGGGTATTCATTACTGGACAGCCCAGGTCTTTAATGACCTTATAAGTGCATTCAGAAACATTTTTTTACAGTGAGGAAGCCAAACTGTCAGCCAGGATTAAACAATGAATCCTCAGGCTCAGAGTCTGCAGAAATGCTCACATTTCTGCTCTGCAGCAGAAGGAAAGATGAAGAGAATAACAAAACACTCACCTGCAGTTCTGTAAACTTTGCCATGAAGCTGAGGTTTTTACTGATGTCTATCTGTGTGGGAGAGTGGAGTTCCACTTCCCTCTCTTTTTGCTCTTGGCCTGGAAGAAAACAGCATAGCTCAGAAATTACAGGCAGAAAGCTTGAAAGGGTAGAGAGCACGTGGGCTCCTCACTCTGCCAGAAGCCCTTCTCCAATACATCACCCAACTGCAACAGCACTTGGGGGGGCTTTGTAAGGATTCTGACATCGTGGTAGAGCCAACTGAACACTCACACACACACACAGTACCACCTTCCCATCACCATGGACTGTCCCCAGTCACAGAAACCTGCTTCAAGAACATGGCTGAGACATACTTTTCCCATATCTGTGCTCTTCCACATTCCACACCATGCTCTGGTGGTAGCCTTTGGACAGCTTCTCTCCAACCACCTCCAGCTGCCGGTATCCCCACTCAGGCAGAGATGCTCCACTGAGCTAAAAGAGAAGACAACTGTAAACTTTCACACTGAAAATCCTGCCAATCTCAACTTCAGGATGGAAGAAGTTCCCAAACTCTGCCTGAGCAGTGGATGACAGCAAGGGACTGCTAGAAAATGTGTGAAGTGTCACCACACAGCACTGTCTCAACAAATGCTACAGCCATAAAATCAGTGATTCTGGCAAGCTCTGTGAAGGAAAGATCCTTAACTATTCCAGCTGCTCTCACAGACACGCAGGCTCAGCCTCAGTTTCTAAGCCCCAGTTGTGTGCAGTGGTCACAACCTCCTGAGAAGCAGGACAGCTTTGATGCTGAAAGGGATGAAGTACCAGTGTGACCACCTAAAACACATGCTGCTCTTTTGTCATGTGACCAAGCTTATTGTTTCCTTTCATTTACTTATTTGGTTATTTGTTACAGTGGTTTAGGTATTTTGGAGCAGAGTTTTTGAGATTACAAGAACTGCATGAACCAAAAGCTACAGGCAAATAAACATAACCCCACTTGCCTTTAGCACTGCAGAGGTGTTCACGTGAACAAACCTCACTTCTGACAGAATTGTCTTCCACACATCTGTGTCAGACTCACGATTTACAATTTCCTACAACAGAAAAATGGCTTTTGATCCATGTTGTCTCAGCTGTTTCTGCTTGAACATGATGAGCTCCTCCCCTCTCCCTTTGACCACTCACCACTCTCCAGAGGTTCTGTGCTGGCATGGAGATGTTATAATCAATATAGCAGGAAACTTCTTGGGAGTGGGGACTAAGAGGGGCAGCAACATCATGCCTAGAAGACAAATAAAGGAAGATCCTCCACCACCATTTCCCAAACACATATAAAAAGCAAACCCATATGGAACTGGCTTCGACTGGATTCAGTAATAAAGCAAAAAGTAACTCACTTATAGAGATTGCACTGTTTACTCTGAGAGAGAGCATTCCACACAACCAAGAGCTGCCAGGAACAGGCTCAGAGGAAGCCAGTGCAGATGCCTGTGATGCCAGGCTGAAGAACAAGCACTGATTGTGACAAACAGAGACGCTGTTCACTGGGGTTTCCAATAATGAACAAATTAGATTTGGAAGGGACATAGCAAAAACCCAAGCTCAGAACAACCCCCTTCCTAATCTGAGTGATATTCAAGCACACGCAGATGCCTTTGGGGAAGCAGTCAGGAGGCAACTTCATACTGCAGGCTTTCAAAACAGGCAAGAATCTCTGGCAATGAGCCACAGCACATCTTCCTAACTTCCAGAGCACATCCATCAGGTAGGAACACACCATCAAAGTCAGTGGAGTTGGCTCTGGGTTAAAAGTCACACAAAATACTAAATACCTGCACCTGTCTGGAGTGGGGGCAGTGAAGTGGCAAGGATGAAGACTCACAGAGGGGACTCTGTATTTAGGAATCTGCAGAACTACCACGAAATGTGAACAACTGTGAAACCCTCTAAAGGCCACTGGTAGGGAAGAACAGAAGCAGTAAGCAGCCACTAAGAACTTTGTGATTAGGATCAAATCCCCCTGCCAAGTCAACCAGAAAAAATAAATAAGCATACAGCATCCTTCCTCTGGGCCATAGGGATGGCTTATAGAACTAACCACATGAGGTCCCTCCTACGCTCAGTGGTGTAAAAATCCACGAAAAACAGGCAGTTTATGGCAAATCTGAATGCAAAGTCAACCCCTGAGTGGCTATTCTGAGAGCCAAGCCAGCAGGATGAGCCTGGCAGAGCAGAGCATGAGGAAAGGACTTACGTGTTGAGGTAGCGAGTTGTGATGCCGTGGACCAGCTGCACGATGTGCCCGTGCCTGACGGGCCGGGGGGGGTTACTCACCACCAGCTGCTGCCTGGGGAAGGGACAGCCAAGAGGAAATGGTTAAATTATAGATATCTTCATACAGAACATGACCCTGTCGTGACCAAGTTGTTAGGTTAAGAAGCTGCAGGCAGGGACAGACATTTAGGCAAGAAAATGAGAAATTAAAGCAATATATAGGTTGTACCAGAATGGAAACAAAGCTCATCAAGGCAAAGGTGAGTTAAGGGCAGAATGAGTCAGAGGATCAGTAATGGGATACAGACACTCCAGGCATTAGGTCAGTGGTCTGAATCGAGGTCAGTCAGGAGTGAATTAACGTTATCCCTATCACACAGCTGTTTGGTGGCTTGTGTGAAACACTAAGTGCTGCACTGACTCTGATGGGTGCTGTACTACAGCTGATGTCACAGAATTATAGCAGAGATCAATGGTTTTCTCCATCACACAGAGTAAACTCTCACCTAGCTTCTGGATAGGGCCATGGCAAGGGGGAACACTGCAGTTCACTGAACTGCTGCCTGTTGTACTGTTCCATAGAAGGACTTCACATCCTCCAGTGCTCATAGGAGTGTTTTGAGTTTGAAGAATGTTAAGAATATATTTGCTTCCTGTAGTTCTGGTCGAGTCCCTGCTTAAAAGGTTTGCACCACGGACAAACTTTGCAAAGTGGATATGACTTGTTATGGCACACAGTCCTTCTGGTAGAACTCCTTACACAGTTCCCAGAACAATGTAAGAAACCTAAAAAAGCATCTCTTTGATCAGTATGGAATTATACCACTCAAGGGCTTTTACTGGCAAAATAAGAACAGAGTCCTGCTCTGCACTGACAGTGACAATAGCAAAACACTTCAGCACAAACCAGGCCTCTCAGGTACAGGCACCACTTGGAATCCTTCCCTATGTGGCAGATCTTACAGCTCATTCCACACTTCTAATACAAAGAAACTACTCATTTTTCAAAAGTGTTTTCTACACTTTTCTGAGACTCATTCAAGTTTGATAAAACTCATCAAGACATTCTAACACCATGGCTCACACATTTCAAAAAGCAGAGCCTCCCTTTCATGCAAAACACCTGAAGAATCTCCACTGGTCTTGAGAGTCTTCCAAGTTCCCACTTGTGCACAGCACAGCCCACGTTCTGGCAGAAGCAGTTCAGACAGGATTTCAGATTCCTCAGTAATGCTTTTCCCACATGGAGAAGGATTGTGCAAAGAGCTGCAATCGCTTGCTCAGATCACACAAGACTTCTGCACCCATGAGCACAGAACAGTTATGTCCAATCCAATCCAGTCCAAGCCCTGGTTAGCTTTTGGAAGCACAGAGCTTGCATTTAAATCTCTTGCATACTCACATTCCAGGATCTTTGACAATCCACCAGTTGTTCACATCCTTGAAGGGATAGCAGGTCACCTGCTGTTGATGGGAGCTCCCTCGGCCATTCTCATACCTGCACAGGGAGTCACAAAACCCCACAAAAGTGTAAAGGCACATTTCTGTGCTCACCAGTCCCAGCACCACATCACTGATCATTCCTACAGAGCACAGGGGATCTGAAGGATGAATGAAGACATTGCCAGGACCCAAACTGCTGTACTTGGCCTGGCAGGTGAAGAAGCAGAGCCAATTCCACCCTCCCCACACAGAGCCAGCCAGATTCCTCACCTGATGGGATAAGTATTGGTGTGAGAATGGAGCCAGCACTGCATGGGCTTGCCCAGCACATTCCTCAGGGTGATCTGAGAGCCGTAGGCCACCTCTAAGGGCTGACCCTGAGTGATCCGAGCCAGCCCACCCTGAGAAGGGTAAGGACAGGGTAAGTGCAAGGAAGAAGAAACAACCCAGAGGCTGTTTAAATTCTAGAGTCACATGCCACTTCAACACAGCAGTGTCTTCACACAGTGCCTTCTCATTTGGTTTTAGCTACCAAAATCAAGTCTTGCAGCACCATACTCTAAATAGATAGTCAATACACCAATACCTAAAAATCAAAAATACTACAGAGTCTCAGGAAATATCCCTGAAGCCATGTTGTTACAGACAGGCTAAGCACTCCTGTAGTACACCATGTCACCACGTGAGAGTTCAGTACTGCACCTGCTTCAGTGGAGTTTCCTATAGGAAGGGACAAACCTTCAGCAGAAGAGTGAATATATTGTTCTTGGTTCACTGGGAAAAGCTTTTCATCTGTTATTAGGATTTCAGTCATTATTGCTTCACCTTAAAGCAGTACTACAGCAGCAAACCAGTTAAATGACATAAAAGGGAAAAAATATGCATGATCAAAGGAGCAGGACTGAACACCACCTAATAGTGAACATTTCCCCCTCTTCTCTCTAATAAATCTCTTCCAAGACCACATTTTCTTTACCTCTAAGCTGGCTTGGAAAGCACTTGTCATGATCTGGTCATGAGGCCCAGAGCGATACAGCAAAGCCAAGTGGACATAGAAGAAGGAGAGGTACATCCCCATGGGGATGATGATGAGGGCCAGACCCCGGGCTAGAAAATGGCACAGCAAGGAAACCTGGAGGAACAGAGAAAACTCACTGGTTTCATGCTCTAGATATTAAAAACTCCAGAGCACTTAGCTTGTGTTGTTTGTCTTTTCTAAGTTTTCCCCACCACTGTCATTCAGCTGTAACTTTGTGGACAACTGGGTAACTTCCAGCAAGGATTTGAAGTGGAGCTGGAGGGAGTATGTGAGACAAGTGCATGTTCTGAGTCACACATCACCAAGACATGGACAGCAGCAGAAAAGACAGTCACACACACATATTTTTCTTCAACTTAATTCCATCTTCCCCAGCAACTAAGCTGGGAACTGTGCTATCACAACAGGGTTTCCAGGCAAGGAATTGTAGTACAAAAGCCAGCTACAGACAGCATTGTCATCTGTGGGCTTGAAAGGCTCCTGCACTGGAAAGTTACAAATAATGCATTTTGCATGCTGTGCTACCTACATTTGACAAGTTCTGGTCTCCTATCATGTGCCAGAAGTGGAGTCCTGCAGTGGCCAAGAGCAGCATATAGGTAAACAGGCCCATGTATTTCACTCTGAGAAGAAAGTGCATAAAAAATGAACGTTGTTAAAAACTACACAATTACCTAATACAAGACATAAATATTCAAACATTCTCTTGAACAGGAGGCATTAAAGTCCAAGTAAGACATCATCACTTACCCAACTGCACAACAACAGGCTACTCCAGTCAGCAGGAGCCAAAACCACCAGCTTCCAGAGAAGGCACTTAAAGATAAATGGATTAAATCACTTGCTAGGCTCACTTTAAAGATAATTTTACTTTACTAAGGATTACTTCATCCTCTGCAAGGATCAGAGAACAAAAGAGACAACTCTAAATTCAACAGCTACAAACAGTTACAAAGGAGCATTAAGTGACCTGCTATCATCAGTGTTTCTGAGCACAGAAGGAAATCTTCCTGTAAAAAATCTGGGTGGGCAAAGAAGTGCTCCCAAGGGATTTTATTTCTGTTTTCAAATTAAAAAATGGACAACCCTGCTAACAGTAAAAACAGTCATTAGCACTGCTCAGGAGAAAACTTCTGGGGCAGCCATAGGAGAGGTCAAAGCGTTGGATTTTACAGAGAGATGAAGTGAGTTGCAGAATGGTTAAGAGGCATAGAAAAACACAGTCTGTGACAAAAAAAAAGTCACCATGAGAATATCCAAAAAGGTGGGAGACAATCCAGCTTTACCTGTGCTTTTGCAAATTGTAGAACTTCAGATAGGACAAAACTGCAAGCAGGATAAAAAAGATCAGTATTGATTCCAGAAGCATGAACCTTGATTGAGTGATCAGAGAGTTCTCTGTTGGAAAAGAGAGACAGACACAAAATTAGAGAAACTTCTCTATAGACAAGTGCCACCTCAGACAATCACACTTATCCAACAGAAGGACCTGCTCTTTCAGGGACAGCCAATTTCTACTGGCTGTGATGGGCAAGTGCTGGGTTTAGAGGGACAAAAACCTTCCAGCAGGAGCAAATGACACGGCCATAACTGCTTCCAAGACAAAGAGGTAGGCAAGCAGTCAAGTCTGTTAGGAGGTAGATAAAGCTGCTGCACTTCCTGCAAAGGCAAAGAAAATCAGTGCTGGGAAATCCAGAGAGGTGCTTCTCAAGGCAAAGGATGCAGGCAGTGAGCCCAGCAAGCAATAAGCACCACAAGAGATGTGCAGGAAAGGGAGCTGCAACGAGCCAGAATCAGAGCAGCTGGCAGCTGGGAGAGGTTTCTCTTATCAGGCTGCTAAAGGGCTGCTGAGAGGCTCCTTCCCTTTCAGGCAGCTGCCAGCAGCCCCTCAGAGGAAAAAAACTCAGCTGAGTTTTACACACCAGAACAGTGTCAAATCCCAGTGCTAAGGACAGAGGCTGTCTTGCTGCAATTTGGAGATGAACAAATTTGATGAGCTCTGACTGCAAGCATGGTTGTCCTGCTGTTAAAAGCCAGTGTTGTAACTCATCCTGTAAACCTCTAAGGAAGGGAGTACAGGTCTCCTTGGATACAAGAAATGTGGCTTCCTGTGAGGCTGTTAAGGCTGCTTACTTTGCTTAATTATTGAAATGAACTTGTATAAAACCTAGAAGAGCAGCCTGCTGTGGAACTGTGAGGATGGAGGAGACCAGGGAAGCTCAGCACAGACTGACACAGGCCAGGGCTGACGTGCTGTCAGTGTTTTCTGGGGAGATGCTACTCCACCGTCAACATTCCTAAGGGGAAAAGAGACTCTTCCCCCCATGTAAGCAGAATGGGGCTCAGTGGAACAACCTTACCTAAGAGAATCAGAAGGGCAGCTCCAAGTGCAGCACAGTGGGAGAAGTGCAGCTCAACCAAAATCTGGTAGGCTAAAGGCACACAGAGAGCACCAGCCAGCGCTGGCAGGAGTCGCAGGGACCACACAGGAACATTCATGCTGTACTCTGAAACAGAGAACAGGACACTGTGATCCACCAGTGTGGAAACTTAACTGCAGAGAGGACAGACCAATACAGAATTTCTTAGTTGTTAGATGAATCGAACTCCTACTTGTACTTATTTGTCCATCTTGTATTGCTTAAACTATTCAGCTGATTTAGAAAGCCTGTGCTAAGAATGCATCGTGTTTTTAACTTGTGCTAGAGACCTGCAGAAGACTTATTTAAAAAAAGAAGTGAAGGTATTGGATAAAGTGTTATTTCCACCAGACAGGCAAAAAGAATCTGTCAGTTGCTGAAATTTTGCTCATTTTCTCTAAAGAATGAGACAGTTAAAACCAGCTCTTACCAGCTCCGATCCTGTTCCATAGGAAGTTTCCATCAAATCCTCCTAAGTAACCTATAACACAAACAAGAGAATTTCCAGTCTCAAAACACATGTAAAACCTGGTGCTAAATTGGGAACCATTTCCCAAACACACAGCTTTTCCTTGCATGAAGGCCCTCTTTCCCAAAGGGGTCCTCTTTGATACTGCAGCAATGCTTGAGAATGTGCAGAGGCACAAAGAACATAAATTGGGAACAAGGGATTCTCAGTGACAAAGTCAGATGTATATTTAATTCCTCCCTCCCATACAGACACTTTCATGTTGTGGTATCTCAGCTACAGAAAGGAACTGAGGCTTGCTGCCTATTTCTTGTCCCTAGCAGTTCTCACCTTACCCTTCCCTTTACCCAAAGGACTGGATATCAGCGAGGTGATGGATCCATGGCTCCATCATCCCCCCTCTACTCATGCAACAGTCCCCTAACAATCCTAAATAAAGGAAAACTCAATTCTCTCTACATCAGAGTCTCTCATCTGCCTTGTGCTGTCTGCCCATAACCGGATCTGATGATTCATTTATAACCAGCACCTCTCTTCCACAGCAACAGGCACTTCCAAGTCCCAGGAGACCTTACCTCCCAAGGCCAGCAGCATGTGGCCAAAAGGGGGGCCACTGTCATCCACAAAGAAGATCCTCTTCATGTAGAGTGAAACGAATTGGCCGTAATAAACTTCATCGAAACTGAAACACCAGAGGCAGAAACATGTCAAATCTAACTGCAGGGATACTAAGAAAGCAAACAGATTTGTTGGCAGAATGCTAAGAATGCAATGAAGCACTGAGGCTTTGCCCCTTCTCCTCAGGGGGTTTTATTAGGGAAAGACTATCACTGTATTGGGATTGTTCAGCCTGGAAAAGAGAGGGCCCACAGGGGTGACCTAATTGTGGCCCCCTGCTACCTGAAGGGAGCCCACAGGAAAGGTGGGAAGAGGCTACGAGAGCCTGGAGTGGCAGAACAAGGGGGAATGGCTTCACACTGACAGAGAGTAGGCTGAGATTAATTTTTAGGAAAGAATTCTTCCCTGTGAGGGTGGTGAGGCCCTGGCACAGGTTGCCCAGAGAAGCTGTGGCTGCCCCATCCCTGGAAGTGTCCAAGGCCAGGTTGGACAGAGCTGGAGCACCCTGGGATAGTGCCAGGTGTCCCTGCCCATGGCAAGCTGAAAAATGAGATGAGCTTTAAGGTCCCTTCCAACCCAAACCAGTCTGGGATTTTGTCATTCTCTGATCTACAGGGGCTGCCATCAGCCAAGCTGTGCTCTTCTGCTCCTGCATTCTTACTCACAAATGCTTGAAAAACAAGTCTGTGTCATTCAGGTAGAAAAGAAACTCTTTACTCACACCACAGCCCGTGGATAGCAAAGCCCCCAAAGACGACTTATTAATCCCATCACAGTCAGTGCCACAAGGTTCACATTGATCTTTGCAGTGACCACAACTGGCTCCTTCAGAAATCCCAACATCCTGTCAAAGGTTTGTCTGAACCTTCGAGAGCAGAAGAGAACAGCAGTCACACTTTGGCTCACAGAGAGCTGAACACTTCACAGAAAGCATCAGGCCTAATTTCTGCTACAAGCAGCTCATGGTAACTAATTTCCCAAAATTCTCTTGCTTTTCATGTTACTGTGTTTCTATTCTATCTACAGGACTAACTGTAAAAACAAAGTTACTAAACTGACACACTTTTCACCTGCCCTGCTTCTGCCTGCAGTAGTAAACTAGAAACCTTGCTTATTCTCACACTGGTTCTGCAGAAACACAGCATCTTAATTCTCCAGGCTATATTCTGCTTTGTGCAAAGCAAACCTCACAGCACAAATTCTGATGCTACTGATGGACAACCCATGTGCTCAGGCACCAGATGACCTCACTAACTGAGCTATTCAGAGTTCAGGCAGCTTAAAAAAACCTGAAACAAGTTACTTCCTTGCAAACAGGTATTTCTTCTGGGGTGGGGAAGGGACAGGCAGATCCCCCAAACACCCTCTGCATTAGAAAGCTGGTTACTGGAGCACAGGTATAGGTGCTGTTTAAGCAGAAGTGCTAAAAGCTAGGTCAGAAAATAGAAAATCAGTGCCATGTCTCCTCACCTCAACACAACAGAAAGTTACCAGAACAAATCCATCTGCGTGGCTTTGATCAGGGAAGAACAAAGTGAGATGCGAGCACATCACCACCATCCAGAGCAGTGCCGCTGGCCTGGTTTCTCTCTGCCTACAAAACACAAGCACTGCGTGGAACAGAGGTTTTCAGGAGCCCCTGGCAGAGCTCTGTCACCCCCTCGCAGGCGCTGGCAGCTGATAAACGTGATCCCTGGGGTAGAGCCGGGCCCAGGGCAGGCAGCAGCACCACCTCGGGCTCCTCTTCAGGACACCCTCAGACCCCTGCCAGGCCCTGCACCCCTCAGGAAGGGGTCCCCACCCCGCCTTGTTCCTGCTTTAAGCTCTCGGGGGGCAGCAGGACCACTGACCCCACACCTCGCCCTCACAGGGGCTCTAGGACCCACCACCAGCCCTGGGTCCAGCCCTGGATCCTCCCTTGAGTGTTTCTGGGGGGCAGAGGAGCACCAACCCTAATCCCCGCCACCCTCCGCAGACATCAGACCCCCACAGGCCTCGCCCACCCCCCTGAGCTGTACGGAGGTAAGGGGGGCAGCGGTACTGCGGGGCCGGGACTGGGACCAGCACCGGCACCGGGAATGCGACCGGGACCAGCACTGGGGTCAGGATCGGGACTGAGAACACGACCGGGACCGGGACTAGGATCGGGACTGTGGCCAGGACCACGACCAGGAGTAGGGCGGGGACCGAGAGCAAGCCAGGGATGGTGACCAGGCTCAGGACTAAGCCCGGGACCAGGACCAGGACCAGAACTAGGACCGAGATCAGGACCGGGACCGTGCCAGGACCAGGACAAAGCCCGGGACCAGGACCGGGATCGAGACCAAGCCGGGGATGGGGACCAGGCTCAGGACAAAGCCCGAGACCGGGACCGGGAGCCCCCCACCCCCACGGCCCCGGGGGGGCGTGGCCGTCCCGCGCGCCGCGCGCCCCTACCTGGCGACGCCGGATGTGACGTCAGACGCACGCGGCGACGCGAAGGTGGAACCAAGGGAAACCCGGATGTGTTGCCGTGGCAACGGCAGCGTCTGGCGAGCGGGCCCGGCCTCCCGCCATGGCGGCCGTGAGGGACCCAGAGCCCCTGAGGGCACGGTCACAACAGCGTCCCTTCCCATCCCCTCTCTGCCACAGCAGTGGTATGCCACCGCCATTCACACAAACCAAAAACAAAAAAAACCAAACCAAACACTCAAGAAACTACAAAAACAACAAAAAAACTCCCCCTTTTTAAACTAAAATAACCAGACAAGGGACTGGGGAATTTGAGAAAAGCATAATCTGCTTTATTTTTTTAGTTTTTTTTTTTTATTTAAATAAGGAGAATTCTTTCATATGGAAAGAGCTAATACAATCACATATTTGAAAGGAGAAACAATAGGTACTGAAACGAGGAGAAGGGCAATAAAGAGTGTGCCGCAACTGGCCTGGTGATTCCGTGATTCAAATTCCGGTCCAAGTAAAAGTTTCCAAAAAATATAAACAGGTTGCACGTTACACAATTATCCATCGTCTGCCCTTTCAAATATCTGGTCTACATGAAAAGACAAAGAGAGGAAAGGCCAAAAAAAATTTACTATACAGGTCATGAAGTTAAAAGCTTTAAGGAGGACAATATCCCCTTGAGGAACAACAAATGCAATTTATACAGAACCAGAGGGAGGATTCCAGCTAAGGACAATGCCTCGAGACATGCTAAAGGGTGAGCGCCTCACTGCTGCAGCTGTGATTCCTGGGGGAACAGTCAAGGACACCTGGAGCAGCCAGAACAAGCCACTAAACCCAAGGGAGTGTCTATGGCCACTGGGAAAACCTGGTGGTCTTTGGATTAAAATAAACAACAAAAATAGCTGGACTCTCCTGTCTCCTTTTCACTTCAGCAAAACACACCTTTTCTGTCCTTGGGCCACAACTAAGCATGCTGGTGGCTGTTGGAAATTAAATTTTATTCACAAATGCAACTTTCTTATGAAGAAACAGGGCTGCTGAATAAAAAATAACCAGTGCTACAAGGCATTAACCTGTGCTTAAGCAGCCTGGAGCAAAAGGGAGGGTTAAGAAAATGCAACAGAAGGAGGTCCTGGCATGCAGGGGTGCTGGCTGCAATGTGAGTGGAGTAGCCAAGAGGTGAGACACAGCAAAAACACTCAGCTCGTTTTGAATACCTATCTATAAATACACAGGAGCCACGGGGCAGCTTGTAGCTTTGCAGAATTCCTGCAAGGGAGGTGCTGATGGAGTGAACACCACACGCACGGGAGTGCAATGGGCAGCAAACACATCCAGAGGTGCTGACACTGCACAGCTGGCACAGCCAGGAGCAAGCTATGGAACATCAACAGCAATACCTGTGTCACGGGTGACTGTGCTGCTTCTGCTTGTCATTTAAAATATACTGGAGTGCCTTCCCCCCTCCCCTTTTTTTTTTTTTTCTTTCCAGACTTCAATGTTGATTTGTTTTTAAATTAAGAGCTAACAGCAGAAGTGGCGAGGAAAGCAGCACTGAACAGAGCTGCTGGCCATGACTCACTGTGTGAGAGGGAACTGATCACAAGGGTGCTTCAGACCCTCTGCTGAACACGAGCAGCAAAGTCAGCCTCTGAACATTGCTGCTTCACCTGTTGTTGCTGGAAAGATGCATTCCACCTTTCCCTCCCACTGCACCACGCACCTGTCCCAGCAGAAAGAGCCTGCAATTTGGTAGCTGACTTCCAGTCAAAGCAAAAGCAACTCACAAGGGAATAGATCAGCAATAAATCAACCCTTCAGCAGTGCAGACAGCAAGCAAAAGGACCCTCTGTAACTGTATTGATACGTTCTGTGCATTTCCATCCTCCTCTCCACGCTGGATTTTATCAGCATTCCAGCTCCCTTGGCATTTCTGCTCCTTTGAGGATCAGAGGCTTTTTGACTCCAGAGCACTACAAACTGCACTAACCTTGGACTAGTTTTAAACAAACAAACAAACAAGCAAAAATATATGCCAGAGAAGGATATTGCACCGTAGAAATTTGGGCTCTAAAACTGCTTTCCATCACACAAAACTCTACTGAGAGTCTTGCCAACTGCAGCTGACAGTCACGCAAAGGTGAGGAATGGAATGAAGCTCACATGCATTTCTTGGCCTTTCCTGCACAGAATAATTCAGACATAATATATAAATAGAGCAGTGAAACAATTACTTTTTCACCTAGACCTACAACATCAAATACGTATAAATAAATTCTAGTGTTTTATTCTGTTGGGGGAAGGAATGGAGGGCTTAAAAGAGAAACAAGGGTGACCTTTTTCAACAGGAAGCTTTGTAGTTCTGATGGCATTTACACCAGAGGGACTGCAGTAACTTGGATCTTGCAATAACCCAGTTTCTCCAACACATTTGACCATTTTAAAGTCATACAGGTGGGAGGAAGGAGGTTAGTGTCTTTGTAAAGCTGAAGGAGTGTCTAGAGTAGGGAAGAGATGAGAAGAGGGGGGCTCAGGTAAGTCTCTTTAGCCATCAGTTTGATTCTGGGCTTGTATTAGCTAGGGCCAGCTGGGCAGAAGGATAATAAAAAAATCCCAAACAGACAATTCTGCTGTTAATGGTATTTCAAGGGAGAAATTGAAACAAGGGTGGGATGACTTACTGGTGGTGCAATCTTTGGAAAACACTGGGAGCAAGACTAGCAGATGAGGATGCAAAGTCTGGGAGAAATCTGAAGGTTGGGGAAATATATGACGCTAAATCTCAAACCCTGTACTTTAAGGAGGATGCTAGAGAGATGCTGGCACACTCTGCTCTGAAATTAAAAATCCATAAAACCTAAGAAAAAAAGAGCTCTTATTTTTTCTTGAAGTACCATCCTATCCCTTTCCCTTCGGGTTCTCTGCCATTATCCATGGGGACACCTGTAGAGAGGGGACATTACTATGCCTAAGTTAGTTTAGGTTTCTAAGCTCTTTAAAGCTACTGTATAAAAATCATATTTATGCCTAGCTTAAAACTTCAAATGCATCCTTACAAAGTTACAAAGGATCTTTTTCCAGAAAGGGGAGAGGATTTAAAAAAAAAAAAAAAAAAAAGCAAATGAAGAAACAAGAACACCTTTCAGATCCCTTCCCCAATACATTCTTTGTTCAAAATATCTTCTTTGGAACCACCACCAAATGACTTTCTGCCACCCAGCAGAGGCCGACGCACAGCCCGTGAGCAAGCTACCGTCTCCAAAAATGGTTCTGTCCCTCACTTCAGAGTGACCAGCCTACTTTACATTTTCAAAGAGCTAAACAACACAAACCAAGTTAGCTGAAAGTAGTTTTTACTTTAGACTACCATCAGGTGAAGGACCCCAAACCCTTTCAGGAACCTGCAGGTCCGTCCTAAAAAATCTACGTACACACACGCGCGCACACACACACACACACACAAACCAAAACCAAACAGCCAAAGAAATAAAACCCAACCTCTCCCACTGGGATCTTCCTTGTGTAGATCATCAGATACTGGAGAGGAGTGGTGAGGTGACGATGCTGTACACACACAATATGCAACTGCATCAGAGTAAAGAACCCTTTGCTGTTCACCTGGGGAAGGAGAGGAGAAGGATGATTCCAAACTGCCTCTGTAACCATGAGTTTCCAACCCAAAACAGGAGGTTCCAAGTGTGCCTTGCAGAGGGGCTCCCTTACCAACCTGCTTCTATGCAAATTTTACAAAAGGCTGTGGACTAGAGGAACAGAAAGCAAGACTCAGGGAAAAAAGCAAAGCTTAGGAGAGCAGCCCTGAGGGATCAACACAATATAAGACAAGTCTCAGGAAATATGAAGAATGTGAGCAGCCAAGGAAGGGAGCATGAGAGAGCATCACAACTACAAAAAGTAGTCCATACAGATCCGTTGGCTCTAGCCAACTCTTCTGACCCATGTGCTGTGAGGAGAATTTTTTTGTTTCCTAACAAATGTTACGTTTTGTAAATCTATGATTTACATTTTGGTGTTTTGCAGTCACTAAAAAAATGCAAAACCCACAAAAAGGCAAAATCAAACGCCTAGATCTGTATGAGCTTGCAACAGAAATTTGGTGTTTTGGGATTTTTTACTTAAAATGAAAATGCCAAATTTTGTTGTGCACGAAGCATCCCAAAGCTGTGTTGAAGTGGTGCAAGTTTCAGGATTTATGCACTGATGTACTACGTGTCTTTAGTACACATTTACTCCTAATGCAAGAACTGCTTCTAGCTTAAAACAAAAATACTGAAAAATTAACAAATGCCGTAACTGTCCTGGTTTTTTTTTAATCAAGTCGTCTGAAAGGCTAAATGAGCTGGGGAAATGCACCCAAACAAACTCGAACTCTCAACATAGCACAGAACCATATACAAAACTAAGCAGAGTTTTGTCAGAACATCGTTTTAGCAGAAGGGAATTCTTTTCTGAAAGGAATGAGGAAAGCAGAAAAAGGGGGGAATGAGAGAACATATAAAAGTTCTGCTATAAACAAAGATACAGCTTTTTTGTAAAAACCTCAGCTGCCTTTAAAATGAAAAACCTCAAACTAACCCCTCTCCCCCAGTTGCCACTCTGCTGAGACAGAAGTAGGGAAGGAGAAGGACGGGCTTCGCCAAGTGAGCAATCACAGCTACCTGTGGATGGGGCATGGGGGACAGGGGGGAAATAAAAAAAAAAACATGGCTAAAGCCACTTAAAAGTCACATGATTGGTTTGTTTTAAAGCAAGCAGGTCAATGTCATATCCACTGTTTCAAACTGCTTTGTTGGGAGAGGGGCTTGAATGATGTCACTGTAGTCAGTCAGTGTGGGGTGGGGATAGATCTGGTGAGATTTTCAGGAGATCCAGTGGGGTCCAGTCTAAGCTGTGGTGCCTCTCTCTCAGGCAGCACGACCAGGCAGACATCAGAGGTGCTCCTAGGCCTTGCTCTCCTCCACTTTGACTGCCTGAGGTTTGATCGCTCCTGTGCGCACTGGCTTCATCTGGTTTGTGGAGGCTGATTCTTGCAGCTTCACTGCTCCCAGACTGGCTTTGTTATCCTCCACCCGCTGCTTTGCCTTTTGACACAAAAACCAAAGCATTAGCTAGGTCAGACACCTCTAGGCAAGCAGAACAAGCAAACTGTGACCATCATTCATGCAAGATATACAAATTTTCTCCTACACCACCTCACATTTAAGAATCTCAATGTCTCACATAATTGGTAATGCAAGTAACTTAGCAAAATTCCACAGCAGAACAGGTAATCCTCTAATCTCTCTTGATTTTCAAATCACACAGAATTACTCTTGGACTCACTAAAACACCCACCTACCACTATTCCTGCAGAGAAAATTGTAGCTCCCACATGGAGCTTCAGTTACAGCTTCAGGCCTTTCTGCCTCGCCTCTGCAGCCCAAGGCACAAGCACGACGCTGCAGAGCAAGTATTTTTGGGCTGCACAAAGAACTCAGGTACACTACCTGTTGTACATAGTGTCCTTGCACAGAGCCCATGCTCACTGCTGGTCCCGACGGCTTCCCGCTGGGGCTGGCAGAGCTAGGCCTGGAAATCGAAGAGTCGACAACATTCATGGAGTAAATTCTACAATGGAATGAGAGCCTTATTCATGTGTGAAAGAAAGAAAGATGGCAAAGCAGCAACAGATAAGGCACGAGTCTGTGCCGTGCAGATCAGTGACCTCCACAGTCCAAACAACACCACACACGTTGGTTAGGAGAAAAAAAACCACATTAACTGAGTGTCCCAAAAGGCTCAATGACCTGATGTGTCTAGACATGAGCACTCCCATCTTCAGGACCATGAACATTTATTCAACAGTCCTCAGATTTCCCACCTTCACAAGGCACAAAAGCACACACCAATTCCAACCTGTCTTTGAGACTCAGTGAACAAATAACTTTATGAACCAGGTCAGATACACACACTGGCCCAAAATGAAAGCCTGACCATGCATTTAGATACAACTATTTGGACTAAAGTAAGCACATTCTAGACATGGAAAGCCAGGTGGATCTTGTACAGGGATGATGGGTGCACCACGTTTCTCCCCCATCCTGACTAAGGAGCCCAGGTTCTGTGAGCATCTCACCTGTACGCGTGTGGGGACGGTACAGACCCTCCGGAGGACATGCTCTGTTTACCATCGGAGAAATGAAACCCTTTCATTTCCATCTGGGAGGACTACAGAGGAAAATGAGTGAGAGAGAGTATCATCTTTGCATTCACAAATCACTCATTACTTCATATAAACACTTAAGCCAAATCTTTGCCCTTCTCCCCATCGTGCCCATTAAAAGAAGAAATATTTTTCAGGTGAAGTGAGGCTTGTAAGTGAAATAATCTGTTTGTATTAAAGTACCAAGCCAGCAGCACAAGCAAATAGAGAACCTGGAAGTTAACTGCTGTGCTCTCTCTCCCCTATAATAAGACAAACTTATGATATGAATCCATCAAACCAGACATGACATTAATATACCTACTCAAATGGACAAGCTTCACAACAGAGTGAAATATCTGGGCAGTATTCCAACTGTGTCTGGAGCTCACCACCCCTCAAGCACTCTGGGGAAACCTGTGTAAACATGTAATAAAACTGGAGACTCCAAACTGGATCAAGGCAGGATGTGGCTCCCTGGAAACAGAATGATGACCAGCAGCAAAACCTGGGAACTGCTGGCCTGCACTTTGGAGGTGAGGGGAAAGGGTTCCTTCATTTTAACAGCAATCCTTGGCTTGGATATTTAAGGATCCCAAACAAGCCACTGTCCCCTTTAACAAGCAAGGAGTAAAACTTCAGCACAGGAGGGGTTACTGAATGCCATGAGCAGCACCAGGAGTTAATCCTTACCTCCCTGCTGGCAGCAAGAACAGAAGGCTGGGATCCAGGAGGGAGGATTCTTCGGGGAGCTCCTACAGGCAGGTTTTGCCCCTGAGGAAGCTGGATGGACTGTGGTAGAAGCAGGGGCTGCTGGCCAGAGCCGTAGCGAGGCAGAGGCAGCTGGGAGCCAGGCACAGGCATTGTCAGCTGTGTGACAAGGACATGTAGTTACCCCAATGGCAGTAACAGTCTCCTGGTTGACATGCTGCCTCCCAATACCCTGAAAGCACAGCCTTGCCAAAAGGAGGCTCCCAAACAGTGCGGTCTGGCACGGAATAAATGCAAATCACTGTAACGGAAGGACTTTCACACTGAAATGGATGTTCTGGCAGTGCTGCCAACAGCCTTATCAGCTGGGTTTTTAACATGCCATCAAGTTAACATAACCTTGGATGGGGGTTTTCCTCCATTCCTAGAGCCCAGTTTCCCAGTCTTCCTCATGGTCACTTCATGGGTCTGTTTCCCCTTGATACAACGGCAGTGACAGACAGCACAGTGTCAGGTACTTTGTTTTCACCTCTCTGCCCAAACCAGAAAACCTCCTACACTTCTACACCAGAATGTTTTGAGGACTGGACCTCTAGAGAAAGCGATGGGGACCTCAGCTCCATGTTCTGCTGTGAGCTTCAAACCAATGATGGACATGATTAAGAGCAATCACAAAAACCAGTGTAGCTCAGGGCTGAGGCACCTCCTGTTCCCTCTGATTTTCTCACAATTGCTGGATCTGGGAGGTTCTATCAACACTTTAGAAAAAATAAATAAACCAATCTAAGGCTGGCAAAAGAAACCAAGTTACTTGCTTAAGATGGATAAAGCATTTCTTCAAATATTTAATTTGCCAGTATTCTCTGTATTTTCCTCACCTAAGTTACTTTCAGGATTAACTCTTTACATCAGCCATAACATAAAAATCCCTCTGAAACAAAAAATAAACCTTAACAAGTTGCACAAGATAAACGGAAGATGAGTTTAATAAAATTATCAAATTTCTCCAGAGAATCAGAGCACATGCCCACAAACACAGCTATGCTCACAGTAGAATTCAATGTTTTTATGTGAACCATGCTTTATTAAAACATTTTCACACATTGAAATTCCTGTTGGGACTCTGCCAAACAGATCAGCAGAAGTTGTAAATAAGACTTAGACGACAAATGAACTGAGAAGACGGATGAGCCTTTAATGCAAGTTCCTAGTTGCCCTGGAAGCTGAGGTGATGGGAGAGATGATTGGGATTTGGCTCTCGGAAGAGGTACTTTTAGGACAACCATTGCATCATGGCCTCCTATGCATGCAGCACTGGAAGGTTTGACTTCCAAGTTACAAAATGACATCTCAGCAGGGACAGACAAGGTATTAGCAACCATCTCATCAAATAAGGTGCTGCGTATGTGAAACCACGGTTCACAGAACAGTGTCTCAAGGAAATCTTCTGCCTCTTTACAAAGAGTTTAGTTCAGACAGACATGTTACAACCCATTCTCAGAAACAAGTGGCTGTGAATTAGCCTGGACCAAAGGAGTGGCTCGCCAGTCCTGCTCCTAACCTGTGTGAGCTGAGAGTCCATCATCTGGGAGGCTCCCATACCAGCCTGGTTTATCTGCCCCTCATAAACCAATGCCTGGCTTCCATTCATGGGCTGATAGGGGGACCCAGACTGGGTTTTCACCACCTCCAAGGGCTGAATGCCTGGGAAGGCGGAGTACGGAGGCTTCAGAGCAGTGCCTCCTGTCAGGACCATGGTGCTGGGCTGGGACAGACTGGGGTGCATGTACACCTGAGACCTGCAGGAGAAAAACATGCTTCAGTCATTATGCACAAAACCTTTGGGGACTGTACAAACACACACCCTGTCAAATCGTATCTGGCCTGCCATCAGTTCTCAGACAACTAAACTGACAGCTTAGAAATAAGCTGTCATGCCACTTTCCATTTTCGTTACCAGGGTTTTTTACTTCCACTCTTAAGCCTTTACAACCACGTCTTTGTGTTGCAGGAATATTTAACAGAACAACATTGTGTAGTATCTAATATTTATGTTTCAATATCCCACACAACAACCTGTGGATTAGCAGTTAAGGGAGGATTCAAGTTACCAAAAGACTGCAGCAGTTTTGCAAAGCAGGAAAAAATCAGAAGTTAAAGATTCCAACAGCTCTAGCAAATAAAAAGGGGTTTTTTTAAACCTCAGTGTTTAGGCTTTTGAGGCACTAAGTGCTCACTCAGATTTTTCACTCTCATGCTCCCTATACTGGCATTGTTATTAGGGGAAGGAAACAGCATTCCAACAAAGGGGAAAGGGAAGACGAGTGTGGAGTATCTGATCCATGTGCACAGACATCAGGAATGTAAGAGAGCAAGCCACAAGGAAAGGAAAACTGGAAGCAGTTACCTGAAGGGCTGTATGGAGCTGTACATCTCCTGGGACTGGGAAACAGGCAGACCACCCCTCAGGCCAAGCTGAGCTTGGGCCTGTAAGGATGTGTGGAGGGAAATGGGAATCTGTTGAGCAGCAGCAGCCTGCAGGAGAAATTAGTATGACTGAGAGGTACAAGAGGAGCCAGAAACTCCCCGAGGCTGTTAAAAACCCATCAGTTTCCTGCAGGAGTCAATCTGCAGTGACAATTACCTACACTGTGCCTTTACCCAGCCCTGCACCATTCCACAGAACAGCAGCACGGCCAGGGAGGACACTGCACAGGCACCCAGAGGTTGATGCCTGCAGGAGGCATTTGACGGACATGAGGGAACCAACGTGCTCCTCACACAGAGCAGGCACTGACAATCCCAGATCTCATCTGCCTGTACTCTACCTTGACAGAGCTCTCCCCAGCCCTATCAACACCCTGTTTATTAGTGAAGTCACTCATCGGTATTGACTGGCTGGGGAATTTACTGAAAGTCACTTCATCTCACACAGGCCTCAGCATCTGCTTCAGTTAAAACCAGTCCCAAGGGCACTGGTACAAAAGGGGAAAAACTCAATTCCCCCCCTTCAGTTCCACTAACCTCGGACACCCACTGGGAAGGAGCATTCAAGGAACCTAAAGGGAGCCATATCTAAGTTCCTTTGGGTTATGAAAGGTAAAAATTACTCCTCATTTCTTAAATGCCACCCTAAAAACTCCTTGAAAAACCACTTGCAAGCTGTATTGCTCCCTTACCTGTTGGTAGCTTTGCTGCTGAGGTATTGTCTGAGGGACCAGGCGGGGCTGACTTGCAAACACGTGGCCATCCAGATACAGGGGTGGAATATGGTTACCTGGACATCAGAAAAGACAGGCTGTAAATTCAAGGTACAGGGGAGATACAGGCAAAGACTGCAGAGATCTGCAGGTCAAGACTATTTCCTATCTCTCAACACAAACACTGCACCCATTCAGAAGAGTCTGTAAAGCTCCTAAATCCACACATCAACATCAGCGGTAGCAGGATTGCTGAGAATTAATCCTACCTTTCTGTGAGAGGCTAAATGTAAACCCAAGTTTCCCACCTCCACTAAATAGTCACAAACTAGCAGTTCGGAAGTTGGTAACCTATACTCCAAACTGAATGTCAGAATTCTGCTCTGCAATCACCTCATCTTTGCAGCTAAGAGGGACAGAAAGAGCAAACGCGGAGTTTAAGACCTTGACACACGAGATCTAAAAGCCATATTCACCCCAAAGGTGGCACCAATTAGTAACTGCTGTGCCACACCTTCTGTGCAGATCTGAACCACAGGATTAAGCAGCAGGATTAGGGTGGGTGAGGAAGGAAATCACCTGACTTGGAACAATCTGTTTACCAAGTGGAACTTAATAATAGAGTCACCACACATTTCACTCTGTTCTTGAATTGAGACATGAGAAAGACAGTGCATACATGAGAAGCCCTTTGGGACCCAGGAGTCAGAGAATCCTATTACATTTCCTCTTTCCAGAGGCTCTCCCTAATTACACACACTAACATGACTGAGTTAAGCTTTTCCTTTAACTCAAGGACAGCAACACCTTCTCACCCTCGCAGAGTTCTGTGAGCTATAAGCCAGTTGTTGTTATTACATACAAGGAGCAACAGGTGCTCAGAACCTGTGACTTCAATGGAAAAACAAGCAGGGGAATGGCTGATATGCATATTGGGACTGTTGAAGCTTCTCAGCCATACATCTCTTTCCTTCTATTCTACTGAGCACACAATAAAGGGTAAGAAGGATCTTATTGAGACATCAGAGAGACTTGCCACCACCCAGGGAAAATCATCTTTGTATTAATCTTATACTACACTCTTGAAAGTGGGGAGACAGTCCCTCTTTCTGTCTTGCCTGAGTTGTTAAGAATCTGCCAAACACCAGCCAGCCAGCTACTTTACATGGAAGCTCTTCTCACCATGCTCTCATCTACTAGAACCAGAGGATGACTCCCAGAGAGCAAGCAGACAGTGCAAATGCTGCTGCAGTTTGCAGGTACCTGGAATAGATGCTGAAGGTGCTACAGACGCCACAGGCATAGGAGGCATAGAAACTCCACCAAAAGAGCTGTAGCTGACACCGTTGGAAGCTCCAACACTGGAAGGAGGCTGGATGCCCGAGCCTGCACCTCCTGGGGAGTTCTGTTCTGGTAAACTCGGAGAGTTTTCCCAAGCTTTACGAGCAGACTCCATCTATGGAAACAAAGGACAATAACTACAGACAGTTCAAATGGGGAGGACAATACCAGAATTCATCTGTGTCCTATGAGCTCAAATTCACTGCAGTCTAGGCACAGTGGAAAGCTGGCATGTCTGAGGTCAGGGGGTTCCACAACAATTTCTAATGGACAAGGATCCTTCACAAATACTCAAACCCCTTGGTATTGGCTGAGCTTCTTGGGTTTGGGGTGGAGGTCGTTTTTGTTTTGGTTTATTTCGTTTTGCTGTTGTTCTTGTTTGAACACTTTGGTGGTTTTGTTTGGTTTTCCCTCTCTTTACACCACCAGCCTTCCCAGGATCCCTGAGCAGCCACCTTACCCAGTACTGAAATAGGAAAGCTCTGTTGCACTGGTTCTACAACTGGCAAGGACCTCCTGCATCCAGGACTTGAAACACACCCCCCTGTAGTCACGCTGAATAGCACATATGCACAACTTTTAGAGAAGCCAATTAAAGTTTAGCAATACCTAACAAAACACTCTGGGAAAGATCTCTCCACCTTCACTTCTCTGCCCACAGACATGGCATCCACACACCTTCAACTTCCTTACCTTAAGAGTCAGGTCTGCAGTGGGGAAGGACATGGGGTTCAGGCCGATGCAGCGCTGGAGGTGATGATCCCTTCGCAGGATGGGAATGGACTGTGTTAACCCTGCCTGAGGGGAGAATCATAAAAGGTGAATATTTGTGAACTCTTAGGAGAATATTATGAGCCATCAAGGCTGACAGAGGTTCAGCTGGGCAGCTCCAGTAACTGCACCTCACAGAATTCCGTCCCCAGTGGTACTGCAAGAGCCAAGTACCACATTCAACCAGGATCCATTCTGCTCTTGTAATAAAGGAAGCTTTGGTTACTGCAAAGACAGCCCTCTATGCTGAACTGGACCAGCTTCCACTAAACATCAGTTTGATCCAGTAACTTCCATTTGCAGAAGAGTTCTCCCTCCTGTTCCATATTTAGAAACTACCTACGTTTCAGACAAAACCTGTTTCTGAAAGAGCATTTCTGAAAAGAAACACCCTTTAAGACAAATCTCCAGAATCAAAACCAAACGGCCTACAAACTTGAAGACATTTCAAAAGCAGCTTTGTGTGTGTCTCACATTACTGTCCACATCTGAGCTACCAGCTGGGCTTTCAGTATGCTCACTCTTTCACACAGAATAATGGAATACCCAGATGGCTGGAATAAGCTGGGAAACCTCCAAAAAGGCCTAACCAGCAAGTTACAGTTCTCTACCTTGCTGTGGCAGATGAGACTTTCTGAGGAAGCTGGCCAGTCTGGGTCTAAACATACCACTATCTACATTATGGCCATGTCCAATACTTTTGTGTCTCAGGGGAAGAGACTGCTCATCTCAGAGATGGCTTTACACAGATCACAATGATAATGAAGTTGCTCACTACATCACTTCTGAGTTTGTGACACTCGTTTTACCAAGGTGTCTCGAGAGTTCCATTTTGGATTTTAGTGACATGTGCTGTCTAAGCATGAAATGTGATGTCAGATGCAAATATGCTTGCTCTCTTTGGAAGCATCTGAAGTTTACCTAAGGAGTATCTCCAATGAATCAATGCCAAAAGAAAAAAACTACTTACATTACCGGCCAAGGCATCCTGCAATTTGGTGACAGGGTTAGCTGCAGTGCCAGAGGCAGAACCAGGTGGCAAGCTGAAGTCAGAGTCCTGAAAAACCAAAACACAAGAAATTCAGATCCAGGTCCATGGGCCACCCATCTGCTTTTCATGGTTAATGACTCTAGCCTTAATCAGGACACTACAAACTAAAGATTGTCCTCCAGCAAGCCTTGTTGAAAACAGAAAACACTTCTCAGCACTCAGCAGCAGGCAACCCCCAGAGGCACACAAAAGCTTCGCCATAATTTTGTCCCTCACCTCTGTTACCACCCCAGCTGGTCCTTGGGACAGTATTTCAAAGTGGCTACTACATGTTTGCCAGGACATCTTTAGTACCTGCTTTGTGTAAGTAATGAAATGTAAGGCAAATCTACAGCTGAAAGCTTTCTCTAAATAATCCTTCTGCCTCAAACCACCTTTCATGTCTCGACAAGATCAAATCACCAAGAAGATAAAATTAAATTCAATCCTCACTTTAGGATTTACTCCAAATTCAATGGGTGGCACAGGAAGTACAGAATCCACGTGAATTTCCACCCCATTAACAGGGGGAATATTCCCTTCCAGCCGTTCCGTTCCCTCCGAACCCTTTCTGTTTTTCAGGGAGCGTTCGTTGCCGATTGGTCCAGGCTTGTGTTCCTTGTTCTGTCCTGAGCCTTGATCTGAATCCTTAACAGGAAAGCAGAGAGGCTGAGACACAAAGACCAAATAACCCAACCTCAAGCCTTAAAAATGCCATCAAGAACAACACAACCACTTCACAAGGTCTCTCACTCTGCGCTCTGGCTTGGCTGCGAATCCAGATTACCTTTTTATCAGTTTGCTTCTGCACTTGTTCCTTCTGGCAGTCAGGCTTTGGGTCCACCAGGCCAGCCCCATTCATCTCCTCTGGTTTGAGGGTGCCATATGGAGAACTGCGCTGAGAGGAGGTCGCGGAGGATTCCCGAGACTCCGCGCTCAAGTCAATGCCACTATCCCCCTGGCTGCCTTTAAATCCCTGCTATGCAAAGCACGAAATGTGTTAAAGCCCCGGACTCCGACCCAGCGCCACCGAGGAAAAAACATCCCAGAAAACAGCAAGACCATGTCCCCTTTTCAAATCACCATCCTGGTTAACTGCAAAGGTGTTGGGCCTGACCTGCAGCACCCCTTGGCTGCTCCTTCAGCTCCACACAGCCCTGAGACAGGTGAACTGATGCACCAACCAGACCATGGCTTCACAGTAGGAAAAGGTGTCCCACAGAGCAACTAGGCCGAGATTGCCAAAACTCACTTCACATGTGACCCAAGCCAAATTTGAACTCTTGATCCACAGAGGTGAAGCGTTCAGGAACTCCTCTGCCCTCCCTGTGTTAAGGCTACAGCTGCACACTGCTCACAGGCATGAGGCACAAACAGGACCTATGGGATTCCACCCTCCTCGACCACAGTCTGCATCCAGTGATGAGCATAACCCTGGAATAGCTCTACCACACAGTTACTCCAGATTTATACCCTCACACAACACCAAGCAGTGCTTGGCTCTCTAGGTCAAGATTTCAACAGCATCAAGCTCAAATTATAATTGCAAAGAGACAGTTTAAAATGGCACAAGCAGAGCTGAGAGTCACTAAGCACAGATGGAGCAATGAGAAGCATAAAAGCCACCTGCATTAATACTTTATACACACAATACCTGAAGGGCACATTAGGTGCCACTTACCTCAGTGGTGCTAGACTCAGTACCATTAAAGGTATTTACAGGCTTGCTCCAGGAATCACTGCCAGGAGACTGAACGGAAAGTGCTGGAAGAGAATGAAGGGCAGGGTTCAGCTACTTGAAACACAGCTGTGAGCACCCCCTGTACACATTACACCATTAACCTTCCATTTCTAGACACGAGAAAGGGTATTTTCACCACCTCAGAAAGTTAAGTGTTGCCCAGACATCTGAGACATGATGCATCAGAAAGCACAGGGTGTGAAGTGTTAGAGCAGAGAACAGGGAGGAGATTTCTTAGGCAACATGACAACAACAGGAGAAACACAGGACAGAGAGAAACAAGGGAGGCATTAGCTGTTCAGAGCTAGAGATGAGAAAATGTAGGAAGGCAAAATAAGAAAATGTCTCAAGTAGATCCAGCCCAACCAGGTAGGAAAAGCTGTATAGTAGGATCTTGACGTGAAACGAAGACCCAAGAAATAGATTAGAAGACTGACATGGCCAGCAACAGGAGAAGGATGGCTGAACAGTAGAGCTTAGAACAGATGCTACTCCACTGTCTGCCAGCTCCCCTCCCACTTCCAGCACCAGACAGGAGAGGCTTGTCTCCTCTGAACCATGAAGTCCATCCTTGCTGCACAGCCCAGAGGACTGCCCAGCTCTGTGAAACCCTTTGGAACAAAGAGACCCAAACTCACCTGGGCTGTTGCTCTCCCAGATCTCTGTGCCCAGGCTGTTTCCAGACACTGTTACATCACTCTGCTCCAAGCACAGGCTGTTCTGCTTCTTAGCAAATCGAGGCGGAATGCGCGACTGCAGGACGCGGGCCTTGGCTGGTGCCTGTGAGAGGAGAGGCACAGGTGTCAGACTGGGAGGTTCCCCCGCTCTAACAAGACTGGAAAAAGCCACCTTTTGCAGTGTGAGATTTTATTCTGGCAACAACACAGGGAGAGTGCAAAGTCCTCCACTGCTTCTGCTGCCCAACATCCCACCAACTACAGCCAGCATCTGGCTTCGAGAGCCAAGCTGCTTTGGATGAAGACCACTCTAGAAACTTAACTCCCAATGAACAATTCTGCTGCAAGCCAAGAATAATCAGAAACCAAACTCTCCTTTTCAGACCAGCTGCCCTAAATGTGTTTCTGGGGCCCAGTACAGGATCTGTACTACTTTGGCACTGACAACTGCATGTTTTTCTGTTCACATAAACACTTTCTGGGGCCCTGTTTCTCTGGCTGCAATCCAAACCATGTAACAGGTCCAACTTTTCTGCCTCCCATTCCTCACCTGAGCAGCCTGTTCTTTCTTCCTTCGCTCCTCTTCCAGCAAACGACGCTGCTTTTTAGTAAGAACCTCAATGAAGCCTTCCCCTGCCATGGAGCCAACTTCATTCTCTTCTGCTGTGTTTGACACTCGATTATCAATGATGGTACCTGAACAAAGCACACAGGAGAAAATATAGTGCACTTGGGTGTATACATCAAGCTTTATAATTGCAATAATTTAAACAGTGCACTCCAAAGAAGATCCATGCCACAGTAAGTTCAGCCAGCAACATTGCAGTTACATTTTGAAAACAAAATCATGATAATCTGTTGACATCTACCAGCCACTTTATCTTGTAGGACTTTGCTGTCTCCTCTGTTCCAAGATGAGTACACTTCAGCTGGAGAGCTTGGGAATGGGAGCTGTGTGATAACTCAGGTAATTGTCTTTTCAGAGATACTTGCCTCCCTGCCATTAGCTCAGCCTTCAATTCCCCTCTCTGGATGCTCTCTCAACTTCCTTTACACAACAAAACATTTAAGCCTAAAATATATTAGCATCTTAGATAAAAATATGGAAATATTCTCCCTAAACAGAAACTTTCTATAGAAGAAACATCAGAGACACTGTCAGACCTGGCTGAAAAGTTTGCATTTAAAATTTAACAATTTTACCTGCCATGTTTTTCTATTTAGATACACAAGAATTTTCTTGTTCCTGTAAATAACTGGAAAAAAAAATCCCTAACCTGGCATCAAAAATTACACTGGATTGAATCAGTCTGGCTTAGAGTCAGCCACAATGTGTTATCCTCTTAAAGAAACAAACAAATCAAGACACTCACTTCCATAACTCAGTTCAAACTGCGACAAGGCCTCTCCCTTCTCACTTGCTCTTTGTGCAGTGGATTTGTGGTCCTTCTCCGGCTTTTTACCTGGCCCCTCAGCACTCTCTGAGTTCACATGTGAGGCCCTATCCAAGCTGTAAATGGAGTGGCTGCTCCCACCACTGGTGTTGCCAAGGCCTCCTTCTTCTGGAGACCTACACAGAAAGAAGGGAAAGGATTTAGTTTTGTCAGTAGAACGTGAGTAAAAGTGACAAGAAAACTCCTGGGATGTATGTCCACTTCTTCAGTATCTGCATATGAGATCAGAGATCCAAAAATGACTTTACCTTTTGCTCTTTATCAGGGTCCCGTTCTGCTGGCTCTCGTATCTGGAAGCTGCTCCCACACCAGTCCTGACAGATTGCTCTGCAAACCCTGCTGGCTCAGCCTTGCGGCTCTGCCTGTCCACCAGCGGCCTTTGGCTTGAGAAGCTCCTCTTTGCCAGTTCCCTCTTCTCTCCCAAGCTGCCAGTGCTGAGGCCACCTTCCAGCTGGCCCTCGCTCTCTGGAACTCCATCTCTTCTCTCCCGCCGCTCGCTGAAGTCGCTGCTCTCGGATGCTGTCTCCCACTCCTCATTGGCATGGTCCGAGGAGTTCTGGTAGGACAGCTCAGGAGAGCGTCTGCCCGAGATGCTGCTCTTCTCTGCAGTGCTCAGCTTGGCTCTGCCTGGCCACTGGCTGGGCAGCAGGTTGGGGCCTCCCTCCTCAGGGTTCCACTGCCCCACCGATTCCCTCTCCTGCCTCAGGCGCCTGAACCGTGGGGGCTTGTCCTGGCGGGGAGGACGCCGCCTCCTGAAGGGCCTGTTCTCTATGTTCTCCTGATCCGCTGAGTAATCCTCCTGGAAAAAGTGCCTTTTGTCATCCAGATGACTCTCATCAAAAACCCGGCTGGAGAAGGAATCTGTGTGTTTGTAAGAATCCTGAATGTAGTCCCTGTCAGACTGCTGCCTGCTCCCGAAAGCATCTGATGGAGACGTGTGGCTGTACTCCTGCCACCCTCCTCCCCCACTCCTGCCTTGCCACTGCGTGGGCTCCTTACCCATGAACCCCCTTCGCCCATAGCCAGAGTTGCTCAGTCTTGGCGGCAGCGATCTCCCAAAGGCTCTCGGAGCTCTCATCTTAGGATCCAGGCTATTGTGATCATCTGAATAGATTTTGTTGGACCTCCAAGACTCTTTGAAGTCTCCCTTTTTCAAATCACTGTCCTCCCTGTCCAGCACAGAGCCTTCATTGCTGTTTTCCGAGCCCCTCTGCCGGCGACGCTTGGGAAGCTCCTCGTACTCTGACCCTTCACTGTGTGTCTCACTGGCAATCCGGCGCCTTGGTTTGCCTCTGGGGAAGTCCTCTGGCTGGTTGAACTCCCGGAGCCCTCGGCCCCGGCTGCTCCTCTGGTTGTTGTAGACCCCCCTGCTGCTGCTCACAACTGTGCCTCGGCCTCTGAAAGTGAACTCTCTGAAGCCTCTCCCTCGCCCACGCCCTTGACCTCTCCCACCGAAGGCTTGCTCCTCGTCAATGAAGATCCAGTTGTTTCTTTTTGTGGGAGGAAGATCATTGCTGTCTCTGGAGAGTTTGTTCTCCCAGGTTCTTTCTGGCTTCTCTTCCTCCTCCTCCTCCTCTTCTTCTTCTTGGGATTTCTCAGCCTCTCGTGCAAGGCTGGTTTGGGAAGAACCTTTGTCATCCAGCAGGTAACGCGTGGAGTTCAGCAAGGCAGCAGAGTCATCTGACTCATTTTCTACCTTCTGAACAGCTGCCTTCTCCTTCAGAGGGCGTGAGCTGTCCTCTCCCTCCAGTTTAACCTTCTCCATCTCCTTCTCCTTCTCCTCCACCTTGAGGGCTTTCAGGACTGGTTTTTTAATGGGGCCCGACCGCCGTGTCCTCCCCATTTGCTCCTGGTGCTGCGTGTTGGTGTTGCGGCTCTCGGGAGCCCACTCTGCCGTCTCTTCCGTGGCCTGTTTGGTACTGGCTCCTTCTTTCTTCCATGGGTCAGCACTGAACGACTGCTCCTCCCGGGGCACTTCTTCAGCAACTTCTGCTGCTGTCTCTGCAGGTTTCTGATGGTGGCTGATATCCCAGCCATTATATTCAGGCTTCTTCTCTGCTTGGATAAAATCAGGCTCGAGGGGCGAGCACCTCAGGTTTGCATGGCGGCTGCCAGCAGGACAGGCTTCCTGCACACTCTCCTGATGCTGAAACAAGAGATCCTGGCCTATCCTCTGTGAAGACAGGCAGCTGTCAAAGTCTGCTTGGGCCTTCTTGTCAAAAGCATTCAAATACTCCTCCCCTCTCTCCTCAAAGAGATCTCGCTGAGTGCTCAGACTCTCCGGCCTTCCAGAAGCAGAGTAACTTTCATTCCTGAGAATAACACAAACAACAAACAAAGGAAAGTCAGGTAATGCAGAGCACAGAACATCTCCAAGGGCCTAGGCTGGACACAAGAGGTGAAAAGAAATAAACTGGGGTTTATAATAAATCATGAGGCAATGAACCTATGAATACAAGAATGCTGGGCAGAGCTGCTGCAGCCCCAGGCTGTACTGTCTGGTTTGTTAAATCAATGCATGATACAGAAAACAGTTCCTATGATGGGCAACAAACTTAAGAAATAAAGGGAGATTCAACCTCCAACGATGCGGAGATCTGAAAACAAAGAATTGGTTTTAGAATGTCCAAAAAAAGTAGGAGACAAACTAGAAAGCATCAGAATTTTTGACTCATTGTTTTTTATACCTTCCCATGTAGGTGACAAGTGCCCCTCTCCCTCCGAACAGGCTCTAAGCTGGTCAGACAGCAAACTTCTGAACAGCTCAGTCTGTAAACACCTCCACAGCAAAAACACTCAAGAGTGTAAGGGTGCTCCCAGATCAGTATGTGGGCCTGTTCACAGACATCTTTCAGGTCAGCTCTACACCTGCTTTTCAGTAGATGACTTAGAGCAGCGCCTCCCATCCCAGCATACATGAGGACAGGGGAATTCTGCACTCACCTGCCATGCAGCCCTTCCATGCCCATGCTGTCAGCCTGTTTCTGGTGCGACAGGGAGTACCCTTTGCTCTGCAGAGATGTGTAGCTGTCCTGGCCCCACACTGGCACAGGATCCAAGGGTGCGGTTTTCCTCTCTGCCTGCCCTGCCTGACAGTTCTGATCTTCAGACCGACAGCTGCTCCCACCGATGGAGTCCTGCTGAATCATGGGCTTCATAATTCCTGCTCACAACAGAGTTCATGCCATTAGCACCAGGACCTCACAGACAAGAAGAATTTAACAATCTCCTAGCCTGACTCCCCCTTCCTTCTCAGGCAGCAGGTGACTGCAGCCATGGAAACCTCTCTTGTAAAAGGGAGACTGTGCTTGGAAAATGCACAGCTGGGAAATACACTTGGAGTGATACAGAACATGTCACAGCTCAGAGCCCAGCCCACACAGACACTGCACAGCATCACTGGCTTGGGATCAAGCAATCCACAAACTCCAGGGAATGATTTATACATCCTGATGTTTACATTCACACCTCTGAAGATTAGTAGCGAGATAGGAAGGTGCAAAGTGCACACAGTTCAGGAACTACAGGGTTTCTCCATCACAGTTCCTAACAGGGGTCTATTAAGATTTCACACTATTACAGTAACTCCAGAACTCATTCTTCTCCAACAGGCATGATCAGTGGACCTGCTACCCTTTCCTCCAAGGGGCAAGATCAGTCAGACCCACTAAGGTCACAAAGCAGTCAGGCAAAGTCTCCCACTGCAGTGCAGGGAATGGGTAGACACGTGTCCACATGTCCCTCCCTCCCAGTCTCCCACCACCTCCCAACGCAACCAACTTTCTCACCCCTAGAGAAGGGATGCCAGCCAGAATGCAAAGTCTGGATGGAGGTTAAGACACACAGCAACTTTCCAGACACGAACCAACTCAACAGCCAAGATAAATACTGACAACACCTCACCTGAAGGGTGGAGGGCTGAAGGGTAGAAATCCACAGGGGTGCGGCTCTGGGCCATGCGAGGGTCCATGTAGGAGGGCATCATCATCCAGCGGGGATCGAAGCCGAGCATCTGCGGGTGCGGTGGGTAGAACGTCCGCTGGGGATGGGAGTGCGACGGGGCAGGATAGACCTGCTGCTGCCAGTGCTGCATCTTGTACAGCTGCTCCTGCAGGGAACAGGACGGGCTATGGGACACGGCTGTGGTGCCAGGAATCACACTGATGTACTGGTCAGCCAAAGGAAGGCACCTGCCACCCATCAAAGGCTCAGTCCCTACTCAGAGAGGGGCAATTCGCTACCAGCTGGGCATGTGGCAGCTGTTATTCTGTAAATACCAGAGCAGCCAGACTATCACACCACTGTGGGCCAGGCTATGTGACCAAACACAAGGGATCAGCTTTAAGACCACAATTCGCATCTTCTCAACACTCCTATGGACACAGGACAGCTTCCTGTCAAACTGCACTTCCTAAATGGAACCAAATACTTTAGAAGATGTTGCATTTTTCAGGAAGATGTTGCATTTTTCAGGAAATGCAACTCTAATTTATTTGATGTGTATATATATTAGTTCCACCCCTGTTAGCTAAACAGATTAGATAAGAACAACCTAAACCAAATGAAGAGAGTTATTAATATTTTACAGTGTTTCCTGTGCATCCTCCAGGGATGGGCTGGCACTTGCAGGTTGTTTCCCTATCTCCCACATGGCCAGTCCACCTTCCTTTAGCTGAGGACTGTCATGATGTTAATTTGATTTGACATTTAACTTTTACTGAAGGTCTAAAAAGAATATATATTTGAAGGGAGTTTTGTGTACTGAAGAAAGCTTTCAAACACTAAACAGCTCCAATTAACATGAAATGCATCTACTTACCTGTCAAACTTGCCACTATCTCTTTTTGCTATGCTTACAACAGTGTCAGATACTGTAACTGTTTATTAAAAAAGCCAATTCCCAACTGCAGAGCAAAGAGACACCTTTAAATCTGAATCTGACACATCATTACAGCAAGGAAGGCTCTGATAAATGCAGATTATATCTACATTATCTAGTCCTCTGGTACCTTGGAGAAACTATTTCCTTCACGATACCAACACTTCTCCATTTGATTCTTTTCATGGAGCTACCAAAGCAGCAATACAAGCCAGCCAAAACGTGCACTGCCTCATACATACTAACATCACAGAGGATAAGAGAAAATAAAATAAAACTTCATGTTCGTCCAGTAGCAATGACCTGTGGTATTATTAGCATGACAGCAAAGACATCTAAATCTTTTTAGTTTAAGAGCATCTCTTTTCAAGGGTAACATTAAGCAGCGTTTGCTGCTGTACATCTGAATCATGAAAATGTCAACTGCCGAGCAACGAGCACAGGGAGCATCCATAAAGGAGCAATTACTGAGCTTCCAAGCAAAAGCCAATTGTGAGCTCTTCACTAAGATCTGCAGCAGCGTTGATTATATCACATTTCAAGTGGTTATTTTATGAAGAATGGCAATTAACTTCGCATTATCTGAAGCCTGAGTACTCTGTCCCCTGGTTTGGCTCTGCTTGCCCTATGGGAGCTCACTGCATCTGGAGCAGAGCTGCACAGCACGTATGGCATGTACAGCACTGAAAGGTCAGGCAAGAGCCAAGATGCACAAAGCAGTACAGCTGATGTCTCAGTGCCCCAGAAGAGAGCTTCCAATTTAACAAAAATGAAACATTTAAGACCAAACGTTTTTATGGTGCAAAGAAAACAATGACTTGAAAGAGCCTCACAGAAAAAACCTGAGTAGGTAGTAGGTGAGAGCAGAGCAAAGGACTGGCCCTCTGCAAAGGCAGGAGGTGGAATGAGAAGTCTACCACTCCAGAACTCCCTCCCAGTCCAGAAGCAGTCCACCAACTTGCCAACCTAAGCACAGTTTGCCCCTGGCAAGCAAATGGCTGCCCATACCTACAATGGTAAGGGCACAGCAAGTGCTGACTGAAGTGGAAGCCACTGAACCCCAAGGGTTTTCCCTTTCCTTGTCCTGTGTATTCAGCCACTGCAGCAGTGCTGAAGAACAGCAGCTCATCTCATGCCAGCGAGTAAGAAGAGATAAGAGATGTTCATCAGGTTCAACACCAGCCCAAGGAACAGGGGCTTCCTTGGGCCAGGCCTACACAAGCACCAAGACAGCCACTGATGCACTCATGGTTTTGGATGTGCAAAGGGGAAGATCCCCAGCTTCTCCTGCTTATGCAGATTTGCAAACCAGAGCTCTGCCACAAACCACGCAGCCCTAAGAGTTCCCAGTGTCAGGAGATGCCCAGACAACCGTGCAAGACAAGTCAACATTTCTGACAGCACTGTATTTTTCTGTCAGGCAAGTGACAAACCTGGCTGAGCCCTACCCACAACAGCTCCAGCATCACAAGGTGCATGGAAAACTCATGTAGCCCATATAGAGCCTTTTTACCCAACCAGATAGGATATATCCATGATCAGAAGTACTGAAAAAGGCCAGGGTAAAACCCCATTTATCTCCTTCCAGCCCAAAGACTGATGGTGTTGAGAACCAAGCAAACACAATAGTTCAGCGGGGGTCCAGAAAAGAGGAGTGTGAGCTCACACCCATTACCTGCTGCTGTTGCTGCTGCTGCTGCCTCTGGAATCGTGGGGGAAGAGACTTCTGGTATTTGTTGAATTCTTGTGCTGGCGAGGGAGCTTCTCTGAGCTCCTCCTCACTGCTGCTTTGGGCTGCTGCTGCTGCTGGGGCAGGAGTCTCCTCTTCCAGATAGCCAACAGAGGCATCCTGCGTGTGAAACTCAGGGGTTGCTGCAGAGACAAAAACAAGCTCTCAACAGTCTGCTCATGACAGAGCTGGGAGTGCACCACCACCACCCAACATACACAGGCGTGGGCACGCCCTGACTGCAATACATGGCTGAACCTTATTACAATCATATAGAGCACATCCTTTACCTTGACAGCCTATAGAGGGTTTTGTCCCTCTTGTTTTAATGATAAATTCTGAGATCCTCCTTTGCTATCAGCCTTCTGCTTAAGCACTGGAGATAAAGTCCTTTTCCCCTGTTAGTCCTTAAACCTGCCAGCACTTACTGATTTTCTGATCTATGGCCATGAGCACTTAATATTATCATCCAATCATGAGAAGCTCATGAGACCCATTCCAACAAGGCCTCTGCTAGCACAGCTCACTGAGCACAGATAAAGGCAACTAAAGAAGTTTGCATTTATTTTAACAGCTTTTTTTATTTCATCAACCTTCATCACCAACGTAAAATACTCTGCAGAATATGTGAAGCAGCTGATCTCTCAAGGGCAGCTGAAGGGCCCTCTGAATACTCCCTCCCAGGAACTCCCCCACTCCAGGTAAGAGATCAGCACAATGACAAAAAAAGCAGTTTTTACAGGGTGAGGCAGGCAGTGTTTCTGTACCTTTACGGAAAGCATGGCCGTTCTCTTGTGTAGTGTTTTTCTCTGTGCTGGGAGGTCGCACATCTTCATTCTCTGTGTGTTTCTGTGTCTCCCCACTCTTCTGAGCCAGTTTGCATTTCTGATCCAGTTGCTTGAGCTTTGCAGCACAGGCTGCCAGGCGCTCCTCCCTGGCTCGCCGCTCCTCCTCCTCCCGTCGTCTCCTGGCTCTCTCGACAGCCTCAGAGATCTCAGAGTGCACAAACTTCTGTCTCACAGGCACCTTTTCTTCTTTATCCTCGAGGGACTGCTGTCTGAGAACACTTCCCAGAGCAGGCTTCTGTCAGAGAAAAAACATTCCTCCATAAGCATGACCCAACCAGCTCCTCTACTTTGAGCTTTGCATCCCATGCTGAGGATATCCCCTTCTGACCCCCTCTATCCTCATGCACAAATCTCCCTGTTACTGGGGAGAGTTATTGCTGTTTGGTTCAATAACTCCATTTTCTCACTGACAACCCCACTGTTCTGGACCAGTTTCAATTTCTTTTCCCTAGTGGAAGTGCTATGCAGACGGATTTCTCTCCGGATGGATACAAACTAAGAATAGAGAAATTCATCAGCATCCCATTTCCAATAAAATGTCAAACTGGTCTCTTAAGGACAGGGATGGACTTCCAGCTCACCCACATGAGTTCAACCTACCTGGTATTCTGAAGCAGAGCTCCAGCCGTTCAGCTTCCTCGCAGGCTGCTGTGAATCCTGCGCTTTCCGGACTGGCCGGGACAAACCAACTGATTCATTCCAATTCTTCCCTTCCTCCAAGGTGTGCTTGGCATCTGCACTGTCTGCAGAGCTCAGGGACAACTGTCGCTGCCTTCTGGGATCCCAGCTGTTCCTGACACATAAACAGCTTTATTACTGCATTTGCTGCTTGCCTCAGAAAGCACTTGCAGCCTTGTCAAGTAGCAAAAGCAACTGACTCAAATAAAAAGGAAAGATCACACAAACACCACCAGAACAAGCAATGTGCTTCTCTTAAGGTGCATAAGGGTCAACTCCACTATTGTGCAGCAAGATAAAGGTGAGAAAAGAGGAGAAAAAAGCCTGACAAACTGGTAGTCAGCTGCTAGACCTACACATATCCTTGAAGACCACTCAAACACTGACCAGAAGAATCAACAAAGCCACAGCAACAAATCGGAGGGATCAAGACTTCACATTTAGAACAAGTTTTTAAAGATCCTGGTATTGTTCATTTTTACTGAAACAACTGTAGGTGCAAATAAAGTGACTTCTTACCACTTCTGTCGTCCATCTTTAAGAGTTTCTTCCTCTTCTTCATCTTCACTAAACTTTAGTTTCTCAGAATAATCCACTTCATCATGAATGCCTATGAAGGCAGCAAGGGAGAACAGATTTATGAGAGGAAGAAAACAGGTCCCTTGTCCTGATAAAGCTTATGCCCTGCTTTGGCACTAAATTACAGGACACACAGGCCTGGCATAAACTACTCGCAAAGCCAGATGTGCAGCACCAGCCCTGGAAATCACAGAACAGCTTGGGTTGGAAGGAACCTTTAATGTCATCTACCAACCCCCCTCAATGAGCAGGGACTTCAGCTAGATCAGACAAGAAATTGTGTAAGCAGTGTGGACACACAGTGCTGAACAGCTGGGCTGGTCCCAGAGGAGGAGCAGCAAACAGCCTGGGAATGGGGGCTGCAAATGAGGAGACAGTCACCCAGCCACATTGTGTGCAACTGGATACTGAATGCCACGACTGAAAAGGCAGGACTAACTCTCCTTCCCAGCATCCATAATGCTATCCCTCCTGCTGTGCTTGGTGTTTTCAGATTTTAGGAGTCTTCAGATCCAGTTCCTTGAGCACAATGTGATGGAAGGATCAGAAGGATCCATTGTGTCATCATTTACACCAACAGCAATTTCAGAACTACACAAAGCTCCAGCATGGAGGCACTTTACCTGCCCATCCATCATCTGCATCATTGTCCAGTTCATCCAGCCCCTTCAGGTTCTCTGCATTGATGATGGTGGGCCGAGGCACTCGCTCCAGCTGCTGCCGAAGTGGGCGTGTGGGGCGAGACAGGCTGAGCCTGTTCTCTTTCCTGCAAGAAAACACAGAGAATTGGTCAGAAACAGCAAACAGAAAATCAAAGAATGCAGAGCCAAGTTTGTGACACTGAATCACTCCTTTTCTACTACGCACTTATATACAACACATATAAGTTTCTCTCCCTGTCCAGCAGTTTCTTCCCCTTGTCTACCTGGTACCCACTTCCCAGAACTTACAGATCAGAGCTGCAAGCCCTCCAGTCCAGCATCACACACCAATTCCCATGTCCACCTGCTCTTCAGACACACAATGCTTACAGCCTTGCAACATTTCAGCTGCTCTTGTAGCTGGAGCAAAGCACTGCTGCTTTGGGTAAAAAACAGGTTTCCCTTTGGTGCCTGCAGCTTCACACAGGCAACCACATCCTTGGCCCAAATTCTTGCCTAGGTTAAGGTTCATATCACACCCTGAACCTGCCTCTCAAGTGGGACAGTGATGGCAGCCTTACCCATCCTGGTCATTCATCTGGAATTGTCTGAAAGGTACCCGGGGCTCAAGCCGAAGCTGAGGAACAGGGAAAGACCCTCGGTCCAGCGCTGCAGGGGTCTCGGATGGCTGCTGTGGACACATCTGGAATGAGGAGAAGCAGAATAGCCTGGTTTTTCTCCTTGCCACAGAAAGCTTCACCCAGAATAGGTTACAACACGTGCACAATAGCTGCACCCGCACGAAGGGGAAACAAACATTTCACACCTGGCTGCCCAACAGACCACGTGCTAATGGTTTCCTCCCCAGCTCCAGAGGGAAAGGGGCAACTTCTCTTTGGGCTGAGGGAGGCTGTGCTACACCAACTAAAAACACATTAAGAGAAGGATCCCTGAGCAAGCCAACTGAGAGTCCAGAAAATACATCTCAGCTGACTTCAACTCCCTCACTTATCTTAAGAATCACCAAGGTGTGGAGAAAGGGTCACTCACAAAAGCAGGTAGCATGTCATGGTACGTGGGTGGCTGGTAGACGTTCCCCATGAACTGCGAAGCCCCTTTGCGGACAGGCTGAGCTGGGCAGAGAGACGGCTCCTTGGCATCGCTGGCGCTCGCTGAGGAGGGGGCCCCGTCTCCAGTGCTGGAGGTCTTGCTGCCCAGCTCAGCAGGGGAGGCGGTCAGAGATGTGGCAGAGGTGATGTTCCTCCCACCGCCCTCCCTCCAACTGGTGACATCTGCAAAGGAGGGAATAATTATGTAAATATTTGTAAATGCAGGCGGCCACTCTGCCAGAAAGTCTTGAAACCTCAAGTGCTCTGGTCAAGCCCTAATTACACTAAGGTTGTAGAAAAATATCAAGGACCAAGAAAAATCTCCAACTGTGTTTATTGTCTTAAGAGAGGAGCAGCAACAGCTGTTACTAAGTAATTGCTCCACCAGTGGTGTCCTTATTGGCCAATAAACCTGAACTCCTACCAATTCTGCTCTCCGTCTCCACAGTCTTTACCCTGCAGAATTAAGGCCAATTAGATGCAAAACCACTCAAAGAGAAGCCACATTACACCACACACTCATTTCACTGTGGCTCCCCCAGCCTGGGAAGGGGCCTGCTTTGCAATATTACACAGCAATTTTTATTAACCAGTGTAGTAGGTGACAGTCCATACTTGGCTGTCTGGACTACAGAACATCAGCACCACATGCCAATCTGTGATCATCTGCTAAACTGCCTGACATTTGTAAGCTCATAAAAAGATAAAAGGAAATGTAAGGATGGAGTACTTGGTCCTACTGTGAACTGGCACCCTTGGTCCAAAACAGAGTCGATGGGGTTATGAGCTGGGATGAGGCAGAAGGACACAACCCTTCACTCACTCTGGGGGCGGAGGCTTGGTCCTGGCCCATACGACGGATCTAAGGCGCCCTTTTCTTTGCCAACCTTGTCCTGCTCGCCAGCTGCTTTCAGCGTCGGAAATTCCTCGGGAGAGAAGGATAACAGTCGGCTTGAGGCCCTTGAACCTGTCAGACAAATAAGTGTGGGACTCAGAGAAGATCTTTCCACTGTTTCAACTCCCTTATGAGATCAGCCTGGAAACGTGTTTCCTGGGAATCTGGGCCTCTGGCATATTTAAACCCAAATTACTATCGTACCAGCACCTCACCTCACATCCCCACCACTCTCAGACACTGTCACCAACACGACAACACATGTCCTCACCCAGCACTCCCACACTCTGGATCTTCATTTAAATTCTCACATTCAATGAAGTCAGTGAACTTTCTCAGCTTCCAATTATTTTTGTAAAGTACACAATTCAGACAGAGGCAGAGATATAAATTCCGCAAGATCGCTCATAAATGATACCCTGCTATGAAGTATTTGACATTTCTACTGAGACTCCTGCTCACACCTCACTCTGCTAGGGAAGTCTATTGTTACAATTTCTGTCGATGTATCAGTGAAAGACCACAGATAAGGACACATGTTCCATGCTCTCCTCCCTGCTGCAGCATTTTCAAGACACAGATCACTGGCCAGATCAGGCCAGGTTCATTTCTAGTCACTGGCAAATTGTCTTGCTGAGTCATCAGTCACCCCAGAACGACAGTTCTCTGTCAATTTAAAGATCTGCAAGTGATTGGAACACGAAATACAGCAATTCTCCTAAATCTGTTGACAAGATAACACTGAATAAAAGGACATTGCAAGCATTACTGTACTATTGGACATTAATAGAATTGGTTTTTTTGAGAATTGTTTCTTAGTGTTACTTGGTTAATGCTGTCTTTAAAAGGGCATTTCAGAATTATATTAGAAGTATCAGCAATGAGTACTGAAGACTTGACAAAAGTCTCATGTATCTTTCTCCTTCCTTGCCCTGAAGAGTCAAGAAGAACTGGCTTAAGCAATTTTTACTTCCTGGAACCTGCACACTGCACAAGACCTCCCATGTGAAATTTCCAGGGAAGACTCTGCAACAGCTGCACGAAACACCTTCAAATATTTTAGACAGATGAAAATAATTGAGAAGGATATTGTCTAAATACATCACAAAGTAGCTAAGACTTGCTGAAGAGTTCTGATTTTTACTGAACTAGAATGGCACAGGTAAGTGTCTTTCAGAGGAGACATCCACCCCCAGGTAAGGATGCACCATGTAAGGACTATTTATGTGCAGCCATTAACAATTTGTACTCCAACCCTAAGCAGCATCACACTGAAAAAAGTTTGGTGCCTCTTTTTTTTTTTTTCTCCAAATGTCCCTTATACAGAAAACACAGGCATGGAGAAGTCCATAATTAATTTATTAAACTACATTTCTTCAGGATACACCCTCCAAAAGAGATTTTACAGCTCTAAGACTTAAAAAGAGCAAAAAGCAAGAGACTCTCCTCTTTGTAATACCTGAATTAACTCAGAAGGAAAAGCAATTGTTCAGTGCCATTAGAGAAGAGGTGCAACCATGGGATGGCCTAAGAAATCCTTTCAGACAGATTTCTGATGCTTCTGTCATTCAATTACCTTCTAATTAAGCTGCTCTTAACCACATAGGCAACTGTTTTCTTGAGTTGAGAACTCTACATTGTTAAATGTGACCTAGAATGAGTTTTCAAAAAATCTTTTAAGAACACTGTTAGATGATCAGATTTCAAAATGACTGTAACAGGAGGTCTACACAGCAAGGCTCAAGAAAGTACCAATTAACCAAACGAGACAGACTTTGCACTGGCCACCAACAAGTTTCTGCTTTAACATTCAGCCTTTGAGAAACACCCTCTCATTAAGGGTCTCATTTAATTTAGGGTAAAATTGTCCCCTCTGTTTCTGCAATCAGCAGTTGTTTCAGTTCTTTCAAATCTCTCTGCAATTTCACTTGACAAGTGAATGGTTCCAGGTCTGTTCACATTAAAACAGTGGAACTGAGCTGTTATTCTCACTGTGGTTTTAATGGCACTACTCAGTGCAGCTGGAAACCACCTCCTGTGTGGAAATGGATGCATCTGAAGACAACTAAACTCCCAATTCATGTTAACACTGCTTCAGGATTCTCAGTCAAGCAGAAGCCATTAGCAGCACAGTTACTGAGGGAGACTTAATAGCAAGGCCTGAGCCAATGTGTAGGCGAGTGCACCCTGCAGCAGCTCCACTGCCACTGCAATTCCCTTGGAGCACGGATACTGTACAAGAACATTCCAGCCTCACTTCTGATGACCCAATTAGGTAAAGATCCCCTTGCTACTACCCATGGAGATGCCTACACTTCCCCTCTCCAACGTCCCTTCTCCCTTCTTCTCTTCTAAACCAATCCCTCCCCTCTTTCACCCTGTCTACTGCACCTTTATTACACACTGCTCTGGGCTGACTGAAGATGCTCGTGACAGGGCAAATGCTTCCTTTCTCCTTCAGAACATTCCCCTTCCAGAACTCCCTGCTGCATCCTGAGAGCATGAGTTGCTCTGGTTCAACGTGGCCATGAGACACATTCTGTTCAAGCCATGTCTTGCACTGGCAGCCCTGAAGTGATCCAGCTGCATCATGCCAGCCAACACACCACACAGACTGAAAACAGGACTCAGAAGGCCTCACTCCCCTTCTGCACAGGGAGAGCAGGAAGAACTAGAGTCCACCCCATCTCATGCCTGTCTGGGAAAAGCAGGCACACACCATTTCTGTTGATCATACTCACCACCTTCTTGTCCTGCTGGCTTTCCATTCAGCTGTGCCCATGACTTTGGTCCACCTGGCACTGAATTTGTACTCTGAAAACAAAGCAAAGCAAAAAAGAAACCCCAACACAGATCAGTTAAGATTCATGACTGTTTCTCATTTCCTGGCTGGCACCTGCTATGGTTCAGACCTACAGACCACCCAGATACCACAGGTCTCCACAGCTTCTAACTGGAGCTACAGTCAGCTGCTCCCCACTCATGTACTACAATGCTACAGCAAAAACCCTCTTCTCTGCTCTGCCCTAATGTTTCCCCTGCCCATCTTCACCAACTATTTTTCCTCAACTTTTACTCTCATCAAGTTTTCCTTTTGTTCTGCTGCATTTTCCCAAATGGTCTCCTTAATCATCCAGACTTGTTCCATGCTACACCTCAGCTTGAAGGCTACCCTACTTTCTCATGCATTAACCACTCTTCTCCTCTTCAAAACATAACTTCTGTCCTGATTTCCCTGAACCTCAAGGACTGGGAATTTTTTTTACACCAGAAGTGTGAAACCTGCAACACACAGGGGCCAGGTCCTTGCACTCTCTGGGACACCTTCTTCCTTGCCAGGAGCTTTTTCAGTCCTAACACTGGCTACTTCTCCCACATGACCAGATCTCTTCCCATCAGGTCTCATCAGGTTGGGAGCAAGAGCTGGATCTGTTGTCACCAAGCGACATCTGAACTACAACCAAAGTAGAATAGTTTAGAAGTGCTAACCAGCCATCCCACATTCCAGCCATTTTTTTCCTAGACTGAAACTAGACTTTCTGCACACATTGGAGAAATATAGTTCTGTGTGTGTTACTTCTGTAACTGCAGCACAACACTCCTGGACTCAAGAGAGTCACTTCCATGAGAACTGATTGTACAGGAGCTTTTTCTTAAGTGCAAGGCAACACAGGCAATTGAAGCCCTCAAGCTGCCTGGGGACAGGGGAAGCAGGGTGGCAGTCAAGAGACTGCTGGCACCTACCTCCTGACTGATTGACTGTGTCGGCTTCTGTAAATTGGAGACAGATTTCTGCAAACCCTGCTGCGGCAGCGACTCCTGCAGCTGTGCAGCCGTCGCACTGGAACTGAGCAGAGACAGCAGAGGTGAGACCAAAGGGGAAGGAAGGCACGAAAACAACTCCTGGCAATACGGCAGTTGCTAAAAGATCAAGCTAAAACATTGGCTCTACATTGGCATAGACAACAGAGAACTGATCCCTGTAAGGTCGGACACCAAGCACAGCAGTGCACAACCACTGCTGCCTGCCTGACAAAATTTACCAAAGATTCACTCTACCCACCTCTTTTGGTCTGGCTGATCCTGCTTGTTTGCCCATCCTGTACCGTCCTTGGGTACTATAATGATGTTGGGGTCGTTTCCTTTGTTCTCAGACTTCAAGCTAGGCAAATTTGCAGGAGGTGGCATGCGCCGGGCAGCAGCAACTTTCCCAAGACTCTGTAAGCCATGTCTAGGAATAACTGGTGAGAAAGGAACAGCAGCAGGTCAGAGGGCTGCATCCTGCTAGATAAGTAACCTTAATTAGGAAGCTGTGGCTGGGTGCAGCCCCAACAGAAGTGCTGCTGCTATGTCAACACACAGGTTGTTTCCCACAGGACCACAGATGCAGCCGTCTGTTGTAGCAGCTGGCAAACAGCTCCTACAGCAGGAGGGAGAAAAATCATTTTCCCTAACAGAGTGCTCACAGAGCCTTTCAGGAGGATTTGCACAGGTAGCTCTTTCATTTCACCAAGGAGAAGCAGCACCACTTTTTTACAGCTTGGGGAAATGGCCACCCAAGTTCACCTCTTAGACAAACACATGACCTAACACAGCAGTCCTGAGATCTCCATTTTCCAACTCTATCCACCAGAACACATTTATTAAGAATTTTATTTTTTGTTTTCTATTCTCACACCAAATCCAGAGCCAGTCCAGGCAAGGTCATTTTTTGGAACCCACTATCTACTTTTGGTCATATTTCCACTGCAAAACCAACTCAGGTTCTTTCCCAGTGGCCTTGACTCTCACCTCACACAAAGTCTGACCAGCTTAAGGCACTTTAGTCAGCTCAGGTGCCCTGTGCTGGCACAGCCTAAGGCCCTGGTAAGGCTTCCACTCAAGTCTGCTACCTGCCCACTCTGCAGCAAGGAGACAGGCTAAATGAAAGGGCCAAGAGCCCCCAGCTGTCCTGTGTCATTCCTCTGTGTCTCCACAATAAGAGCAGCACAAAGAGCTGTGGACATTTTCCTTCAGGTCTTAATGAAACACAGGCTTTGACACCTGCACAAACACTGCAACCCAGCTGTGTCCCACAGGGTCAACAACCTGAATGAGCTCTTGGAAGACATCAAAAGGAGCTTTCTGGAGGTGCTTCTTACCTGTAGTTCTGATAGCTTCTATTGACTTTCCTTTATACTTATCAAACAGGCTGAGAGTCGAGTACTTGCTTTTCCCATCCTTTCCCTTGGTTATTTGCCCCAAACGATCGGACATTGCGATGAAATGTCATCTAGTAAGGAAATTTCTCTGCGCCGCTCCCGATCTGCCTGTTAATGGAAGAGAACCAGGAAAACCCCATCAGATTATTCAACCACAGACAAGCAAAACACAGAAAACACACAACAGCAAGAACTGAACATGCTCAGTGAGCACACACACCAAGTTACAAGGTTTTAACTCCCTCCTCTTTAGTTACAAGAAGCTTTTGGGCTTTAAGATTCATGAACTGCACAAAAAGAACTGCAGGAACACACTTCTCATAGCATCTTTTTCTGTGCCACTCTACTAATGAAAGAAGTGAGATTCTTTAAGTATGAGAACACAAGAGGGGGGGTCAACAACTCCTTGCTTTAACAGAGTAAGTCTGACAAAAAGCAGCTAAACACAAGGATTCCTCAACATAAATGCCAGAAAAGCACCGTATCGTTGTATCTTATACCACACTGGAATTTATCATCACATTTCCCCTGAAGCACTGGCAGCTGGCTTTGTAATGTTTAGATTATGGTTCTGCACTGGCCACAGTTATAACAGCAATTAATGCTATGACAGCATCAGTGGAAGGCAACAGAACCATTTCTCCAAATTCCCGTTTCCCGTGGGGTGGCCACAAAAGAGAGTTAAGGAGTCAAAAAAACCTGCTCAGCTGTACCAGATTCGGATTCTTGAGTCCGTGAGTTCAGCTGTTCTACTATGAATTCTCCAAACACATTACCAAAAAATTACATTCCTATTTGGCTGGCATCTTGAACAATACTGTTAGCTTGAAATGTACTTTTCACAATGGATGTGGTTTGTTAATTTTTCAATCTGATCTTTGTGGGCACAACATGCTATGAGTAACACCCACAATGCCAGCAGTCTCCTTATTTTGACTTTTTGGCTCTTGGAGCCTGGGACAAAGTTGAAACATGGGCAATGCACACATGGTACATCAACTTTTATGTCAGAAAAGACACTATGCTTCCTTTCAATGGACCTATCTTTCATTTTTTTAAAGCATCATTCTGTTCTAAATTTTCTCAAATCTAGGAGCTTCATCTAACCTTTTCATACATAATTTAGATTTCCAGATTTCTTGTTGTAAAGCCTCTCCTTCAAACCTAAAACTGCTGGCAGTTTCATTTCACCATCTGCTAGGTCCCATCCTAGGGTTTCAACTCTGTGTTGGGAGTAACAAAACACTATATACATGTGTGTGTATATATATATATACACACACACATACACATATATCTCACATCTTCCCACACCTCACACTTTCTGAAGATCACCCAGCTGAAAGCCTTTTTCCAACAGAGACAGCAATCACTCTTTCTGAAAGAAGCTGTATCTGACCAAAGGCTACAATTCCCATCAGCAATGGCTTATCAAACATAATTTGCAGGTAAGAGGATTAGTCCATTACACATTATGTACAAATTAAAGCACAGACTGGGAACATGGTGGGCAGAGCCAGACTTGGAATGCAGTGCCAACAGCAACTGGTCAAGTAAAGCCCATCTAGAGGCTGCTGCCAGGGGCAGGTGTCTGACCAGTAAGCCTGGCATCACACCGTGTTTGTTCTTGCACTGCAGGATTTAAATCAGTCCTGTCAGGAGCAAGAAGCCATGGACTCTGTGCTAGGTGGTCAGGAAGAGAGAGAGGGAAGTATTTTCTGTCACTCAACAACAGCATCCATGGGATGCTTACGAAAAACACCGGGCTCCCCAGGAAGACCCTCACAGCATTTCTGCTGGACCACCCCATGGAGCTGCAGCATGAAGGCTTTGTGGATGCAACAGGGCTGGCTGGCAGACTTGAGGCACCTCTTCCTGCAGAGAAGCAAATAGATGTTTGGCTCCAGTCTGGTTCATCTTTGCTCAGATGGCCACCATGTGCCAAAGAAAACAACGGCTCCTCCCCTCACTTACCCATTTGCACTGTATTTTATTAGTAGGACAGACATAAAAGACAGAGGGAGAAAACACACTGATTAGCATAAACTTGGCAGGAAAGCACGAGTTGGACTGAGAACAACGAGCTTTTTGAAAGGGCAGAGTTGTGGGGAGCCCCAGAGCAGAACAAAGAGCAGAGGCTGCTGTGCTGGCAAGAGCACACCCACCTGCTTTTACAGGTATGTTGGGCCTTGCAGAGGGAGTCTGGCTCAGGGCCTATCCACACCATGCCAACCCTGTACCAACCTCACAATAAAAGCAGTAAAATCCACTTTGAAGTTTAGAAAGCTCAAACCAGACAAAATTAGAAGGTCTTTAAAAATAACCCAACAACAACAAACCACCAGCAGATCAGGTTCAGGAGTTATCTGTTTAATAGAAAACCCCATAGTTCCTGAAAGTCAATGTGCAAACAGCACACAGGGCAATGCTGCCAAAGAGAAACCCTGACAACAGTTATGTAACCGGGTCTCAGCTGCCTCTAGATTACATCTTATATCATTAAAAGGATGAGGGAAGAATAAACAACGACTTCACGGCAGAGGAGCTGGGGACATGTCAGGATAAAGCCCCTTGTCAAACTTTCTGGAACAGTCACAAATGCTGTCTGGATAAATGAAATTTACTTTCAACTCCTTCAGTGCTCTGAAGATGTGAAACACAGCTTTGTTCGTATGTTATGTGTGTGCTCCAAAGGGCAAAACAAGACCATGGAGAGGTGAAGCAATTTCAACAGTCACTGTGCAAAGAGGCTGCAGCAGCCCTGAGCTGGGTCAGAGCTGTGGGGCTGGCAGGACCTTGCTGCCTGTCCCTCCTGCAGCTGTAGATCCCAGCTACCCCAAGGGTGTATCAGCCAGGGAGATCACTCAGCACCCAGTTCACCCACAGCACTTCAAAAAGGCCACAGAGCCTCCCAAGGCTGGCACAATGCTGCACTATCTTCCCATCACACAGTTAAGCAGGGAATCCAGGCAGGGATCATAAAGGCCTTCTAGTCTTGAAGAGCAAAGCCATTTCTGATAAAAATCATTGATTCATTTAGAACTGAACTGTCAGCCTGCATGCTCATTATTAGCAGAGCTGGAACCAGCAGGCACATGCTGATGCTGACAAGTGAAAACTGACAGCCTCGGCAGAGCCTCTGACCTGTGCTCAGGGTTCTCGTGCCCGACAGCTGACCCTGAAGAAAGCAATATCCCCTGTTACAGAGAAATCATAAAAAAAAAAAAAAATCAATCACCAGCACTTCTGCAAGGTTTCTCTCTGGGTTTATAGAGGTCTGTGGGGGAAGGTTTGCTATCAGCTTCAGCATGGAGTGTAGCTCTTTCCATTCCCAGGACTTGCAATGTCTCCTACTATAGCCAGGGACAGCACCAGACAGCAAAACACTGAGTGTCTGAGCAATCACAAAATACTGCAGTATGACCAGTTCCATTAGAGATCCCAGGATACAAATAACTGCACCAGAAGCACTCGGGCAGAGAGCTCCACTGCCCAGGCACCCTCATGTCCACATCGCACTGCCCTGGATCTGAGTTTTGGCTATTGACCCTGTCTAACTGCCTTTTAAAGGGGTAAATTCTATTCCAGAGTGACATTTTCACGTCTTAAAGGCATTAGACTTACAAGCATACGAGTCTTGGAGCTACAGCAGGTACGTACTGAGCCTGTCCTGCAAAAAACCCACGTGAAAACCTTGAGTTACTGCCACTGGTAACAACTGGAAACCCCTGAGCTGAAAACACAGCCAAAAGGAGGGACTCCTGACAAACAGGATTGTCTGCAAAGATCTTTGCAAATCTATGTATGCAGGAGGCTGGGCTGCTGGTGTTTTATTCACAAGACTTCAATGGAGTTTGAGTACCTGGAAGTCAGCCAGCCTTAGCTGAGCAGGGCAAACAGATTTATGAAAGGTAACACACACACTACAAGGAATCACTTCAGCTACTCACACACCACTGAGCTCTATGCCGAGCACAGTCCTGACTACTGCAGACCTCTACTCCTTGCTCACTTCACAGCAGCAGTCACCAACACAAAACAAAGCAACAGGATGGAGATTAACAGTGAAAAGGCTTTTCTCCACAAGCAGGAAGATTTCTGATGTGTAATTTTATACAAATTGTTCAGAAACTCACATGTTGGAAAAGCTAAACAGTACTTTCAGAAGAGAAAGGTGTCTGGAGTGATGTTAAACTGAAATACATTGTGGTTCCTAATGTTACCAGCCATGTGAAACCTTTTAAAAAACACAGTACAGTTTTACAGGAGATTAATGATGTTCACTCTCCTTTAAATACACACACAGGTCAATTTTACTTGTACTTCCATAGCTAAGCACTTACCTGTCAACACAGAGATACCACTACTTCTCCTGGAACATATCCCACCAAGAAAACCACCTATGTGTGAAACAGTCAGCACCTGTCTCAGTGATGAAAGACACCACTGGCTGCCCTTGGGAGGACTTTGGTGAGACACTGTGATCACCTGCCCAGGGCCTTGCTGTCAGATGCACTTATATCCTGCAGAAGCCCTGTGTGGGCCATGCAGGGATCATGAGCTTAGCAAGGAAGGGACCAGATGAGCACTCAGTTCCCAGTAGAGATTGCCTAGTATGGCAGGGAGCAACAGGAGAATATCAGCATTCAAGTACAAAGTCAATGGGATCAATGCAGAAGAGCCGTGCAGCAGGCAGAGGCTGTAGCAAGAGCCTAAGCCACAAAAAAACCTCTAGCTGTCATTCCACTGCATTATTTCCAGAGGGAGGTGTCAAGACTTGCTGGCACACCTGAAAACGGCCCTGCCAAGATCTGGATGTAACACCAAACGTAGTGCCAGGACATGGCACTAAACCCTGCCAGACAAGGAGCAGCAAGTCAGGAGTCTGCAGTGCAGAGGACAGAAGACACCCCATAGCCAAGCTCCTGAATCACAAGAGGGACCCTCCTTGCTTAGCTCAATAGGTATATTTGGTGACACCAGCTCTTTTAATCCTGCACAATTTCATCTTCTCTCCATCTCCCATGAACCTCGGCTCAGGGAATGGGAGACCAGGATGACATCTCCCATTATTTATTGCAGAGGTATGATGGTAGTCAAGCAATACTGTTGGAACTTGTCTGACACAGGACCTGCCCACTGTCCAGCCCCATCCTCAGACCTCCAAGTCAAACCTCCTGGGATTTGGAACATGGAGCAGGACTATGAAGAAGAGAGGCAGAGACTTCTGGACAGTGGATCTAACATTAACTCCACATTGTGGAGCTCTACAGACAGAGGTAAAACATGACAACAGGGAGGGGAGACAGAAAGGGCATATTCTGTAAGATGACCTGACCTCATTTTCTCAGTTCTGCCTTCACCAAGCTCACTTTGCTGCCCCCTCTTCTAAATGCACCAACAGGTTGGGGATCACAACTACTGCCAGTGAATCACTGCACATTCTAGAGAAAACAGGTCTTTGCAATGTCAGGTTTGGCCCTAAAATACAGAAGCTTCATCTCTCTGCTAAACAGTTTTTCCAGTGCTGGAAAGGCAGGCAAGGCAAGGGCAGCTATAGAGACTAGAATTGTAACTTACTGTAAAACAGATAAAGCAGACTGCAGTCTGGAGAATAGCTCAATTGTATTTACACAAAAACATTAACGAGTCCTGTGGTCCTTTCTGTGCAGGGTGGACAGACAATACCACACCCTGGAAAGAAGCCCTGACCTCCAGTAATTGAGGATGCAGACAAAGAAACAGTTCATCCTGAGTATGCAAGACTATGGCACAGAGCAAAAAAACCCAGTCAGAGGGCTGGTCCACAGTCCACAGAAAGTACTTATGAGATCCTGTGCTCATGAAACTCCCCCTCTTTTTCAAGCATCAGAAAACCCAAGGTGTGCAGTTAATTCTTTCCTTGAAAGGAGTGTCTGTTTACAACAGCCCACCAGAGAAAGAACCGGTTTCACCCATCTGTCCCACCATGCTGTGTGTACAGGAGGAACTGACCCACTGGTGCCAGCTTGTCAGGAAGGTACAACCTTACCTCTAACCCAAGAGGAAGTGCTGCAGGGCTTTCATATCATGCAGGGAAACAGGAAGGTGTCTCATGTGGAACAACCTGGAGGCGCCAGCTACCATTGCACTCTTTACCCTCTCAACCAGGCCATGATGGTGTTAAAGGAGACAAGACCCAGCACAAACTGAAGCAAAAGAGCCTATTTCTTTGCTGTTACACATTTCAGAGGCAAAACCCAGGGAGGACAAAGCAGCTCAGTTCAGCAAGGATCACCTGTGGCCTCAACACATCCAGAGCCCAACCCCTGTGGTACAAGAGGAAAGGGAAGTGACCTCGTGATCTCCACGAGCTGCCTGTCCAACAAGGCTCACATTCAAGTGCAAATCTTTACCTTTAGAGTTGTACTTTCACTCTGGCTCCCCTACAACCAAGGGTCAGAGTTGAAACACACGGCCCTGAGCCACCAACATGATTCTGCCTTCCACTCTGCCCTGCTCAGGTTGCTCTAGATCTCAGTGTCCAGGGGGAACACACAGATACAACATCCCCTTCCCTCAACACCAAAACAAGGAGGCTGATCACGAGCAAGCAATTTAAATCCAAATACAAAAGAAATACCTGGCATAATGCTGTGTTGGCAAAACTTGTTCAGAAAGCTCCTGGCAACATTCAGCTGAACTGTAAGGTAAATGGGGCATTTAGGTGTCTGAGCAACAATAACAGACTGTGAGTAGCTGGTGGGGATCTCCTGATGGGTAACAGGGCTGGAACTATCAGTCCAAGCCAGAGGAACAGTTTGTTCAACTAAGACTGTAGACAGCAAGAAGTCCCAGAACTCAGGTCCCTGCTTCAGCCACCCAAACCTGCACACTAAGACCCTCAGAGAAAATGCAGCTCTTCATCACAAAGAAGCAATTTGCAAAGAAGAATCCATCGAAGAGGAAATGCACTGCAGCAGCACCTGCCACATCCAGAACACTCCCTTCCAGTGGAAAAGACTGTCCACTGGCACAGAAAGCAGACCCAATCCTGCCTACTGCTCCTGAGGAGCCCACAAGGGCAGGAGGCACCCACACAAGCACAAACTGTTCTCAGGCACTGCACCACACCTTAGGTCTGACAGGTGAAAGCAAAGACTCTTCCATCACTAAAAATAAACACCACTGCATGTTAAGGTTGTGAAAGTCCCTTAGTCCTGATACCTCTGCCTACACAGACTTCTAAAAGCCATCACAGCCATGATACCCATATAACCAGACACAGCAAGAGTAGCATAGGTGAAACACCTGTGCTGCCAGAACTCAAAGCTCCAAACCACCAGGTGTAGCTTATCTTGGAGAGCATTACCCATCCAGGGCCACCATCAAGTACTGCAGAATGCTCCTCTGACAAACATTTCACAAATCCTTCACCAGGTCCCAAGCTCAGCAACTTATTCCATCTCTCAGCAGTGAACATAAATTTTATAGCAAACAAGCAGAGAGAAAAGTAGAGATGTCACAGCTCCAAGAGATGAAATCAGAGCAAGCTGGCAGTCCTCTGGGTTAACAGTCTCTTTTTCAGGAACAGATATAGCTCTTTCCACACAAATGCCATCAGCTGTCGAGTAAGCTGCTCTGTTTTCTCTGCAGTCTCAAGAAAGATCACACTGGAATGGGGATATGGATGTTTACCTTGTGCCTGATGAGCCTCACAACAAAATCTGGACTTTGCTAACACTTCTCCTCTCTCTCAGGTTGTCTGGTGACTTCAGGGCCTCGGCTCCCACTCAGGTTAGGCACAGAAGGTTTTCTTTATGAAGAGATAAAACCCAATGCTATTGATCAGCAGGCAGCAAATGCCAATCCCTGGCTGCACAAGCAAGGGAGAGGTTCCTTTACACCCCTGCTGAGCAGATCCCTCTGGCCTTGTTCCTCCCCAAGGCACTGCTGGGAGCTCCCCTGGCGGGTCCCTGCTGCAGGGTACAAAGCTGCCCTGGCAAGAGCTGAATAGCTCTTTCTCTATCAGATTTCTCCCAATTCCCACAGCCATCAAGACTGATGCAGCTGGTTCAAGGCATTAATAAGATGACAAGCAGCCCAGACAAGCCTGCAGTTCATAAACACTGCAGAGGCTGAAGCTTCCAAGGAAGTCTTCCTCCAGGTTCCCCGATCTGAACAGCACTAGGGCCACGCAGCATTGCACAGCAATTCTCCTTACAGGAAGCCTATTCATGGGAGCCATTTGCACTACAAACGAGTGCCAAGGATGGACGTTAACAGGAATGTGACGGGGAAAGGAACCGAGGTACAAAGTGGTAGGGAGGCTCCTTGCATGTGTTATGATTCAGTACCCTGAAGAAAAAGGCTTTAGCCATCTTCAGGAAGCTTTAGCTTTTCTGGAGAGTTGAGCAACTCGGACTATGCCCAGGACATCTGGACTATGCCGAGCCAGACAGGAAGTGAAAACATTTCACAGATGCTTTAACTTACATAGATATTTGCAGTGCATAACTGACAAGGTGTGTAAGCGTCACCACTTCTATCTTCCACATAGGAAAACGACACCGCAGAACTCTGCAGCTATGCTAAACGGCAGAGCAAGAAATAGAGCCTTCATCTCCCACTTTCTGGGGTTGAAAACCACCCTCTGAATCACACTGGCGAGGCCAGCAGCAGCATGGAGCCCTGCTCCAGAGGAGTTCTGGGAGGAGCAGGTCCTTGCATGCTGGGATGGGTAATGCTGCAAACATCTCCTAAATGAACCACCCCATCCACTGCTTTCACTGCCATGGGAGCACAGGCATCATTAGAGGCAACACTTAGCTCAGTTGCAGAACACCATCACCACCATAACACCCAAGATCACATGAATCTGCTTCTGAATGACGGTTCTTGAAGCTTGGTTATTTCAATAAAACATAAAACCATAGTTATTATTGTAGCCAAAGAAGGAGCACCTCTTGAACATGTCCCTACTCCCCTGCCTGGTTCACAGCCCACCTCCAACTCTGAACAAGATCACTCGAGGCTTTTGTGCAGCCTCCCGGCCCACATACGGGTAGGAAGAGCTGAAGAACTCACCCCGCAGCAGAACTCTTCCAAAAAAATCACTATATTCCCACACAATAAGTGCCTGGGGGAGGCAAAGTCTCAGTGCAAGATCTTCAAATCCGTCTCTATTCACTCCTTGGAGCACCATCACTACAATTCCCATCTGAATGTCTCAATGGCTACCTGGGAAGGATTCCTCCACCCAATCTCTTCCATGAGGGTGCTAACTGTGCAAATACTAGATAGTTCACTCCTCTTAAGTGCTACCCACCTGAAATCCAAAGGCTACTGAGGATGCTCTCAATAGCTAATTGAAGCCTGGCAGACATCTGAAATACTGCAGTCCAACAGAGTGGTCCTCTTGGCCAGATCCTGGAGGGTTGTTAGCAAGTCCTCACTTTCTTCCTGGTTATTTCTTCCCTATTTCTTCACACTTAAACCTGTCTCAGCGGCACATTTCAAACCTGGTTATTACCCCTTCGCTTTCACCCAAGGTATGACTTTCCATCAGTCCCTCACAAATTAATACCTGCAGTCTTTTAGAGATATAACAGTGAGCTCACCCCCACTTCCACCCCTTCTCACCTTTTCACCCGTTCCAGCCTCCCAACAATTTCCTGAAAATCTAAGTGTTGGAATCAAAACACAGACACTGCATTTTGGCTGCAACTCCAATAACCCCCTGCAGAACTGCACATACACCTTTTAACACCTTCTGTCCCCACACACCCCATAGCATGGCAGGTCAAGCAGCTTCACAACAAACCAATGCCACGAGGAACTACAGAACAACACAGGGCTACTAAAGCAGCCTCCAGTCCACTTCAGTTATTGTCCAAATGCTCCCAGATAAAAGAACAGATCCGGATTTACAGCTATATGCATCTGAACAGCTTTGCTCTGAAATAAACAGCTCATAAGCTCCAACTGCTCTATTACTTTTGCACAAGAAGTACATGTGCATGCAGGGAACATCCTGAATTCTAGCATAAGTTACTAACAGAACATGAGCCCAAGCTATGTTTCAGTGAGGCTGAATATCATGCAGTGTCCTTCTTTAGTCCCATTTTATTCCTGTAGGGGAAGGATAAACTCTTTCATCAACCCAGATGTGTGCAAAACCCATCCTCAGAGGGTGCCTTCCCTTTGGTAATGAAGTCACTTAATTTCAGAAGTTAGAAAAGGCTGTTCTGTTATGGAGAGGGCTGAAGCTCCCCACCCTTTACCTGTTCTCTGTGGGGTCACCTCATTGTCTGATACCTGACAGAACCACGCTGTGTTTCTTCTGCTCCAAATGAGAATTTACTGATAAGGAGCTGTGAAATTATCGGCCTATTAGCAGAATGAGTCAGTGACACATGAAAAACAAAACCCACTTACAAGGCAGGATCAGCTTAAGAGCAAAGTCTGATACTGAGACAACAGCTCAGTGCCAAGTTGCAGAATAAATGAGGAATGTAGTAAAAAGAAACAGGGAACCAGAGAGGTCCAGCCCTTGGAATAAACCCTCTCCCTCTCCTAAAGTTACCATCCTGTATCACTAAGTTTCTCCTGCTCATACTGCTTCTATTCCTCCAACATGAAAATGCACAGTTTTAAGTGGAAATGCCACTAAGGCAAAATCTCTTTGTAGACTACCATCATAAAAGAAAAAAAATTAATACAGAAGGTTTACTATTATTTTCAGCAGCACTTAACCCTAGCCTAGCTTGTCTGTCTTGTACCATCACTCAGGTACCTGCGTCAGACAAACACAGACTCCAATGCCACCACTGCCTTTAGGAGGCTGCTCAAATAAATTAGCCTTTGAAGTCAGGCTTTACACAAAGCTTTATTAAAAGCCTTTATTAAGGTGTCGCTATAAAGGGAAATAATTTTAATAAAAAATATTTAGGAACATTACTCACTTATTGAAACAAAAACTTTTAAACCTGGCATGTCCCTTCTAGCATCTTTATGGGCTATTTACTCACTTTTCCAGTTTCAGCCAGCTGGCTGAGCTGCCCTTTTAAGCTCTCATGCACACACAGAAAAAAGCAAAAAAAAAGCTCAGAGTTCATCCAAAAAATGCACTGTAAGACCAAAGAAAAATTCTCAGAATTTAGAAAAAACAAGGCACCAAGGCACCTTATAATGACAAATTTGGACACCTATATTAAACACATGATTTAATTTCTTTTTTTTTAATGAAAAGTATCTGTCAAATCAAGTACAAATTTGCTTTCTTAGCAGTGAAGACTGCTGAAAGCATCCTTAAATGTGTGATACCAAGTTTACTCAACCATGGAGAAAAGCAGACCAGACTAATGAACAAAAAAGAGGAAACAGCTGTACCAAAGTCACTTAACAAATTAAAATCAAAATAAAGCTAACAGATGCACTCACACTGGCTTGAGGAAACAACAAAGCAGCAACTCCAAACGGTATCTGCAATTTTTAAGAGTATGATTTTTAATCTGAACTTTTAGATTTTAACAAGAAAAACACTATGGGAGAGGTGTTTACTGTAACCCCAAAATACTCTGCTAACTAGGAAAAACTTCTTAAGCCAGGGACCCAAAAAGCAGCAGCATCACCCATGATGAGCCCACAAAGATCTCATGGACCACAGATGAGCTCCTGATAAAACCCAGGCTCATTGACAATACCTCATCTGGAGTGAAAAATGCATGTAACTACTTCATATTTTTCAGTCAGAAATCAACCTGAAAACATTGATTTCCACCCTCTCTTTAAATTCCACTTTCAGAACATGGCCTTAGCCTCCCTACCTCTTCCAGGTGACTTTACTCCCCAGTCTCTGTCTCAGAGCGGTAGTTTTTGGAACACTGGGGTTTCGCTACCCCAGTAACCACTCAACATGGAAAATGCAGGTACAAAAGTAATGTCCTGGCCAGTTTATATCTGAAAAACCTACTCATCAGGAACTGATTGTCCAAACCTGGGGTCTCCAAGATAGGGACCAGCTATTTATCCATCGTGGAAGAGCCCACTCCAGTGGAGGCCTCAAGTGAATCTGTAAGACAAGGCTTAACAAAACCAAAACTTCCACTATAAACCGGGATTCAGTGCTGGAAAGGGTGGGATGCCTTCCCCCCTAGGAGATGATGTAGACACTGCAATATGCTTACACTTGATGCCTCTTCCTAGAAAGAAATAAAACTACTAAATCTCTAAATGTTTATGTTTATTATATCTTATCACCCCTAACACCAGCAACGTCAATAAACATCTGATCAGTAGATACTCAACGCGTATCTCACCCTTTGCACACCCACAATACAGAAACGAAACAAAACAACTTTCCTAACAAACCCCACAATTCCCAGCTCATTCAAACCCCTCACGGCAGCTTCGACTTTGGAGAGTAGGGTTTGGTTTTTTTTAAAGAAAAAACCCTCCAAATTCACAACCGACACGACTAAAACCACCCCCTGGAGAAGATGCTCAGCACGTGTCCCAGGACCCGCATTAGGGTTTCCCCAGCTTGCAGCACAGCTGCTCCCACACAGAGATGAGAAACCCCATCCTGAACAAAAAAAAAACCACCCTAAAACATCTTTCCAAACCTACCGAACGAGCTCGCCCAGCGCTCAAACTCCATCCTCGCTCCCCCCGCCCCAGCCGCATTTCGGCCTCAGCGGCCCTTTTGTAGCTCCCGCACAATAACAAACCGGCCGAGCCTTCTGGATGCCATCCCCCCCTTGTTTTGCTGAGACACACACACACACACACACACGACGCGACAAAAATATCTTTGTGTCACACTCCAGACGACGAAGAAAAACAACCTGCCTTTGCGGCGGGGAGCCCCCCGCCCCGGCTGCACCCGCCGGGGAGCGCGGCGGGGCGGGGGCGGCTCGGCCCGCGGGGCCGGAGCCCGGACAAGGGGCCCCGAGCCCGGGCGGCCCCGCCAGCCCCACCGGGGATGGGCCCGGCCAGGCCCCGCGGCGGCCCCGGCCCCGCAGGGAGAAGGGGGGCGGCTCGCACAATAAACACCG